>JARQOD010000002.1:341757823-341835576 GCA_033576555.1 Oophaga sylvatica
ATAAATTAACCCTTGCAGTCGCACCCCAAGTCACATGCTCAGAAGTGTGTACGTGACAACACCCTTTTTTAATTCTACGGTTTTACATATCGAGACATAATAAGAAATCTGGTCCTTAGAAGGTATTTAAATTAGGCAAACACAACCTCAGATAAACAACATCACATAAATATTTACACTGTGCCATTTATTGTACAAATATTGGGCCAAAATGCAGAAGTAGTGTATGAAAAAAAATTGTACACCTTATGAATCAATGGCTTATAAACCACCTTTAGCAGCAATAACTTGAAGTATTACTTTTTTCTCATGTTGTTCTGGAGGAGTTTTAGCCCAGTCTTGTTTACAATATTGAACTACTTCATTGACGTTTGTTATGATTTGTTAAGTCCGCTTTCTTAAAGTTCTGCCACGACATTTAAGTTAGGTTGACATCTAGACTAGGACATTGAAACACCTTGACTCTTTCTTTTTTCTGCTATTCTGATGGTGGTTTGCTAGTGTTTTGGGATCATTGTCATTTTGCAGGGCCAAGTTTTGGCCAAGATTTAGCATTTGGATACAAGCTCTCACATTTAACTTGATAATACTTTTGTAAACAGAGGAGTTCATGGTCGACTGAAAGACTGCAATATGCCCAGTTCCTGTAGCTGCAAAATAATCCCAAATCATCACTCCTCCTCCACCATGCTTGATAGTTAATATGAGGTGCTTGTGCTGTTATGTTGTGATTTGTTTTTGCTAAACAGAGCGCATGGCATTTTACAATAATGCTCTTTGCAAGAATTACCCATTCTGCCATGTTCTTTTTAGAAACGAGATGTGTTATGTTACGGTAGCTGAGGAGTGCAGGTAAAAAAGGAAATACACCAGAGCAGTTGGAATCTATGAGATTGCAGTACCCTGACTAACCACCGCAACTAGAGGCAGCCGTGGAGCGTTCCTACGATGGTCCTAGACGCCTCGTCACAGCCTGAGAAACTAACTACACCTAAAGATAGAAATAGGAAAGCTATCTGCCCCGGAGCAGAACCCCAAAGATAATAGAAAGCCCCCAAACATGTAATGGCGGTTAGACAAGAGGAAATACTGACACAGAAAGAAAATAGTATGAGCAAACGCTGGGGCCCAAACTATCTAAATAGAAAAGGACAGGAAGGGTACTTACTGCAATCCCAGAAAACCCTGAAAAACACCAACTCTACTAATTTCAAAATCACCTGAGATCACACGACCTCTACCACCTAAATTAGTTCTCTGGTGTAACAAAAACAGCAGCCACTGAAAAAACTGCAAAAAGCAAAAGTACAAAACACAGTGGCTGGACTAAACTGAGAGGGCAAAAGCCCCCGGAGGGGACCCAGAAGGCCCCCACAGAAGTGCAGGACAAAATGCAAAAATATAGCAAAAACACAAAATAAGAAATTGTCTTATCTGATAGCAGGAGATGCAGACACGACACAGCAGGCTACAAGGGAAACTGGAATGAAGGATTCAGACCAGAACAATTGATCACCGGCAACCCTGATGGGAAAATGATTCCCTTAAATAAGACCAATCAGTAACACCTGATTCCCAATCCTCACTAGTACCGCTTGTAACCACCAGAGGGAGCCTCTGCTCAGAACTCATCTCAAACCCATTCACAACAGTACCCCCCCCTTGAGGAGGGGTCACCGAACCCTCATTTGAGCAACCAGGTCGGTCAGGATGAGTTCTATGATACGCACGGATAAGTCTCCTAGCATGGATGTCCGAAGCAAACACCCAAGAATTATCTTCCTGACCATAACCTCTCCATTTAACCAAATACTGGAGTCTTCGTCTAGAAAAACGAGAATCCAATATTTTCTCAACCACATACTCCAGATTGCCCTCAACCAAAACAGGGTCAGGAGGCACAGCAGCAGGAACCACTGGCTCAACAAACCTCTTCAACAAGGACTTGTGGAACACGTTATGGATCTTAAATGTCCCTGGAAGAAGCAAACGAAAAGAAACAGGATTAATAATCTCCATGATCTTATAAGGTCCAATGAACCTAGGCTTAAATTTAGGAGATGCTACTCTCATAGGAATATTCTTTGAGGACAACCAGACCAAGTCCCCCACTTTAAACCGATGACCATCAGTCCTATGCCGGTTAGCAAACCGCTGGGCCTTCTCCTGAGAGAGGGACAACCTCTCCACTACCTGGTCCCAAATCTGCTGCATACGCTCAACAACAGAGTCAACACCTGGACAGACAGAAGCCTCCGTCTGTCCTGAAGAAAATCGAGGGTGAAACCCAGAATTACAGAAAAACGGAGACATCAAAGTGGCAGAGCTAGCCCTATTATTAAGAGCAAACTCAGCCAAAGGCAAAAAAGAGACCCAGTCATCCTGATCAGCAGACACAAAGCATCTTAGATAAGTCTCCAATGTCTGGTTTGTTCTCTCAGTTTGACCATTGGTCTGAGGATGAAATGCCGAGGAGAAAGACAATTGAACACCCAGTTTAGAACAAAAAGTCCTCCAAAATCTGGAAACAAACTGGACTCCTCTGTCAGACACAATGTTCTCAGGAATGCCGTGTAAACGAACTACGTGCTGAAGGAACAACGGCACCAATTCAGAGAGGAAGGCAACTTAGGTAATGGCACAAGATGTATCATTTTGGAAAACCTATCACAAATTACCCAGATGGTGGTCATTCTCTGAGAAACAGGAAGATCGGAAATGAAATCCATAGAGATATGGGTCCATGGTCTCTTGGGCACAGGCAATGGCATCAACAAACCACTAGAGCGAGAGCAAGGCTTGGAGCGAGAGCAAGTCCCGCAGGACTGCACAAATTCCCTGACATCGCGAGACAAGGTAGGCCACCAAAAGGACCGACCAACCAAGTCTCTGGTACCAAAAATTCCGGGATGCCCAGCCAATGCGGAACAATGAATCTCAGACATCACACTCTTTTTCCATTGGTCCGGGACAAACAATTTTCCAACAGGGCAGCGCTCGGGCCTATCCTCCTGACACCCCTCCAGAGCAAGTCTCAAATTAGGCGAGATGGCGGAAAGAACTACACCCTCCTTCAAAATAACAGAGGGATCAGATAGCTCAGGAGAGTCCGCAAGGAAACTCCTCGAGAGGGCATCCGCCTTAACATTCTTAGTGCCAGGAAGAAAGGAAACCACAAAATTAAAACGTGTGAAAAACAAGGCCCACCTGGCCTGTCTAGGATTGAGTCGCTTGGCAGATTCCAGATAGACCAGATTCTTATGGTCCGTAAGGACCACCACCTGATGTTTGGCTCCCTCCAGCCAATGTCTCCACTCTTCAAAAGCCCACTTCATGGCCAATAACTCCCGATTACCCACGTCATAATTACGTTCAGTAGGAGAAAATTTTCGAGAGAAAAAGGCACAAGGGTTACTTTTAGAGGTCTCTGGATCTTTTTGGGACAAAACGGCACCTGCCCCAATTTCAGAGGCATCAACCTCCACCTGAAATGGCAGAGAAACATCAGGCTGCCGTAGAACAGGAGCAGAAGTGAATCTCTGCTTAAGTTCCTGAAACGCAGAGACTGCCTCAGGAGGCCAATTCACCACATCAGAACCCTTTCTGGTCAAATCAGTTAATGGTTTAACAATAACAGAGAAATTACCAATAAATTTACGATAAAAATTGGCAAAACCCAAAAATCTCTGAAGAGCCTTTAATGAAGTAGGTTGGACCCAATCACAGATGGCCTGAACCTTGACCGGGTCCATTTCAATAACAGATGGGGACAAAATGAATCCCAGAAATGAGATCTTCTGTACGCCAAAAAGACACTTTGATCCCTTCACATACAGAGCATTCTCTCTCAAAATCTGGAATACAGTTCGAACATGTTTCACATGAGAGTCCCAGTCATTAGAAAAAATCAAGATATCATCCAAATAAACAATCAGAAACTTGTCCACAAAATCCCTGAAAATGTCATTCATGAAGGACTGGAAGACGGAAGGAGCATTAGTGAGCCCAAAGGGCATCACAACGTACTCAAAATGCCCTTCAGGGGTGTTAAATGCCGTCTTCCATTCATCCCCGTGCTTAATGCGAATAAGGTTATACGCCCCCCTGAGGTCAAGCTTGGTAAACCAAGTAGCGTTTTTCACCCTGGAAAACAGGTCAGAAATCAAGGGTAACGGGTATTGATATTTCACAGTAATATTGTTCAAGAGACGATAATCAATACACGGCCTTAATGAACCATCTTTTTTGGCCACAAAGAAAAAACCGGCACCTAAGGGTGAAGAGGATGGTCTGATATGACCCTTCTCCAATGATTCCTTGATATAAGACCGCATAGCGTCATGTTCAGGTACAGACAAGTTAAAAAGGCGACCCTTAGGGAATTTACTACCTGGCACTAATTCAATAGCGCAGTCATAGCTCCTATGGGGAGGTAAGGATGCAGATTTACTTTCGCTAAACACATCAGAAAAATCAAACAAAAAGTCAGGAACATCCTCAGCCTTGGGGGAGGCAGAAAAAACAGGAGTGTTGGTATTAACACATTGGCAGCCCCAACTGGTTACAGACACAGATTTCCAATCCAAAACAGGATTATGAGACTGTAACCAAGGGAAACCCAGCACGATAATGTCATGCAGATTATATAGAACCAAAAATTTGCAGCACTCCTGGTGATCAGGTTCAACCCTCATTATCACCTGAGTAGAAAACTGGGGTTTATTCTCAGCCAAAGGGGTAGAATCGATCCCCAGTAGGGGAATAGACTTCTGTAGGGGTATCAAGGGAAATCCACAACGTTTAGCAAAATCATAATCCATCAGGTTAATAGCTGCTCCAGAATCAACGAAAGCCTGAGCAGAAAATGAGGACAGAGAGCATATCAGAGTGACAGTTAATAAAAACTTAGTCTGAACACCACCCAAGACAACTGAGCGTGCAAAACGTCTTCCCCGCTTAGGGCAGACTGAAATAGCATGAGAGGCATCACCACAGTAGAAACATAACCCATTGCGCTTTCGAAACTCATGACGCTGTGCCCCAGACACCACTCCATCACACTGCATGGGCTCAGCAGCTGGCTCACAAGGCAACACCACTCCACGCATACTTCTCCGCTCACGCAAACGTCTGTCAATTTGAATCGCTAATGACATAGAATCATTGAGACCAGAGGGGACAGGGAATCCCACCATAACATCCTTTACATTATCCGACAGACCCTTCTGGAAAAGGGCCGCCAAAGCGTCGTCATTCCATTTGGTCAGGACTGCCCACCTACGGAATCTCTGACAGTATAACTCAGCGTCATCAAGCCCCTGATTTAATGCCAACAAGGCTTTTTCAGCTTGATCAGTGACATTAGGCTCATCGTACAATAACCCCAAAGCCTGAAAAAATGCATCAACATCACTCAAAACAGGATCCCCAGGTATCAGGGAAAAAGCCCAATCCTGAGGGTCGCCGCGCAGGAGAGAGATGACAATTTGAACCTGCTGCGCTGCGTTTCCTGAGGACTTAGATTTTAAGGCAAGAAACAATTTACAATTATTTTTGAAATTCTGAAACTTAGCTCGATCCCCTGAAAACAAATCTGGCATGGGATCCTAGGTTCCACAACAGGCAACCTAGCAAGATATGCAGCAATACTCTGAACCTCAGTGGCAAGCTGATCCACACGGCCAGACAACTGTGCAAACTCCATTGGGAGAAAAGATCCTCCCCAGCACCCAGAGATACAGAGGGAAAAAAAAAAAAAAAATGCAACAAACAGAAAAATATCTCTGACAACTTTTCTTCCTTCAAATATTTTTTCCCTTCTGTGAGTACCATACAATTTTTATGGCCGGTGATACTGTTATGTTACGGTAGCTGAGGAGTGCAGGTAAAAAAGGAAATACACCAGAGCAGTTGGAATCTATGAGATTGCAGTACCCTGACTAACCACCGCAACTAGAGGCAGCCGTGGAGCATTCCTACGATGGTCCTAGACGCCTCGTCACAGCCTGAGAAACTAACTACACCTAAAGATAGAAATAGGAAAGCTATCTGCCCCGGAGCAGAACCCCAAAGATAATAGAAAGCCCCCAAACATGTAATTGCGGTTAGACAAGAGGAAATACTGACACAGAAAGAAAATAGTATGAGCAAACGCTGGGGCCCAAACTATCTAAATAGAAAAGGACAGGAAGGGTACTTACTGCAATCCCAGAAAACCCTGAAAAACACCAACTCTACTAATTTCAAAATCACCTGAGATCACACGACCTCTACCACCTAAATTAGTTCTCTGGTGTAACAAAAACAGCAGCCACTGAAAAAACTGCAAAAAGCAAAAGTACAAAACACAGTGGCTGGACTAAACTGAGAGGGCAAAAGCCCCCGGAGGGGACCCAGAAGGCCCCCACAGAAGTGCAGGACAAAATGCAAAAATATAGCAAAAACACAAAATAAGAAATTGTCTTATCTGATAGCAGGAGATGCAGACACGACACAGCAGGCTACAAGGGAAACTGGAAAGAAGGATTCAGACCAGAACAATTGATCACCGGCAACCCTGATGGGAAAATGATTCCCTTAAATAAGACCAATCAGTAACACCTGATTCCCAATCCTCACTAGTACCGCTTGTAACCACCAGAGGGAGCCTCTGCTCAGAACTCATCTCAAACCCATTCACAACAGAGATGCTTTCTTCTGGCACCCTTCCAAGCAAGCTATTGTTACCCAGTCTTGTTTTAATTTTACTGTCATGAACTTGAATGTTTAACATGCTAACTAAGGCCTTTAGAGACTGAGCTGTATACACTGTGTGCAGAATTATTAGGCAAGTTGTATTTGAGAGGATTATTTTTATTGTTGAAAAACAACTATGTTCTCAATCAACCCAAAAGAATCATAAATATCAAAGCTTAATATTTTTGGAAGTTGGAGTGTTTTTTTTTTTAGATTTGGCTTATCTTAGGAGGATATCTGTTTGTGCAGGTAACTATTACTGTGCAGAATTATTAGGCAACTTAATAAAAACAAATATATACCCATCTCACTTGTTTATTTTCACCAGGTAAACCAATATAACAACACAAAATTTAGAAATAAACATTTCTGACATTCAAAACCAAAAAATAAAAAATCAGTGACCAATATAGCCACCTTTCTTTACGATGACACTCACAAGTGTTCCATCCATAGATTCTGTCAGTTGCTTGATCTGTTTCCGATCCACATTGCGTGCAGCAGCCACCACAGCCTCCAGACACTGTTCCGAGAGGTGTAATGTTTTCCCTCCCTGTAGATCTCACATTTTATGAGGGACCACAGGTTCTCTGTGGGGTTCAGATCAGGTGAACAAGGGGGCCATGTCATTATTTTTTCTTCTTTTAGACCTTTACTGGCCAGCCACGCTGCGGAGTATTTGGTTGCATGTGATGGAGCATTGTCCTGCATGAAAATCATGTTTTTCTTGAACGATACTGACTTCTTCCTGTACCACTGCTTGAAGAAGGTGTCTTCCAGAAACTGGCAGTAGGTTTGGGAGTTGAGCTTTACTCCATCCTCAACCCGAAAAGGTCCCACAAGTTCATCTTTGATGATACCAGCCCATACCAGTATCACACCTCCACCTTGCTGGTGTCTGAGTCGGAGTGGAGCTCTCTGCCCTTTACTGATCCAGCCTCGGGCCCATCCATCTGGCCAATCAATAGTCACTCTCATTTCATCAGTCCATAAAACCTTAGAAAAATCAGTCTTAAGATATTTCTTGGCCCAGTCTTGACGTTTTATCTTATGTTTCTTGTTCAAAGGTGGTCGTTTTTCAGCCTTCCTTACCTTGGCCATGTCAATGAGTATGGCACACCTTGTGCAGTAACGTTGCAGCTCTGAAATATGGCAAAACTGGTGGCAAATGTCATCTTGGCAGCTTCACACTTGATTTTCCTCAATTCATGGGCAGTTATTTTGCGCCTTTTTTTATCAACACGCTTCTTGTGACCCTGTTGGCTATTTGCCATGAAACGCTTGATTGTTCAGTGATCACGCTTCAAAAGTTTGGCAATTTCAAGACTGCTGCATCCCTCTGCAAGACATCTCACAATTTTTGACTTTTCTGAGTCCGTCAAATCTCTCTTCTGACCCATTTTGCCAAAGGAAAGGAAGCTGCCTAATAATTAAGCACACCTTATATAGGGTGTTGATGTCATTAGACCACACCCCTCCTCATTACAGAGATGAAAATCACCTGATTTTCATAATTAGCAGTTGGCTTTCAAGCCTATAAGCTTGGAGTAGGACAACATGTATAAAAAGGATGATGTGATCAAAATATTAATTTGCCTAATAATTCTGCACACAGTGTATCTTGGAGTGTTTTTTGCAATTTGTATCAGCATTGCATGTCCTCACCTTTGGGTAAATTTGCTGAGACATCCAGTTTTGGAAATTTTGTCAACTGCCTTTAATGTTTTCCACTTGTGAATAATATTTCTTGCTGTAGATTAATGGTCTCCAAATTTGTTTGGAGATAGTCTTGAAACCCTACTCAGAGCAACAAGTTTTGTGTTAACTGATGCTCCAGATCAGCAAACTGCCAACATTGCTGATGAGCAATTAAGGGCATTTGATTAGTGGCACCCAGCTGATACTCACCCTTTCTTAATTGCTATGGAAGCAGCTAGAGTATATATATTTTTCACAATGATTCTGCATTTTGGTCTGGTTTTTATTAAATACTGTATATACTCGTGTATAAGCTGAGTTTTTCAGCACATTTTTTGTGCTGAAAATGCCCCTCGGCTCATACACGAGTCATTGTCCAGAAAGCTGGCGTGGAGGGGGAGCGGCGGAGCAGCGGCTGTAACTGTGCTCGTGCTAAAGATAAATAGATATTCTTTTCTCTTATAGCAGTGACAGCTGCAGCCTCCGGTTTCCAGAAGACAGCATACTCACCCTCCTCCGCTCCGTCGCTGCATCTCTGTTGGTTCCGGCGCCGGCAGCTCTTCCTGTGCTGAGCGATCATGTGGCAACGCTCATTAATGTAAGGAATATTCACGCGTCTCCACTCCAATAGGCGTTGAGTGCATATTCATTACCTTAATGAGCGGTGCCACGTGATCGCTCGGCACAGGAAGAGCTGCACCAACGGAGATGCTGTGAGGGCACGCTGGAGGAGGGTGAGTAGGGTGTTTTTTTTTTTGGTAATAGGAAGCATGCATACAAGGATGGGAGGGGGTGAGCCATGCATACAACGACGAGACGGGGTGAGCCATACATACAACGACGGGATGGGGGGGAGCTACGCATACCAGGATAGCAACAGAGGGGAGCCAAGCATAGCAGGACAGGACTGGGGAAGCCACGCATAGTACAGCAACGGGGGGGAGCGATACATAGCAGGACAGGACTGGGGAAACCATGCATAGAAGGACAGCGACGGGGGGAGCCACACATAGCAGGACAGGAAGGGGACAATGCATACTCGGCTTATACTCAAGTCAATAAGCTTACCCAGTTTTCCGTGGCAAAATTAGGTGCCTCGGCTTAAACTTGGGTCGGCTTATACTCGAGTATGTATGATAAATAATGACATGGTCATATGGTGTTGTTCATTTCAGGTTACATTTACCTAATTTTAAGATGTTTTAAGAAGCTGATGTTTTTAATTATGTTTTGATACGTAAACTATAGATGTCAAAGAAGGTGTATTTTGTTTTCGTCATTACTGTATGTGACAATATTGTGCTAGATATGGTACATTAGCTTCTTTTTATACTAATATATTATTATTGAAGAAGCAAAAAAATTGACATAAGTGAGAACACAATTAATAAACAAGTGGAAATCCTAAATGTGTTTTTTTTCTAAAACACATTAATAATGGCTACTTGATGAAATACTTTGTGGCTGCTGTAATGAAGCTTAACATAAAGACTTGATCTATTTGGAGAGATTTAAAAGAAACGCCTAAAAACCATGAATCCTGGCATGCATAAGATAGCCAAATTGAGACGGCAGCCTTAACTTAAACCTCCAGGGGGCAAAGCATGTGCTTAACATATTTAACATCTGCCCCCATATTTCTAGAAACACATAGCAATGGAAGTCTGTACACTGTAATATTTCGACAGGACAGAGACCATCTGCTGTGTGCTGAGAAGTGTAGGAGGCATGCATTAGTACAAATGGCAAAAGACAGATGTATTTACACCTACTTGGTCAGCACCTTTGAGCAGTGCTGGAAGGAAACACAGCTCTTCTTTTTTTGAAAGCAGCTGCTTAACCCTGTAATTGTGCCGAGATTCATAATGCAGAAAGGAATGCCCACACTCTTCAATTTCTTTATCTTGTATTATTACATTACGGTAGGCAAAAACATATTGGTGTATCATTGTTGCATGTATTCATTTGGCAGAAATCCAAAATAACATGCAAATGATGAAAAAATAGAAACATTTTCAAAACATCTCAATTAACTCAGTATCGAGTACAAGTGCCATGCTTTTGTCTGTCGAAACATTGGATGACTGCACACAGACTGAAAGTTGTCATCCAATTACTTCCATAAGATGTTTTAGCTTTAGAAATTGTCATCATATTTGTTTGTTAACTTTTTTCCTACCACATATGTCGATGAAAAAAAATAAAAAAAATGTTATGGCTCTTACAATATGGCAACACACAGAAACATTTTTTTAAATATTATTTTTATTGTAAAAAGAAGTTATAATATATATATATCATATGTTATAGATACATATAGGCTTCCAGTCTGACCCCATTAGACTTTTATCTTTGGGGTCATCTGAAGGCAATTGTCTATGCTGTGAAGATACGAGATGTGCAGCATCTGAAACCATGGATACTGGAAGCCTGTGATAGCATTTCTTCTGCGGTGTTGCTATCAGTGTGGCAAGAGTGGGAGAAGAGGTTGCATTGACAATCCAACACAATGGGCAGCACTTTGAACACATTTTATAAGTGGTCATAAACTTGTAAATAACTCATGATAGAGTAAATTTACATTAAAACCAAGCACACCATTGTTTTTTTATGAAATTCTCAATAATTTGGATGTGTCATATGACCCTCTTCCCATTAGAAAAAATAAAGTTGGATCCAAAATAGCCGACTTCAAAATGGCTGCCATGGTCACCACCCATCTTGAAAAGTTTTCTCCCTCCCATATACTAATGTGTCACAAACAGGAAGTTGATAATCCCCAACCATTCCCATTTTATTTAGATGTATCCATGTAAATGTTCCACCCTGTACATTATCATCTTGTTCAGTTTGCCTTGGATGGTGACAGCATGCTCTGATATATGACATAAATTAGAATTATTTTCTGCAACCATTTTCCTTGCATACAATTAGTCATCCTCCTCTTACCTGAGGTGTGAGGTGTGAGGGGTGTAGATGGTATCCAATAAAATCTCTCATCTAAGAAAAACCCTTTGTCAGACCCAGCAGAGAGAATGAGAATTGTAGATCTGTCCATATTTCCATGTCGACTCTTCCACCAATAGTGCTCACACATCCAATCTGAAAGATGCTCCTGTATGTATCACATTTATTTTTGTACTGTTTTTGTCATTTTATATACCGTATTACTCTATTATATTATTATAAGACGCACTCTTTTTCCCCAAATTTGGGAGGAAATTGGGTGTACGTCTTATAATTCGAACATACCTTACTGGCTGCAGTTGAGCAGGGTCCCAGGGTTGCTCTTGGCGGAGGCAGCAGTGGAGAGATGCTGCTGGCATCAGGCTGGGAGGAGGGGGTATTCGGAGGTGCGATGCTGTGAGTGTTTGGTGGTGCGGGTGCTCTGCCAACATTTTGTTAAAGCCTGGAGCCTCCACACTTCCATGGTTTACATTGCGGTGTACTACAGGAAAATGGCTGCCGAGGGCGACGCATGCGCAGGTGGAGATCTTGGCGCCAATATTCGGGAGGCAAGATCTCCCGAAATTTTTTTCCCAAAAAATCTGGGGTGCGTCTTATAATCCGGTGTATTTTATAATCCACAAAATGCGGTATGCCTTTTTGTTATTTAATATTGTACCTTTGTAAACATTGTACCCATTTTTAAATATTTATTCTAACATTTAATAAACTTGTTCCTTGCTGCTATAAACATATCCACAACCTCTTCAGAGGAAAAGTATAGCCTGATAGTGTCATCTTATGTATTTCAGAATGCAAGTAGTATATCTTTCTGTTGCTCAGAAAACCTGGGTGTGCATGTGTAGTAGTGTGATACCTGGAGCAGGCGTTTTTGCAGGCCTTGCAAAATTGGGGAGTGGTGGTAGTGGCAGTTGTGTGGATGTGTGAACTGGCTGTGAGGTGTGCTTAGCTCATTATAAGCCTATTGTGATAGGTGAGTAGACTAGTTGAGACACACAGTCCTTCTTTACGGTTGCTTCCCAGTCATGTGTGCATCGAGTGGACTGTGTATGTGACATCGGTACAAAATGTTATAACCGCTGTTTATGTAACATTGTCTCAAGCCCTTATTCAATTCTATCAATTGTGGTACATCGTCTCACTCGGCTGTACACGGAGGTAGACATGGAAAATATAATGTTCTGCTGCAGTGCAGTATAGTGCAACCTCCACCAGGGGGTGCTTGTGAGGGAAAGAGAGGTTGCACACACATGGTTTAGTAACACAGTGCAGCAGCACAGGTATTGCAGGTCATGAAAGAGTGGTCAGACAAGCCGAAGTCAGAAACTGTCAGGAGCAGAAGTACCACAGGTTACAGCAATGCACATAGTCAGAGACAAGCCATAAGTCAGAGCCTACCGGGAACGCAGTATCCAAAACGTGAGACGTATGAGAAGTCAGAGGCAGAAGGATCACTAGGGTATACGGTTTTAAAACGACGTCTCTAGCCTGGAAGCATGAACTTTAGCTGACACTGGCCCGCAGGCTGCAGAGGACTGAAATAGCCCAGCCAGCTCCAAAACGAGGTAGAGGGGATTAACCCCTGCATGACCAGTCCAGAGAGAAGACAGCAGAAAACAAACTCTTGTCTGGATCATGACAGTACCGCCCTCTCAATGGGGAGACACGGACCCCAGGCTTCCCTGGACAACGAGCGTATAAAGCCCGTACCAATCGATCCACATGGACTGAACATGTCGGCACCCACGACCAGTCCTCAGGACCGTAACCTTTCCATGGACCAAGTACTGAAGTGAACGGCGGAGCATACAAGAATCTACCACCTGTTCCACCTCTTACTCGGTCTGACATCCACTACAACAGGCGGCGGTTGTGAGGGAAACTCGCCTGAGGAAGGCACCGACTGCTTCAGAAGCGCCTTATGGAATACATTGGGGATCCGCAACGACGTAGGCAAGTGCAGGCGAAAGGCCACAGGATTAACCACCTCGAAAATTTCATAAGTGCCAATAAACTTGAGACCCAACTTAGCAGAGGGAATCCTCAATCTAATATTCTTGGTGAATAATCATACCTTACCCCCACCTGGTAAGCTGGCCCCCTAAAACTTTGTTTATCTTCAAAAAATTTATACTTGCACTGAGCCTCCCCAATGTTTCTCTGAACCTCCCTCCAGATCTCCCCAACCACAGAAAGGCCGAATCAGCCCCTAGACACCCTGAATCCAGCCGAGAAAACTCACCAAATTGAGGGTGAAACCCATAGTTGCAGAATATGGGGAAGTACCAGTGGACTGATTGACATGATTATTGAAAGCAAATTCCGCCATGGGTACTGCAGAGCACCAGTCATCCGTAGCAAGACACCGCAATATCTGCTCTAAAAACTGATTAGTTCTTTCAGTCTGACCGTTGGTCTCTGGATGGTAGGATGATGAAAAGGTCAGTCTGATACACAGCCTTTTACAAAATGCCCTACAGAATTTTGCCACAAATTGCACCCCTCTATCGGACACCACACTGACAGGCACACCATGCAATCGGACCACATGCTCAATGAATAGTTTTGATAGTCTCAGCATTAGGGAGGCCCACCAAAGGTACAAAATGTGCCTGTTTACTGAACCTATCAAAACTACCCAGATCATGGTTTTGCCATTAGAGAGGGGAAGATCGGTGATAAAATCCATGGACAGATGAGTCCATGGTCCATCTGGAATTGGCAGTGGCACCAATTCCCCGGCCGGCTGGTTACGGGAGGTTTTAGCGCGAGCACAAGTGTCACAGGAATACACAAACCCAGTGACGTCAGAAGCCAACAAAGGCCACCAAAACAGCCTAGTGATGGCTTTACGCGTGGCCGAGATTCCAGGATGCCCACTCAGAGCCGAGTCATAGAACTCCTGAAGCACCCGTAACCGATACTGAACAGGCACAAAGAGCTTATTATCAGGTACGGACAAAGGAGCAAGAGATTGGGCCTCACAAATCTTGTTCCAATGCTGAGGACACTGTAGCCACCACCACTCTGTGCTGAAGAATGGAGGAAGGAGGTTCAGGAGGTGAAACTGGATCTAGGCTACAAGATAAAGCATCAGCCTTCACATTCTTGGACCATGGTCTGAAAGTAATAGAAAACTGAATTCGGGAAAAAACAAATGACCACCTTACCTGTCTCGGAGTCAAACTTTTGGCAGACTCGATGTAAAGGGTATGCCACACTAAGCGAGATCGCTAATGAGATGCTACTGCGTCACCATTTATGATGCAGTAGCGATCTCGTTAGCGACTTAGCTGTTAGATTCCAAACACAACTCATCAGCGATCTGTGATTCCAAACACAACTCATCAGCGATCTGTATAATGACCTCTGCGGTCGTTGGGAAAACCTAGTCCCACCTGCGACGCTGGTGAAGTCGTTCATAAAGGGTGTCACACTCAGCGATTCAGGCTCACCAGCAGGACACCAACGACCAAAAAACGGCTCAGAACGTTTATAAGCGATCAACGACATCTCAGCAGGGGCCACATCGCTGCTACATGTCACACACAGCTAAGTCGCTAACGAGATCGCTACTGCGTTATAAATGGTGACGCAGTAGTGATCTCGTTAGCGATCTCATTAGCGATCTCGCTTAGTGTGGCATACCCTTAAGACAGGTTCTTGTGATCCGTAATGACAGTGATACGATGGACAGCCCCCTCCAAAAAATGCCTCCATTCTTCAAACGCCAATTTAATAGCCAATAGCTCCCGGTTACCCACATCATAATTCCTCTCAGCAGCGGAAATTTTTCTCGAAAAGAAGGCACAGAGTCTTAAGTTAGTCAACGTGGTGGGCCCCTGGGACAACACAGCCCCCACTCCCACCTCTACGATAAATGGTTTAGAAAAATCAGGTTGAACCAGTACTGGGGCGGTCATGAAACTGTTTTTTAAAGAAGAAAACGCCGCCACAGCTGGAGCTGATCAGTATTTGAGATCAGCCCCCTTACAAGTTAAATCCGTGAGGGGTTTGACACCTGGGAAAACCCCTTAATGAATTTTCTATAATAATTGGCGAAACCTAGAAAACTCTGAAGAACCTTGAGATCTCTGGGTTGCACCCAATCCACAATAGCCTGTACCTTCCTAGAGTCCATACGAAACCCCTCAGCAGATAAAATGGCCCCTAGAAAGGACAATTCCTGAGCAAAAAATGAACACTTCTCTGGTTTAGCAAATAGTGAGTTCCCCCCTAAGCCTCAGAAGAACTGCACAGAGGTGGCCCATGTGATTCTGTCAGAAGACTATATGAGGATGTCATCCAAATAAATTACATGAAGCGCCCAATAAAATCTGAGAAAACATGATTCATGAAATTCTGAAATACTGCTGGCGCGTTAGTAATGCCAAAGGTCATAACCAAATTCTCAAACAGACCCTCAGAGGTGAGAAATGCAGTTTTCCACTCATCCCCCTCCCGCATACGGATGAAATTGTATGCCCCCTGAGGTACAACTTGGAGAACCACCCGGCAATTGATTGTACAAATCAGGTATAAGTGAGAGGGAATAAGTGTTTCTTATAGTGATTTTATTAAGTTCTCGAAAATCGAGGCATAGGCGTAAACCACCTTCTTTTTTCTTCACGAAAAAAGAACCCTGCCGCCACAGGAGAGACTGATGGCCGATTGTGCCCCTTACGGAGGCTACCAGAGATATTCTCCTTCATAGCGGCCCGCTCAGGGGCAGAGAGATTGTACAGACAGGCTTGGGCAAATTGGCATCAGGAACAAGATCAACAGCACAATCGAATGGGCGGTGTGGTGGTAGAACCTCAGCCTTCTTTTCGGATAACACATCCTCAAAGTCCTTCAGGTACTCCGGAATACCCTCCAGACTGTCGGTTGACACAGATACAGTAACAATACATCTCTTAGAACAATTGGGACCCCATTTAACAATGTCCCGAGATTCCCAATTTATCACAGGATTATGTAATTGCAACCAGGGGAAACCCAACACCAGTCCTGCAGGCAGATTGTTCATAACAAAACATGAAATACGTTCCTGGTGCAAGGAACTCACTTTAAGGAAAAACTCCTCTGATACAAATTTGATGTCTTTCTTAGCCAGTGGTGTTTTATCAATGGCAACAACATGAATAGGAGTCTCCAGCCTAACTGTCCCTAACTTACACCTGGACACCAAGTCAGAGTTAATAAAGTTCATGGACGACTCGCAATCCACGAAGGCAGAAATGGATGTGGAGCCACTCCCACAACAAAGTTCCATGTCCAACAACATTTTTGAAAGTTCAGAAAAAGGTACCTGAGAGTCTGGGTGACTTCCATGACAATCACCAAGACTCAGTGGCTTGTTGGTCGGTGGACAGGAGGAGCAGTCCTTTTTCTAATGTCCAGGATATCTGCAGTAAAAACACAATATTCCTTCACGCTGACATCTCCTCTCCTTCTCCTCAAGGTTGGCGGCTCCCACCTCCATAGGTTCAGACGGCGGCAAAACAACAGGACCAGCAGAGAGCAACGGAACCTCTCTCTGTGCGACACCTCTCCCGCAGCCTCCTATCCATACGGATAGTCTGAGTCATAGCTTCCTCCAATGAGCTGGGAGGTGGATGGAGAGCCAGATTGTCCTTCAGGTAATCTGCCAGTCCACCCCTGAACTGACATCTCAGCGCGGAGCCATCCCATGACACTTCAGTAGACCATTGATGGAACTCTGAGCTGTACCACTCGGCTGAGCGCTTTCCCTGAACCAGACCCATAATAGTGTCCTCTGCCACCCTGACATGGTCCAGTTTGTCATAGATAAGTTCTAGGGCCTCAAAGATCCTATCTACCAACATCCGTCCAGGGGCAGTAGGGAGTAGTGAGAAAGCCCAAGATTGGGACCCTCCCTTAGTAAGGAGAAAATAATCCCTACCCGCTGAGTCTCATCCCCAGTCAATCGAGGTCTAAGAGAAAATAATAATTTACAACTCTCCCTGAACGTACAAAATTTATCTTTTTCGCCAGAAAAAGTGTCAGGAAGCTTAAACAAGGGTTCGAGAGAGTGCACAACAACATCAACTGAATCACCAGGGTGACTAACAGCATGATGGGTGGTTTCTTGCACAGTCTTAATAGTCTCCGTCAGTTTTTTCTGTAAGAGAGTATGAGACGTGGCCATGGCCCGATGTTCCACCGAAAAACACGAATCTTCTGTGTCAACCTGGACACTTGATCCGCCAAGTTGCAAAGCGGATCCATGACCAGAGAAAAAAAAATGCAAAATCCCCTTTAAATGTGTGGGTCAGCTATAATGTAATGTTGTGCTGCAGTGCAGTATAGAGCAACCTCCACCAGGGGTGCTAGTGAGGGAAGAGAGGTTGCACACACACAGTGTAGTAACACAGAGCGAGCAGCAGCACAGGTGTCACAGGTCACGAAAGAGTGGTCAGACAAAAGCCGAAGTCAGAAACTGTGCAGAGCAGAAGTACCACAGGTTACAGCAATGCACGTAGTCAGAGACAAGTCAGAAGTCAGCGCCTACCGGAAATATAGTATCCAAAACATGAGACGTAAGACGTAGTCAGGGTACAAGCCAGTGAGTCAGAGCCAGTCGAGGAGTGTGGTATCAGAGATGGAAAAGAAAAGGCGGAGTCCAGAGATCAGGCCGTGTCATACACAAGTATGGGAAGTCAGAGGCAGAAGGATCACTAGGGTATACGGGTGAGCGGCTCTAGCCTGGAAGTATGAACTATAGCTGACACTGGCTTGCAGGCTGCAAAGGACTGAAATAACCCAGCCAGCTCCAAAATGAGGCAGAGGGGATTAACCCCCGCATGGCCAGTCCAGAGAGAAGACAGCAGTAAACAAACTCTGGACTGGATCATGAGAGAAACACTGTGGCTTTAAGAACTTACTTTGGTTTATTATGGACAGAATAAACCAAGGTGTAGTAAAACAAATACAGCCCGCTGGGCAAAACAGGAAAACAAAACAAAATCGCAGCACAAAACACAGTCCTTCTGAGAGCGGGTTCCTCCCGCTCACCGCTAGCAGAACACACACGGTTCAGGTTGGTTCCAGCACAACTTCTCTGGAGTGTTCCTTTCCAGACACTGAACACTACTGCCTTTGGAGGCCATCTACTTAAGCCCCAGATAACACCCTGGGGTGGAGATAAGGTGGACATCCTCCCACCTGCTCTATGGATGTCCACATAAAAGCCATCCCATTAACCCCTCACCACACTTAGTGTGCTGGAGGAAAAACTGTATTTTATATCACTAACGTCATTAGGCATAGTGAAACGTATCTCCCCTCCAACACATAGAAAAGTAAAAAAAAGTGATTTCTGTGAGAATATGGTGATAGAAATTTTTTTGGGTTTTTACCTAGTATTTCTATTGTGCAAACATAGTAAAACATAACTAAAACAATATAGATGTGGTATCTTGTTATTCAAACTGATACACGGAATAAATTTATTATGTCGCTTTAAAAAAAAAGTAAACCTTAATTGGACAATAAAAAAATCCACAATTTTACATCTGCTTTACATTCATCTCTTGTATACCCTTTTGGGTCAACATTTTAACTACTCGCCTTGAAAAATGCCTTAATGGTAATACTTTAAAAAATGGGGTCACTTCTTGTCGGTTTCCTCAGTAATATCTCATGTAATGTAGCAACATTAAACCATTCCAGCAAAAATTGCATTCTAAATGGCACTCCTTCCGTTTTTAGCTCTCATTGTGCCCAGACCGAGTGTATTGATCTCAAAGATATTGTCATACTCATTATAAATTGTGTAATAAATTACGGGGTACATTTTTTTCTTATTATCTCCTGTAGAAATAAAAAACATTGAGCTAAATTTACATAATATTGTAAAAAAAAACATAATTTTCACAGACCAATGGTAAAGAAAGCCATGAAATGCCTTTGGGTAAAAATATTCTCTACTTGAAGGGTGTAGTTTCCACAATGAGATAACTTCTGGGAAGTTTTCTCTGCAATATTATCTCATTGGTTTTGCATATGTGATATGTTGAATGAAAATCAGTCAGGCAAAATTTACACTTCAGAAGCTACATGGTGGTCTTTTCCTTATGAACCATTCCATGTGCTCAAACAATAGAGTATCACTGCATAAAGGGTATTTCTAAACATTTTTATGCATTTTATTAAAAAAAAATTACTTTTATGCAAAATTGCATAAATGTGCATGTATATAAATTGCATTTTACCAGTGTGCTACTTTCAGAAAATATATATTGTGAGATGGTCACTGGTTAAAAAATACTGGAGGGGAGATATGTGTCACTGAGGATGTTAGTGCAATTGATATGAACCAGAAAAAAATGCTTCAGCACACTATGTGATGAAAGTTGTTAATCAGCCATATTAAGGGCTGGGTTTTTGTGGACATCTGAAGAGTGGGTGGGAGGCTGTTCACCATATCTCCACCAAGGATGTGGTCCAGAAGTTAAATGTGAAGTCTTTGGACTCCTTCAGTGTTCAGCGTGTCTGGAGATGAGATCTCCAGAGCTATGCTCACGTTAAAGAGGGCTGAACCATGTTTTTTTTCCCTGAGCGAGTGGGTCTCCACAGTCACACAGACTGTACTGTATGCTATTTTATCTTTCACGTTATGCCAGTAGGGTCATGCATGTTTACGTAATTTTAGACTGGTTTATGCAGTACATATTTAATACACCAGTTAAATTTGAGCAGTCGAGGGAGCCGTATTGCCACGCTATTTATCAGAGCTTAACCTTTTCACAAATATGCAGTATATATATGTCATGATCTGGAAGGACTTCCCAACCAATAAAGTATATATATATGTCATGGGTGATTGCACGCACCAAAGCTGTCCCCGCCGGGTGTTCAGCTAACCTCACAGATGACAACCATCTTTCACTGACAGGAGCGTTGCCTGAACTGCTCCTGGCAGCTTAACACACTAAATGCTGCAATCGATATCTCCCCCCCAATCAGCGACCCGCGAGACATCATTGCTGGGGCCCGATTGTTGCCATGGTGACCCGAAGTCGTCATGACAACATCCGGGTCACTAGACTACAGCAAGCCTCTTAGACAACGCGTAGAGCATGGTCTAAGGGGCTTGTGTCAGTGCAGCACTGACAGGTGTAAAACATTGTATTGCTCGTGCAATGCCATCTTTATACCAGTGATCAGACTACTGAAAGTGAAAGTTCCATATAGGGGCTAAGTAAAAAAGTGAAAATACAGTAAAAAAAAAATTGTAAAAATATTTTTTTGAAAATCAAAAAATATAATAATTAAATATTAAAATATGTTGTATCTTATTTTTTTTTTATGTAAAAAAAAAACAAACAAAAAAGTATACATATTTGGTATCGCTGCATCTGTAATGACCCAATCTATAAAACTCTACCACTCGTTAACCCCTTCAGTGAACTTCATAAAGAGCAAATAAATAAAAATGAGGCAAAGAACGATGCTTTTTCGTCATAGTGCCGAACAAAAAGTCTAATAAAATGCAATCAAAAAGACGAATGTAGTCCCTAGTCCCGCCAAAAAACAAGCCATCAAACAGCTCCATCAGTAGAAAAGTGATAAAGTTATAGTTCACAGAATACAGCAATGCAAAATAATTATTTTTTCTATAAAATAATTTTGATTGTGTAAAAGCACCAAAACATTAAAAAAATTTATAGCTGTAATCTTACTGATCTGAAGAATAAAGCTGTTTTTGATTTAAAAAAAAGTCACTTTTTTAGTATGTGACAGCAGCCAGACATAAAAAACTATATAAGTCTGGTATTGCTGTAATTGTACCAAAAAATCGTCTAATCATGTATACCGCTTGAGGAACGGCGTAATGAATAAAAGCAATTCTTGACCTGCTGTTCATTTGTTCATTCTGCCTCCCAAAAATTGTAGTAATGCTCTTCTCACATTTATCCTGCGCTCTACTGTGAGTGCTTACACCTGGGTATTCTTATAAATCCCTATAATAGGTTATTCAGATGGAACCCCCAGCGGCAGATGGAGTCACTTTGGATGTTGTCTGGACTGTGATCTGGCCGTGTCCGTCCGCCACAGTTTGTGCACTTCTGAAAAGAAGGACACCGCAGAACAGAGACCAGACAGAATCCAGAGTAACTCTGCTGTCTCATAGTGATGCGTGTCATCTAAATCACATCATTCGGAGATTAAGATGGAACCCCAATGTAAGTGCTCAGCGTAGAGCTCAGGATAAGTGTTATCTAAAATGTGTAAAATGTTCCCAATAAAAGCTTAAATTCACAAAAAAAAGCAAGTCCCTACTCAGATCCGTATCTTTTAACAGAAATATAGGTGGCTTCAACGTTATTGATAGCACAAAGACTCTGGAAAAGCTCTATGGATGCTCACCCCCCAAAAGAAATTTAGTAACTTCTGCGCCTCCGAATCCAAATCCCACCTCCTGAGCAACACAGTGTGCCTAAACCACATTTATTTAGCGACCACATATTTGGCATCTCTGTAGTGATGAGTGCCTGCCTAATTAATGGGTGCATGTCTCCAGAAGAATGTACTGGGCACTACTACATACTGGGCACTACAATAGCAGATTTGCAATTTTCTCTCAGCAACATCCACTACTGCTTGTTTCTGGAAAACACCCATGGAATAATATCATCACTACACTTGTAGATAAATTCCCAAAGGGTTATAATTTCCAAAACAGGGTCACTTGAGTGGGGTTCTGCGCTTAGGTGCTCTGTATATGGAGTTCACAAATTATTCTAGGAAAATCTGTGCTCCAGGAGGCTAATAGTTCTGCCAATGTGGCATGGCACCCTCAAACCATTCCAGCTAAATCTAAACTCCAGTATGGTGCTTCTTCCCTTCTGAGCTTTGCACTGTGCCTTAAAAGTAGTTATCTACCACATATGGGCTATTGGTGAATTCAGGAGAAATTGCACAATATGTTTTGTTTTCCTTTTTCTCTTGCTATTCTTGTGAAAATGAAAAAATAAATTGGGGCTAAAACAACGTCTTTGTGGGAAAAATAAATTGTTTTCATTTTCTCAGATCAGCGTTGTAAAATTATGTGAACCCCTTGTGATTTCAAGCGGTCTAGTTTCCAAAATTCCACTGTTCAGAAACATCAGAGGCTCTCCAAACGTGATTTGACACCCACAGACCATTCTGTCAAAGTCTTTGTTCCAAAAAGTCACTCCTTTCTTTCCAAGCCCTTTGTGCGCCCAAATGGTAGTTTTCCCCCACATATGAGGTATCAGCGTACTCAGGAGAAATTGCACAACAATTTTTGGTGTCCGTTTTTCCCCTGTTACCCTTGTGAAAATAAAAAAAAATTGTGGCTAAAAGAACATTTTTGTGGGAAAAATTTGATTTTTTTTATTTTCATGGCTGTACGTTATAAACTTCTGTGAAGCACCTGGCGGTTCAAAATGCACACCACACATCTAGATAAATTCTTTGAGAGGTCCAGTTTCCAAAACTGGGCACTTGTAGGGGATTTCCACTATTAAGGTACATGAGGGGCTCTGCCAAACAGAACATGACGTCTTCTAATGATTCCAGGAAATGTTGCATTCAAAAAGCCAATGGTGGTCCTTCCCATATGAGCCCTGCCATGCACCGAAACAGTAGTTGTCTTCCACATGTGCGGTATCCTCCTACTCAGGAGAAATTGCACAAATTTTGGGTCCATTTTCTCTTGTTACCCATGTGAAAATAAAAAACTTGCAGCTAAAGTAAGGATTAATAAACTTCTTGGATGTGGTTTTGAGAAGTTTTCAGGATGGTTTTACTTTTGGGTATTTTCTGTCATATAGGCCCCACAAAGTCACTTCAAATGTGATGTGGTCCCCCAAAAAAATGGTTTTGTAAATTTTGTTGCAAAAGTGAGAAATTGCTGATCAACTTTTATTCCTTCTAGATTCCTAACAAAAAAAAATTATGTTTAATAAAGTATGCATATGTAGAGTAACTACGTATATGGGAAATGTTATTTATAACTATTTTGTGTGAAATAACTGTAGTTTAAGGTTAAAAGAATTGAAAGTTTGAAAATTGCTAAATTTTGAAAATTTTTACCAAATTTCTAATATTTTCACAATAAGCGCGAGTCATATTGAACAAATGTTACCAATTTTACCAACCTGAAGTACAATATGTCACTAAAAACTCATTGAAGTGAGAATTGAAAAATTTGAAAGGGTTAATATAAACTTTTTGGTTTATAATTTAGATTTTATTTGTAAATGTCAAAAGTTTGAAAATGTCTTCGTCTACCAAAATTAGAGTGAGAGTCTCAGTGGTTGATACCTTTATGGCAACTGAAAAGAGGTAACAAATTGCAAGCTTTCGAACTATCAGTCTCTTCATCGGGCTGAACTAATTTTCATCTACTGGCTTAACAGGGTACAAGATATACATCTTTACTTTTACAAAGGCACAATTGTAAAAATCTTGTCAGCAAAGGGTAAATTCACTTGTTTGTTAAGAGATCCAAGTCTGTAAGTACTTTATGTGTATTAATCAATTGATCATTACTTGACATTATAAAGAGGTGTTCTCCTTATAGCTTTAGCTACATGGTTCACTTTTGCAAGGAGATGACCACCAAGACTGGCCGAGTATGTGCAATAGATATATTCTAGGCTGACGAGTTAAAGAGTTATACTCAACTTGCGTATTTAGCATCACATGCTGCACAGTCTTTCACTTCCTTGTTGCTGGAGAGTAGTGGGCATTCTTTAGTGACAGTTCTGGTCTTAGAATGTTAGAGTTGGATGGGACCTCAAGGGTCATCATGTCCGACCCCCTGCTCAATGCATCACAGGATTCACTAAACCGTCTCAGAAAAATGTCTATCCAACCTCTATTTGAAGACGTCCATTGAAGGAGAACTCGCCACCTCTTGTGGCAGCCTGTTTCACTCATTGATCACTCTCACTATCAAAAAGTTTTTTCCAATATCTAATCTGTATCTTCTCCCTTTCAGTTTCATTCCATTGCTTCTCATTTTTCCAACCATTCCTCTGATGGTGAAAAAGCATCTTGGAGTAAACTCCCGCTATCTGTCGCTGGCTTTATAAACCTTATTAAGATGATTCTGCTCCCTAAGCTTATTTATTCCCTCCAACACTGTGCGGTGTTGATTCCTAAGTCCTTTTTTGCAAGTTTGAATTCTCTAATTACGTCCTTTATATGGGGGAAAACCAGACCCAAGCTTAAATGATCTACTCTGCAGAGACCTAAACAGATGGGCGGGGCGGCTCTACCAGATTTCTATTTATACTATCTTGCTGGGCAGATTAAGGCCTTGAGTAGATAGATGCCTGATAGCCAATTGCCCAACTCCGAAAGTCACCTGGTCCATGCTGCGAGAATTGACTGCCTGCTGGGCTTTTTGGTAATGAATAAGCCTGGCATCCCCCATTATTACCTTAACTCTGTTTAGCAAGGTCAGTTTGGAGACAAATTAAAAAGGCGATCCATTTTGGGGATATTGTAGCTGAAATGCCATTATGGAACAATTCTTATTTCCTGGTTCTTTTGAACCACCCGTCCACTGAGTTCTGATAGTACATGGGGTCTCCTCGGTCAGTGATTTATATGTAAATGGTGTCCTAATGTCATTCGAACAAATTCAATCTAAAAACAATATCCCGAGGTCCCAATTTTTTCGTTACCTTCAGCTTAGATCAGCTTTCAGTCTCATTTACGCCCCGCGGATGCTCAGGATGAGGTTTGGGAGGAGATTCTTGAGTCTCCGATTGGTGTGTGTCCATCAATCAATAATAGAATGATTCAATTATATATGATACTCTAGTCATATTTAACCCCGTCACGACTATTCAGAATGGGTCGACTCCAGTCTTCGGATTGTTTGAGATGTCACTCAGCAGAGGCAGATTTTACTCATATGGTGTGGAGTTGTCCTATTTTCCTCTCTTACTGGAGTGAGATAACATCGCTGCTGACTTCATTAGTACAAATCCTGGTTCCCCTTAACCCACTGGTCTGTTTATTTGGGGTGCTGGACGGGGAGATGTGGGGACACTATGTTAGAATTTTCTTGCGGGAGACACTCTTTCTGGCTAGGAAGATGCTGGTGCTACGGTGGATGGGTGGTGCACATCCTTCTCTCAGAGCAAGGATTGAATTGGTAAATTCAGTTATACTGTATGAACGAACGCTATATCAGAACCGTGGCTGTCCAGGGAAATTTGACAAAATATGGGATAGGTCAAACTCCTCTCATCTCACTATTCTAGTACGTAGTGGTTCGGTACCACCGTAACTATTATGCTTAAATATTTTGGGTTATCCTATGACACCAAATGGCTATTAATAATGCATAATTGTGCTTGGCAGTATGCTAATAGTAGTTGCAGTTTAATTAGATGTGTAGTATCATTTTGAGATATATATCGCCAAATGGTTATAAAGACAAAATGTTCTGCTCACTTGTCGATTTGGTTTATTATCCCTACAGCATTACATGGACTTTTGAATCCAAAAGTTGTATTAAGGATCTACTATGCAAGGTTGCGGTTCCTTTATAGTTGTTTGGACAAGTGTATGTATATTACTTTGGCTATATCCATGTATGTATATGTTGTGTTCCGGTTAATAAATGAATTTAAAAAAAAACAAAAACTGTATTTTGTGATCAAATCGTGGATGTGTGGTTTGTTTGGCTATTTTCTTGCTGAAGGGAGCAAGTTTACCTTTCAAATGGTGTATCATTTGTGTGTGTGGGTGCAGTATGAACGGAGATACAAAGTAATCACCGAAAAACAAGGTTTAGAAATAATAGAATAGATTATGATAGGGATAACATTTATCCTTCTCCAATCTCCTGGGACTGCTTTTGTTTTCCATGAGTTTTCAAAGACTCTGGGTAGTGGCTCTCCAATTTCCTCTGCTAACTCTTTCAGTACCCCATGTAATTCATCTGGACCACGAGATTTAAATTCATGTAAATTAGCTAAGTGTTTCCTCACCATCTCTCTGTTTATAGATAGTGTACATTCTTTTATTCCTTCAATGGCACCGTGAGGATCAGTTGATTTTATAATTACTTTCTTAGAGAACACAGATGAAAAATAGGAATTTGAAAGTTTAGCCTCCAAATCATAATTTTTGACTACTTCAACCTGTTAATCCTGTAAAAATCCTATAGCATCTTTGACTTTTCTTTTGAAATATCCACAAAATTCTTTTATGTTGCTTTTGGTTTCCCTTGCAAGCCTCTCTTCATTACTGGCTTTAGCTCTTCAAATGCTTGTCCTGCATTTCCTACAAACACCATTGAATTCTTCTTTAGATATGCCCACCTCTGACCATTTAATGTACATTTCTTTTTTCCTTTTAACAAGTGATTAAGTTTTGTATTCAACCATGCTAGCCTCTTTAAATGCTTCCAATTCTTCCTTCTTTTTGGGATTGTTACAGATTGTGCAGTGAGAATTTCACTTATAAAAATCTCCCATCCTACTTGGATATTTCTGTCCTCTAGAACAACCAGCCATTGGACCTTTCCTACGCTCTTTCTGAGTCCATTAAAATCTGGTTTTCTGAAGTCCAACCTTGAAGTCTGAGTCCTCGCTGGTCTTGTAATCCAAAATTCGAGGATAGCATGATCACTGCCTCCTAAATTCCCAGCCACCTTTACTTCAACCATTTTCTCCCTGTTGGTAAGAAATAGGTCCAAGAGTGCAGATCCTCTTGTTCTCTCTTCTACCTTTTGAAAGATAAAGTTGTCAGCAAGAGAAGATAAGAATTTTCTGTAAACCAATTACTTTTGCCTGAGAGAGAATCTCAGCAAATATCTGGATAGTTAAAATCTCCCATGATCACTATTTTGTACTTTTTGAGAACAGAGACATCTAATGTAAAAATAGTTCATCCATATCTTCAGTTGGCCCAGGTGGCCTATAGTAAACACCTACAATAGTGTCCTTTCTGTTCTTATCTCCTTGTATTCTTACCCAAACTGTTTCTACAGAGCCACTAGAGCTGGTCCAGTAGCTTCATCCTACTGCTGATCTTAATTCTGCTTCTGTGACATATTAATGGTCTGCCATTGCTTGTTCCAAAATCTTCATAATTTTCACTCTATTTGCATAGAGTTGACAGTGGCTTCAAACAAGCACATGGCTTGCGAAAGTGAGAATAGTAATTAGGAGAACTGCTTTGTAAAATGCTGATGGGGACTGATAACAGCAGCTTGGTCAGGAGCTGAGTGGAAATGACGTGAGCAGTTAATTGCTGTAGGGAAATCAATGGGTTGTAGAGAGCCGACTAGTATCTCAGGAGTTTAATCCTTATCCTGGAATTTAAGTAAGCTTCTGGTGGTCAATGTTTTGACGGCAAGCTGTACAGTATATAAAAAAATGCTTTCATTGCAGGAGAATGAAAGCAGATACAAAAAGCAAGTCAGTAGCAAGTTGTTTATTTTGTTGCGTGGATACGATTTGAGGATTCACAAGTCTACAGTCACATATAGTGACTGCAGACTTGTAGCTTAAGACCGACAACTCCTTTAAGTTAATGTTTTAACAGCTGGTTTTATTTTGTTGCATTCTTTTATCGCAGTAGTGGTGAATTTTTTTGTGATGCAAACCTGAAATGTCTTGCTGCAATATCACGGTAAAAAAAAATAATTTAGTTATTACGATTGTATGAGAGCAGCCTGGAAGTAATTGTCCAATCTTCTTTTTATTTTGTAAAGCATGATATAAAAATAAAATTACAGCATACTCACATAGTGATCTCCTGCCTTTCCTCTACTATCGAGGCCTAGATCTCCCACTGGCTTCCTTGATTTTTGTTCTGCGAAGGAAGGCATATGCCCTTTGTAGATATTGACTGTTTGACCATATGACCATAATAGGATCCCTTTCTAGTCTTATCAATGTTATTGCTCCATCCAAATACTGTCCTCAGCAGTTACGTGCTGTCCTCTGCAAGAAGAGAGAACAAAGAGACTGTCAGGAGACCTGGACACCACTAGGAGAGAAACAGTGGGGATCACTAGGTTAGTATGCATTAGTATGTATTTCTACACTATGCTTGGTCATTCTTCAACATAAAAAAGGGGATAAAAGCTGATTTTAAGATCTTTTTACATTGCTCTCAGACGCTCCTTCTTGGTTTTAAGCCTCAGAAGACTTAACAAACCAATGGAAATAATAGACTGCACCAGATAAATATAAATAGTGGGTGCGTTCGCAGCCCGGGGTCCACCGTGCAGGCAGAGCCTGCTGCTAGTAAGATGACGGTATAGGCAAACTCTGTTACTTCACAGAGTCGCAAATATAAATACTGTGGCACAATATGGCGGTATAAGCGAACTCTGTTACACCACAGAGTCGCTAAGATAAAGACGCAGAGATAGGTACTGTGTCCTGTTAACTCCACAGGGATACACAGATAACTGCTCTGCGGATAGCAGTCCGTGATCATGCAGACAGCAACACAATCAAGCAATCTCCTCTCTGGAGAAGCCCGAATTCTAGGGGCTTATTTCAGCCAAGCCCTAACCACGTGCACACAAATCTCCTCACCAGAGGTGCCGGTATTCTAGGGGCTTATTTCAGCCGAGCCCTAACCACATGCGTGCATGATCACACTGGCGCAAAGCACATAATGCAATTGATACTACGCATGGCCATACAACCCTTTTATAGAAGCAACTACAGGGCCTGCCAGAGAAGGACCAATGAGAAACTGTTCAGAACACATGTAGTTTCAGGACCTTCCTGGCGGACCAATAGGAGCTGCTGCAGTTCCTGAGCATGTGACCCCTGATCTCCAATGAGAGATCTTACCCTGGGCATGCTCAGAAGGGGAAACGCAGGACTTAGTCCTAAAGAGTCTGCTCGTCGCTGACCAGTACTGGCCACAATAGCAGAAGCTGGAGAGGCAGCAGTAAAACTCTCTGCACAGTACTAGGCTGAGCAAGACACTGTGTCACGCTGTCTAATGATATGTATACAATGTCAGTAAACTATTAATACAGGAACAACACATCTATACAACAACTAGTATAGCAACATCAGCATGTAAGTATAGAATAGATTTACCTGACACGATATCTGCTGAACTCAGGGTAATCTTGAGGACTTGATGAGCTGAAACAGGAAAGAGGTGGACCGGGATCTAACCTGACCCTAAACTGGGGTCCTAACTAATCCCTCACCTTGGAGGTACTGATAATGGTCAGAGGTCCAAGTCTCCAACCTAACCCTGTCTCCTATCAGACCCTGAACCCTGTAATCAGTCCTAAGAAGGATCCTGACTACCACCAAAGGGATATGGGCTGATCTCAGCTAAATACACAGATTAGACATATAAGACAGACAGGATAACACTCGCTTGCATACACACTCAAACACCAAAGGAACATAAATGGTCTGGGAAATAAACTCTAACCAAGTTGAGCTTAGAACAACTAAGGAGCTCACAACTAAAGTCTATACAGATTCATTCCTATCTGTGGTCTGCATGAAGGTTTCACTGGCAACTCCCCAAGCAGACAACCAGGAATTTAAAGGAAACCAATCAACAAATAATCAATTGCAGCCGGGAGAAACTGCACCCAGTCCCAGAACCGAGCACAGACAGAATTAACTCCCTAGCTGCCAAACACAAAGAAACAGCAGCTCAGCTGTGAGAAGTCAAAATGTGCAACCGCGACGATCTTCGTGGCAATGCACACATGACAGTACCCCCCCTTCTACGAGGGCCTCCGGACCCTCAGGGCCAGGCCTGCCCGGGTGAGTTCTGTGGAAGGTCCGAACCAAATGATCTGCGTTAACATCAGACGCAGGGACCCACGTCCTCTCCTCTGGACCATACCCCTTCCAATGCACCAAGTACTGAAGGGACCGGCGATTCAGACGTGAGTCAATGATCTTTGATACTTGAAATTCCAAGTTACCATTGACCAACACAGGAGGAGGAGGTAGAGGTGACGGTATGACTGGTGCCACATACCTTTTAAGTAATGACTTGTGGAACACATTATGAATTTTAAACGTAGGAGGGAGGTCCAGACGAAATGCCACAGGATTAATTATGGAACTGATCCTGTACGGCCCGATGAATCTGGGACCCAGTTTCCAGGAGGGCACTTTAAGTTTTATATTCCTGGTAGACAACCATACCAGATCGTTCACATTCAGATCTGGACCAGAAACTCTCCTCCTATCAGCCATACGTTTGTAACGGTTCCCCATCGCACTCAGATTATTCAATACACCTCTCCACACAGAAGCAAGTGACGACGAGAAACGCTCCTCCTCAGGAACCCCAGAAGGGCCCCCCCCATTGAAAGTACAAAACTGGGGATGGAAACCATATGCCCCAAAAAACGGGGACTTACCAGTGGACTCGCTCCGCCTGTTGTTAAGAGCGAACTCTGCCAGAGGCAAGAAAGAAGACCAGTCCTCTGGTTCTCTGAGACAAAACACCGGAGATATGTCTCTAAGCTCTGATTCAGACGCTCTGTCCGACCATTGGTCTGCGGATGAAAAGCCGAGGAAAATGACAATTGCATCCCCCGACGTAAACAAAATGCCCTCCAAAATTTGGACACAAACTGAGACCCCCTATCTGACACCACATCAGAAGGCAACCCATGAAGTCTAACGATCTCCCTAATGAACACCTGCGCCAGAGTTTTAGCATTAGGGAGTGCAGGAAGAGCAACGAAATGTGCCATCTTACTGAACCTGTCAACAACCACCAGTATGACAGTATTCCCTGACGACGGAGGAAGGTCCGTAATGAAGTCCATAGATAAATGAGTCCATGGACGCTCCGGAAGTTTCAAGGGTAAAAGGGTCCCAGACGGACGGGTATGAGGGGTTTTAGAGCGAGCACACACCCCACATGACGCGACAAAAGTTATAACATCTTTATTAGCATTAGGCCACCAAAACCGGCGAGAAAGGAGATCTAAAGTAGCCTTACTCCCTGGATGTCCTGCTAGAGCAGAATTATGATGTGCCTCAATAACCTTTTGTCTCAACAGATTTGGGACAAACAGTCTCCCTGGAGGTCCTGCAGGGGCGTCCCCTGAGCCTCTAACACCTCCTCCTCAAGCTCAGAAAATACAGCCGACACTACCACCCCCTCCTGAAGGATAGGACTCGGGTCATCCGTTTTCCCGGCCCCTGGAAACTGCGAGACAAGGCATCAGCCTTTACATTCTTAGACCCCGGGCGATAAGTGACGACAAAATTAAACCTGGTAAAAAACAACGACCATCGAGCTTGTCTGGATTTCAGACGCTTAGCGGATTCCAAATACAACAGGTTCTTGTGATCAGTAATAACGGTAACCGGGTGGACTGCCCCCTCCAAAAAGTGACGCCATTCTTCAAAAGCTAACTTAATGGCCAAAAGTTCCCTATTGCCGATATCATAATTCCTTTCGGCGGACGACAATTTCTTAGAAAAGAAAGCGCACGGATGCCATTTACCAGGGGACGGACCCTGGGACAATATAGCACCCACCCCTACGTCAGACGCATCCACCTCCACAATGAACGGCTGAGATGCATCTGGTTGGATGAGAACGGGTGCCGAAGCAAAACATTTCTTCAAAGAGGAAAAGGCTTGGCAAGCTTTGTCCGACCATTTAGAAAAATCCGTCCCTTTTCTTGTCATGTCAGTGAGAGGTTTGACGACAGATGAGAAATTACAAATAAATTTCCGGTAGTAGTTAGCAAACCCCAAAAAACGCTGCAGAGCCTTAAGATCCCCTGGCTGATCCCATTCAAGCACTGCTCTCACCTTTTCAGGGTCCATACGGAAACCGGAGGCTGACACCAAAAAACCCAAAAACTGAAGTTCCTGTACGCAAATACACACTTCTCCAGTTTGGCGTATAGTTTATTGTCTCGCAAGATCTGCAACACCTGTCTCACATGCTCCTGATGAGACACAAGATCTGGCAAGTAAATTAAAATTGTCCAAATATACAACCACAAACAGCCCCACAAGGTGACGAAAAATGTCATTAACAAAATGTTGGAATACTGCTGGTGCAGTAGTCAGACCAAAAGGCATGACTAGGTTCTCATAATGTCCCTCCGGCGTGTTAAACGCCGTTTTCCACTCATCCCCCTCTTTTATCCTAATCAGATTATACGCCCCCCTGAGATCCAATTTAGAAAACCATTTGGCGCCAACAATTTGATTGAAGAGATCAGGAATAAGAGGGAGTGGATACGGATCTCGAACAGTAATCCGATTAAGTTGCGGAAATCCAAGCAAGGGCGTAGGCCTCCATCTTTCTTCTTCACAAAGAAGAACCCCGCGGCTACTGGGGAAGATGAAGGTCTAATATGCCCTTTGGCCAGACTTTCAGAAATATAATCTTTCATAGCCTGCCTCTCAGGACCAGAAAGATTATACAACCTAGCTTTAGGCAACTTAGCATCAGGAAGGAGATTAATAGAGCAGTCATACACGCGATGAGGAGGCAACTCCTGACACCCCTCCTCAGAGAAAACATCCCCAAAATCCTCCAAAAAAGGAGGCAATGTACTAGGCACGACCGCACTGATGACTGTGTTCATGCAGTTGCTTTTGCAAAACTCACCCCATTGGCTTATTTCTCTGGACTGCCAATTAATCACAGGGTTATGTTTAACCAACCAAGGAAGTCCCAACACAATGGGAGTAGGTAGACCCTCCAACACATAACAAGATAATTGTTCCCTATGTATTGCCCCTACCCGAAGGTCAATGTTATGAACCTCATGAACAAAGCTACCTTGGCCGAGAGGCCTGGCGTCAATGGAGAATATAGGGATCGGTTTGACCAATACACTCAGATGCATACCTTGAGCCTGAGCAAACTGAGCGTCAACCAGATTAGCCCCGGAACCACTATCAAGAAGAACAGACAATCTCTCCACTCTCGTACCAACTACCACCTCCACTGGTACAAGGTACTGAGAAGAACTGGCGGATGAAATACATACTCCCAGGTTGTCGTCCACCACACAACCTGGGATTAACAGTTTTCCGGTGACTTTTGGCTCAACAAGGCACGGGATGGACATTCTCCAACAAAATGTCCCTCTTTCCCGCAGAAAAAACATCTTCTAGTCCTGCGGCGTACCGCCAATCCCCTCCTACGAAATGATGTCCCTCCCAACTGCATAGGCTCATCCGAACAGACAAGGGGAACCTCAACATAAGGGACTTTAGTGGTAGGTGGAGAAACAACAGGGAGTGGGGTTACCTCACCCCTCTCCCGAAGCCGTCTATCAGTACGGATAGCTAAGGCCATAGCAGCCTCCAGAGAAGGAGGAGACTCATACTGAGCCAAAACGTCTTTTAATTTATCAGAAAGCCCATGACAAAACTGGCTCCTAAGAGCTGGGTCATTCCACTGAGTATCTGTGGCCCATCTACGAAACTCAGAAGCAAATTCCTCTGCCGGACGATCTCCCTGCTGTATCTTACGTAATTTAGTCTCAGCAAGAGAGACCCGATCTGGGTCATCATATACCAATCCCAGGGCAGTAAAAAATTGATCTACAGACAGTAGAGCCGGGGATCCCGGAGGAAGGGAAAATGCCCAGGATTGAGGGTCCCCTTGCAGAAGTGAGATAACAATTCCCACTCTCTGCTCCTCACTCCCTGATGATCGAGGCCGAAGCCGAAAATACAATTTACATGCCTCCCGGAAGGTGAAAAATTTGTCTCGCCCACCAGTGAACCTGTCCGGGAGAGCTACTTTAGGTTCAACTCTGGTTTTCTCCAGGGGAGACAAAACTTTGGACTTAATGTCCGTCAGCTCCATGGATAATCCCTGCAACTGCAGAGCCAGCTGGGCTACTGGATCCATGGTAACTGGAGATAATTTTTAAGGCCAGTGAAAATGTCACGCTGTCTAATGATATGTATACAATGTCAGTAAACTATTAATACAGGAACAACACTCTATACAACAACTAGTATAGCAACATCAGCATGTAAGTATAGAATAGATTTACCTGACACGATATCTACTGAACTCAGGGTAATCTTGAGGACTTGATGAGCTGAAACAGGAAAGAGGTGGACCGGGATCTAACCTGACCCTAAACTGGGGTCCTAACTAATCCCTCACCTTGGAGGTACTGATAATGGTTCAGAGGTCCAAGTCTCCAACCTAACCCTGTCTCCTATCAGACCCTGAACCCTGTAATCAGTCCTAAGAAGGATCCTGACTACCACCAAAGGGATATGGGCTGATCTCAGCTAAATACACAGATTAGACATATAAGACAGACAGGATAACACTCGCTTGCATACACACTCAAACACCAAAGGAACATAAATGGTCTGGGAAATAAACTCTAACCAAGTTGAGCTTAGAACAACTAAGGAGCTCACAACTAAAGTCTATACAGATTCATTCCTATCTGTGGTCTGCATGAAGGTTTCACTGGCAACTCCCCAAGCAGACAACCAGGAATTTAAAGGAAACCAATCAACAAATAATCAATTGCAGCCGGGAGAAACTGCACCCAGTCCCAGAACCGAGCACAGACAAAATTAACTCCCTAGCTGCCAAACACAAAGAAACAGCAGCTCAGCTGTGAGAAGTCAAAATGTGCAACCGCGACGATCTTCGTGGCAATGCACACATGACACACTGGGACCGACGTCTCTGCTGAGGAGACTCCACTGCGGCCAGAGACGGATGGGGGACCGCAGCGGGAATGGCTCGAGATTCCCCCTGTGCAGAGGCGGGAACTCGACCTCTAACATAGATCTACATGTAGCTCTGTTTTTACCAATGAATCCATTGAAATCATGATGAAACCTTTACTGATTCCATTATAGGTCAACAGGGTCCATCAGGTATCAGTGGAATCTGTGGGCAACGTATCTAGAACTATTATGGCTTTTTGTTATAATTAGAAACCTTCTCATCAGTGTGAACATAGCATAATAAATTGTGTGCATGCCATATACATTTTTTTCCTAAAAACAAAATTGAAAAAGATTTTCCAAGATTGGTCATTACGGTACATAACAGTAAGTCTCCCTTCTATATAGTTAGCTGGAAACACAATACAGTGCCAATGTATACATGTTGCTGCACAACCTCCTTATTGTTAAATTTCAATATACAGTAGTTAAAAGTAGAGCATTAAGAATTTCTCTTTATTATTGAACTTTGACATAGTAGAACTTTATTCCTATAAGATGACAGAAATGCCTGTGATCTCATAAAAGGGTTGAGATCTTATCATTTTATTTTTCCCATCATTTGTGCTATTTGTTGTGAACATCCTTTGTTTGAAGTTTGGTATAGTTACAAGTTAATGTGTTCCAGGCGCTTTTATTTTATATTGAGACAAAATATATTAAAATGTTGGAATAATAATGATAAAATTAAATATAAAAGATTGAAAAAGTTTGCAGTTCCTTGAACTTTAACTGATTCTATGTTACTGCTGAGCTTGACATGTACTTATTGGTGGATGAAGCAATAGAAATGGATTTTCATACCAAGTTAATAAAGAGTAGTAATGATACAAAAAATGTAAAGGTATTTAAAATTGAAAATAAGTGTAATTTACTATTTACTTGGAGAATTACACCTTTTCTTATTTATAATGTTATGGTCATGATTGTATAAGTGTACAACCCATCACATTATTGGACAGTACAGGATGGGCCATTTATATGGATACACCTAAATAAATGGGAAAGGTTGGTGATATCAACTTCCTGTTTGTGGCACATTAGTTTATGGGAGGGGAAAACTTTTCAAGATGGGTGGTGACCATGGTGGCCATTTTAAAGTCGGCCATGTTGGATCCAACTTTATTTTTTTCAATGGGAAAAACATCATCTATCAGATCGGGTCATATTTTTCCATTGTTCATTGGTCCAGTTCTGATGTTCAGGTGCCCAATGTTGGCTTATTTTGTCATTGAACAGGGTTCAGAATGGGTATGGTTACACTCCCCCATGCCAAAAGCAGTGTTTTTTCACATTTTGTATAACCTTTTTTTTCATCATAGTCGTATCCCTTAATACTTTTTAAACAATTTGTGCTATAGCAGTTCTTTAGTGGACCAGACTAACTAGCCTTTGTTGTACATGTTCATCAATATATCTTATATAATCCTGTTACTTGTTGCACTTTCTTGGGGCCATTTTTTAGAGCAGTTCATTACATATTGGAAACAACATACAAGTCTTGCCATTTTTGGAATCCACTTTCCTAGTTGGCTAGGCATCACAATTTGACCCTTGTTAATGTAATTCAGATCCTTATGCTTTTCAAATTGCTTCTTTCTACTTCAATAACTCACTTAAAGGGGTACTCTCAAGTTTGATGTTATCCTCATCCTTGATATAAGGCTTATGCCTTATGCCTTTCTGATCACTGGGTGTCCGGCCACTAAGCCTTGCCATGATCTCGAGAACAGGGGCTCAAAACAGTCCCATGTGAATGGAGCTGTGGTCAATCATGTGCACTGCCTTTCCATTTATTCTTAATGAAGTGCTGAAGACCAGTAATCCCATTAAGCATGAATGCAGTGGCAGTGCGCATGATCAACCACTGGTCTATTCACAAAAAAACCCAGTTCTTAGTATCATGGGGGGCCCAAGTGTTTGGGTCTCCGGAGTCCATCAAGTTATCACCAATATCATGCATAGGAAAAACTTTTCAAACTTGAGAATACCCCTTTAACTCCTGTTGTTTAATGTAACACAGCCCTTTAAAGGCATCTTTGTCACCAGCTTATCAATGACATCCACTTCACTTTTTTAAAGTTGTTTTTTCAAGTTGTACCTTCAGAAGCACCGCACTCTGCCTCCCTGATTACCTTGAGCGGTGTGCTCCTGAAGATTGATAGTTCAGACCAATGTCATCATCATGCTGTAAAGCATAGAACCTGCTCACATCGCCTGCTTTTTACTTAGGCAACCATCCAAGTCAGGACTGCAGGGTGGAAACAAGCTGTACACTATAGAATTAAATATCCTTCCTTTCTTGAAAACAGAGAGGATATAAATTGCAAAGTTGTTTGTTTTGTACAAATACTTAGCGGTTTTACCCTTTTATAAAGTTGAGACAAAATTACTTTAATACATATTTTAAGATAAACCGCAAATATAACAGTTAATTGGCCTTTAAAAACTGGTGATAGTGCTAAATTGTGTACAGTAATTGTTTGAAATACTGTTTTGTACTGTTTTAGCAGCTTTAATATGAAAAACAAAATTTTATTCCAGTCCATACTGCTTTTTGCAGGTGCTTCCAAGGTTGTCCCTAAGACTGAAGTCCTTTCGATGCTATTCATTAAAAGGGTGGTCCAAAACTAATATTTTTTTTAAACCTAAATGTCTGTCTATTTAATATACTAATTTAATCTCTTTTCTAATATACTTTCATTAAAAAGTCCCTATTATTCCCTTACTATCTAACTGCTGTATTCTTTTTTTACCAACTTCCTATTTCATGATGCTTTACTTTCGAAACCACAGCATGACTGCCACAGCTTTTGTCCCCACCCTGAAACAAAGTATAATCAGTGACCTTCGTATGAGAGGCTGGGCTAGTCCCTGTTTTACTGAGCATTTGTCAGTTGTCAATTCCGGCAAGCAGATACCAGTCATGCCTCCCCAAAGTGACATCACTTGTAGGGGGGGCTGGTCGCTGCTCACCACGAATCTCCTTACAATGTGCAATGACAGTGTGCTCTCCTGCTGGCTCTTCACTTCTTTTCAGAGCTGATGAGGGAGTGCACTGTCACTGTACAACACAAGAATATTGCACAGTGACAAGATCATACTGAGCATATGATGGAATTGACTACCCATGCATGCTCAGTAGAGCAGGGACTAGCCCCTGAAACGGATATTGCTGCTGGCGCTTAGTTTCAGGGTGGGGGCAAAGGGTGTGGCGGTGAGTGCAGACTATGCCCTCTGATGAAGTCTCACTTGCGTATTCCAGCTGGGGATTCTCAAACAAAACGTCATCAAACATGAAGTAGGTACAAAAAAATAAAGCAGATAAAGTAGTGAGAGACTACTTTTTAATTAAAGTATATTAGAAAAGTGATTAGATTTTTACATCAAATAGCGAGACATGTAGGATTAAAACAGATGTTAGTTTCGGACCACCCCATTAATGTCTCCTCAGAAGTCTGCTTCTAAATGGCTGTTGGGGCTCCTACCTGGATGCTAAACTAGTCACTCCATAGCAGGAGGAAGAGGCTTTGGAGCCCTCAGTGCACAGTTAGGAACACCTAAACATTAGGAACCATCTTGCTTTCATGCAGCAGCTAAAACAGTGCAAAAGACGTATATATAAACACCTCTACCCATTTTCTGTCTAATGCTGTCATCAGTTTTGCAGGGTCAGTACTGCAGACTGAAGCAGACAGTATTTATCACCACAACAAAGAAACAGTGTAAAATTGTAAATTTAGTTCTGGGGCTTATATAACAATTGAAGCGTGTGAAGTAGAATGAAAAAGGCCACAGCTGGGAAAATGACAACATGGAAAATAGAAAAATGCAGGTTAGGCCAGACTAGACTAGAAGCGTGTTTGGTGCACTTCCCATTTCCGTATGCTGCCGATGGGTGTCTACTTTTGAAAGGGACACAGCTATGACAATTCAGCAGTTATTAGAATCACATTAACATAAAACAAAACTGTGATCACAGACACTAAAATATGGCTTTCAACCTATGTCAGTTGCCACTGAAGCTTTTTTGTCCTTTTTTATTATATTAAAAGCTGTATGGCTGCAATTTAACCTTTGGAGCCAGGCTATAATCACTAACTGCATCTTGAATCTGCTTTTCCCCTTCTCCATCTCTTTTATGGTTCATTCTCCCTTCATGCAAAGAACAGTTTGCAACAGATTGAAAAGGTATAAAAGGAGGCTTTTTCTTTGTCCCTTTAAGTGGATGTTAAGTGCAAGGTTTCTTTTGAAAGAAAAAAAGCAAATCCTAATTTAACCCTTTTATGATTGTAATGACAATCTGTCATCCTGCAAAGTATTCTTCTCAGTGTTTGCAGATGAGATATTTTTGCTTTTGTGCAGTTTTAATGTCTTCAGTAGCCACTTTGGAATGTCAATGGTCAGTGATGAAAAATAATACTGATCATAAAATTGTAACATATATGTCTTGAGCATACGGGAATTAAACTACAGCAGTATACCATCTAGAAATTATTATTATTTATTATGCTCATAAAGCCATCATATTCCATAGTGCTTTACAGATATCATCACTGTCCCCATTGGGGCTCCCAATCTAGATTCCCTATCAGTTTGTCTTTGGAGTGTGGGAGGAAACCGGAGAATCTGGAGGAAACTCACGCAAATACGGGTAGAACATACAAACTCCTTGCGGATGTTGTCCTTGGTGGGATTTGAACTGCAAAGCAACAGTGCTAACCCCTGAGCCACCTTGCTGAAATATTAAAAACTAAAGAAGCCCAGCCAATCCAGGACCCTGACTGTGCAAGCAAGAAATGTAGAGTGTTATGTGGAAACACAACATTGAGTTTAGATTTACATCTAGAATGCAGAAGAATACTGTCCAGAAAGGAAACCAAGCTACAAGGGCTCCTGGCCTAATAGGACTATAATAATTATCTAAATTACTAGTTATTGGTAATTTATTAATATAATATTTGCCTGCAAAACCACTTTAATAGTCAGTAGTATTCATAGACTTAGTCTATTGGAAATGATTAAATACCGTACAGCTACCTCACCCAGAGATCAGTGAGTGTACTTGACAGAGCTGAAAGGGAGCTTAAAAAAATCAGTGGATGCCAGCCTGTTTGTATATTCTTGTAACTAGTGTAAAATATTTAATATTTTTTATGGAGAGTCACATAAAAATATAAACACAGAATACTTAAAAAAAAAAACCTGTAATAATAGTTATGTAATTTTTGTTCATACTTTTCCTTTAATCTGTGAGCTCTGAGCTTTTCTCTGCAAAGCATGCTTTCTTTTATCCCCTCCCTTTTCCCAATGTTCCGGTCTCTGCATTTATGTATCATATCCTCCATATCTAATACTAATATGGTTGTGCAAGCTCTGATTTTTGCAAAAAAATGCTGCTCGGTAGTTGGATATATAGTATGTGATGCATTATATATGAAAACGGGCAAAGCTCTACTGAAACCAGGGTGGATAAAAATCAATGATTTTTAAAAAAAAATCAAAAAAATCGGATTTTTTTGATTTAAATCGGATTTTTTTGATTTAAATCGGATTTTTTTGATTTAAATCGGATTTTTTTCAATAAACTGCTTTTTGAGGAAAATATTTTACCATCCAAAGGTTCTTCCATCATGAGATAAAGCTGAGTTGTTTAACTCAGTACAATAAAGGCTGTATATGTGATATTGTAAATTTAAGATGAGAGGTACAATGGTGAGTAGGAAGATATAAACACCTGTCGCACAAAAAATCAGCACATCTGAATCCAAAAAGTGGTCTATCAAGCACAGTATATCAGATAATGTTGAAATAAATCAGTCAATTTAGTATCCGGACAGGAAAACAATATATATTTCCAAAGTGGGGTAATATATCATTCCATATAATATGTGGGATAATTAATCCATCATATCCTGCCTGGAGCATAAATGTGCCAAAGAGTAAGACAGATAGATCTGATATGGCATTAGAGAGAAGAGGGGGACAGAAAAAAGAAAGAAAATCCCCCCCCACACATCTACCAGCTCCTGTGAGGTGCCATGTCAGCTGCGGAAAAAGATGCTGGAAAGTGCTTACCCATATTGGGGAAATGTAACGGACCAGGTACGTGCCCCGACGCACGTTTCGCTCCTTGAGCTTCCTCGGGGGCAGTGTGTCTTACTCTTTGGCACATTTATGCTCCAGGCAGGATATGATGGATTAATTATCCCACATATTATATGGAATGATATATTACCCCACTTTGGGAATATATATTGTTTTCCTGTCCGGATACTAAATTGACTGATTTATTTCAACATTATCTGATATACTGTGCTTGATAGACCACTTTTTGGATTCAGATGTGCTGATTTTTTGTGCGACAGGTGTTTATATCTTCCTACTCACCATTGTACCTCTCATCTTAAATTTACAATATTGTGAACATTTTAGTAATATTTGTTAAATAAAGTTTGTATCTTTTATATATATATTATTGCCTCATGTCTCTATTTGGGCTGGAAGCTCTAATTCTTTGTGGTATATTAAATGATAGAGAGTTGCCCTGTTCCATTTTGGAACTATGTTTAAACATGTCACCCAGAGTTCTGGTTTAATCAAAAAAAGGCTGTATATGTGTAACATTCACAATGTCCATGCTCTTCCAGAGGTTTCTGTAGGATTAGTGGGCAGTTTCTCTCCTTTGTTATCACAGACGCTCGCTTTACTTACGCAGTTCTCAAAAGCGGAATTTGACTCCAGCCTCTTCTTCACGGCAAAAATGTTACAACATGAACAGAGTTGAGAAAAAGACTTAATCCTATTGTTCTACAAACCTATGAATACAGAATCAACCCCTTCAGTGCCAAGTCCAAGAAGTTAGACAATGTTTCTGATTGTTTGGAGTGGAATAGATCTGCACAACACAAGAAGAATGTGAATCTAAGTGTGAGGAGGAGGAAGGGCAAGCAGACAAGAAAATGATCACGTGTGACTTCTCTCCTCCGTTACTAGGTGTTTGTAATAACAGAGGATGTAGTTTAGGCTCACAGAGCGGAGCCATTTTGTTGGGGACTGCCAGTGATACTGACAAGTAGGCTGTCACTGAGGACGACCGGCAGCATCTATTCTGTTAGTCCATGCTGCTCGCTGTATTATAAACTGAGCACAGATACGTGGAGAGTATCACACACTGGGATTATTCACAGCACATGACACACTGCATGTATCTAGATACAGGGCTGAGTGTAGTGTATCGCATTATGGGATTAGATACACCGGTCTGGGGCATATCGCACTTGATGAAATTAGATACACCAGTCTGGGGCGTATCGCACATGATGAAATTAGATATACCGGTCTGGTAGAAACTTTGATTTAAATCACTGATTTAAATCAAGCCTTACTGACTAATGATTTAAATCGTGATTTAAATCGTGATTTAAATCAGTTTGATTTAAATCAAATCCACCCTGACTGAAACCGCTCCTGTTTTTAGGAGTAGGTTTGTCAGACAGTCGAACTCGGGACTGCAATAACTATAAGAAATAAAACCATATATGTGGTCCTTTGCTATGAACCATCAGCTGCATCAGCCTCATGCATAAAGATACTGTTGCATTATTAGATCTGCATGTATTCATTGCCGGCTTGCATTTGAAACTGTGTTCCATGAAGCAAAAACACCTAGTACTCAATTTGTATCATATGTAAGTATGCAAAATTTTTATTTAAAAAACTTTTAATAAAGCTAGGTCCCAATGAAGTGCTGGTCAATGTCTCAATAAAGTCATGAGATGTAAAGGCTTTACAATGGGGCAGCACATTCTACATTACCCCTGGGGCCAGTAATTGATTGCAGCAGTCAGGTGACTGATAAAACAGGATATTTGATGTGGGGGGCATGAATACTTATGCTCCTGTAATCTAGTAGGAGCAGATATGATGACTGGCTATGGAGAAGATAGTTGCAATTCATTACCTCTTCTGACTTCTCATTTCCAGCCTACATAAGGCTCAGAGAGTGCTAAGTACTGAATACATACTAACACATTACTCTGAGGGCAAGTGGACCCTACTTAAGAGTTAATGTTATGAAAACTTGACTTTTATTGTCATTAATTAATATGGTCAGACAAGTAAGGATTAAAATAATTCAGGTGGTATTGCTGTGTAGCATTTCTTTTGGACTCCTCTATGGGATATCACTCTCCTAAATCTAATATATCGTCTACCTAAATTAATGGCTAGTCCACTAGCTAGGATAGCTTTACTCAGGATAATTATAGTTGTCAGTTGCAAGACCACTAGAGCTGATTAAAATTCACTTATAACTTCCACAACATGTTTCGCCATGACTGGCTTCATCAGGGGACTGAGGTTTGACACTTAGTTTTCTAATGTACTTAATACATGCACCACAAATGCCAGATCAGCTTTGCCAGTGACTAATGCGATGCCTAGGGGCTGTTTTTCCTTGAGTACCTTAGGATGCCCAATTTACTGCCCTCATATCTCATCAGAGTTATTTTAGGACCTCTTAAGTGGACATTATGTTATGCAGCAGTAATGTATATGAAAGATAAAAATATATATATATATATATATATATTTTAAAAAGGTTATCAAATATAAAATGAATTTTACTGCGCAAAACAATACATCAAAAAATAAATACACTTGTGAGGATAACATATAATAATAATATATAATCTTTATTTATATTATTATTATTATTATATGTTATCCTCACAAGTGTATTTATTTTTTGATGTATTGTTTTGCGCAGTAAAATTCATTTTATATTTGATAACCTTTTTTACAAATACATATACATTACAGTTCAGCACTTTCAGGCTATACACTTGGCTTCTGTGTTACAATCCACTCATATTATAAGTACAGGGGTAGCCATACTATATTATTCTGAATTCCTAGTTAATATTTGTTGTATGTTCTCTTTTACTTCATTGTGAAGGTCAAATGACTCTCTTCATCCTTCGTTAACTTCATCATTGAATTATATTTTGCTATGTAGTGTCATCGCCAGCTGTTTTTCTTTTGGTTTCTTAAATTGTTCTTGGAAATGATTCCCTTCATCATTTCCACGTCTTTGTATTTTTTTATTTGCAATTTGAACACAAGCAATCCTTATTTCATATCTACAAGTAATTGCAGTAGATTTTATTATATGTATGATTGCCATTCTGATTGCATGGGTCATAAACCAGCAAGCCTTCTCTTATTCTGTATATTGTTCTCTTTTTTTTCACCTGGGCATTCATTCAGCATCAATGCTTATTTATATATGTTGCAATCATTTCTTAGCTTTTATGAATTTCTCATACAATAGTCTTTACAATACTGTATTTATCTACATTTTTTGTAATTCTGACTTTGAATGTTGATTGTCATAGAATGTGGCCATCTGGAGCTGTCATGGCCAGAAAGAAGCCGCCTTGTCATTGCAAATAGCCATTTTGCTAAAGCACAGAACAGACGCTTGTCAAACTTTTCATGCTGAGGGATGACTGCGTATTCTATTTTCATGGGGTATCTGCAATATATTTTCTAATATTTTACCTTCAGAGGTCTTGGATGTAAAATATATATTTTTCCTTTTGTGATACCACGATATACAGCATGCTTCTCTATTCCTTCTTTAGATATTACCTCACTTATTCTCTTCATAAAACTTACTCCACACTTTATATGTATGGTGTTTATGTGAATTTAGTGGAAATCCAAAGAATTAGCCTCCCGTATTGATATGAGATAGTAGAATATTTATTTGCTACCTAACATTGAGTGTGCGAGAGTACAATGTTTCGGTTGTTAAATGGGTTGTCCAGGCTTGGGGCTCAAGTCTGCAATCACTATATTTGATTTCCAATTTGTGAATCCTCAAACGAGGTGCAGGCACTGAGAGTAGGCGGTCATGTGATCACAAGTATGCGATTTGCATACTTCAGGCCTCATTCCGACTAGATGTGTCCAGCCTCGCTCAATTGACTTGTATTGAATGAGGTCGCACATGCCTAGGCAGCACGTGGCCACTTGTATATATATTGCATACTTGCTGTCATGCACCCTTCCACAATGTGACTGCAGACTTCAGCCCCAACCCTACACAACCACTTGAACTCTGGCCTTCATCAGGTGAATTATGCAAAATGTCAAGGGTACCACTGGTAAGATCACGCAGCTCTTACCACTGCCACCAGTTTGTCAAGGAGATCCATCTCCGCTGCTTCCAATCGTCAGGACAATTACCCAATTGACTGACAAGTGATGGATGAGGCCGCGGCTGCTTCCACTGCTAATCTGGTTATTGGGGAACTCATAGAGAGCGTGTGGTCTATACACCTCCAAATCCAATGTATGGCATATATATATATACTTATATACCCTGGTACGGTCACTGCCAATTCCACAATAAAAAAAAAAAAAAAACCTACTAGTTGCCACCACCAATTGTTTATACAGGCCGATTGGACACACATTACAGGTTGCGTATGGCTTCTGGGGTATGGTTTACAGAGGAGGAGGAACAAAGCTATTACATTTTATATATTTAATCTGGAAAGGTAGGCATTGTTTATAAAAGCAATATACAAAGATAATACAAAATGGGAACAAAATAATAAAGTATTGTGGTAGTTCAACTCACTCGGCTGCACACGGAGGTAGAAAACAGGAACACTGTCTCTTTAAATCTTTGGTTAGTATATTATATCGCTGCATAAACCAACAAAAAGGGGAAAGTAAACACAGCCCTTCAGGCAAAAACAGGAAAACAACAAAGAAAAAAAAAATGCTGTAACAGAGTCCATATGTTTGCTGGTAGCAGCCCGCTCTGCAGCAACACAGGTTCAGTCTTTCCTCCTCAGTACACAAACCACTAAAGGTCCTACTTCTAGTCCTGCTGAACAAAGACTGCCTCTGGAGCCCAGCTGTTTAAGCCCCAGTCCATGTGATTTCTCCCCCATGTGACTGAAGACATGATTGTGACATAACAGAGGTCCTGTCAGCGCACAACGGTGACGGCTCTGCAGGTGGAGATAAGGTGGACATCCTCCCACCCACTCTGTGGATATCCACATAAAAGCCAGCGCATTTATGCAACTTAGCTTAATCCTCACAACACTGTGTCACAGGGTTACCTCAACAAAGGGGAGCCAGAATACGGCAGCATCTGATTGCTCCCACTCCTGCACTGGAAAGAAGCACTTCACCTTCTTTTTAAATGGTGTTTATTTCTTTTGGAAGAACAGGGGTTAACCGTGCATGTTGGGAACTCTGGGAGTCTGAGCTCTCAGCTGAGCTTGGTTAGCCACTCCTATCCCCTATATAATATGGGTTCTGACTGAAACACATCGTCAGAGCTAGCTTATGCTGCAACGCTGGGAGAAGAGTTGTTTGGTTATATGAGAAGGAGTTTGATGGATTTATCTGAGACTGTTGCTTGGGTTTGTAAGTGTGATAATTCCCTTTCTTCCTCTTACTTTGGTTTCTCTCCATCCTCCACTCCCTGGTGCATTCCTCTGTTATATGTGAGTAAATATTTGTATACCTGGTGTTTTCAGTTGCCCTTGTTCGTGTTGCCTTGTTTGTCTGGTTGGTGTACTGCAGTGCACGGCAGCTCCCCTCTTCCCTGGGTGGGGGAAGGGAACAGATGGAGGGCGGATTCAGGAGATAAGACCCTGGCATATTCACCTCCATAAGTATCCCAGGGAATAGGGCGAGCTAGGGCGCCCCCTAGTGTTAGCTACAAGGAAGGAGCCACTGGTCCCGGGTCACCCAACACCTTAGTCATGACACACTTAGTGTGCTGAAGGAAAATACTTTGGGTTTCACATCACTGACGCCATTAAGCGTAGTGACACATATCTCCTCTCCAATACTTTACCAGTGACTTTGTCACAGTATATACAACTACATACAATTGCACACAAACGGAATACCAAAAGAGAAAAACTATACCTTATGTTGCAGGAATGGCTATTTTCTTTATGGAGGGAAGCATTCTGATTAGGAAAATAGAACACTCTCACAGTGAACTATGTCTTCCAGAATGAACAATGACAGAGACCCATCTCTTATTTTTATTAGATCAAGGTTACTCACCTCGGTGAGCTCATATGGGGGCTGGTTGTGTGATATGCTTGGTCTTTAAGCAGATTATGATATTCTCTGGAGGTCCAAGGTGGTAGTTGCAACCATCATGTTTCCTATTGCGATTTTACCTTATAGGGATGAAACATGGCATGGATAACATGATCCATAGATTCGATGTTAAGTCAGAGGGGTAGAATGGCCTCACGGTGATGTGAGTGAATGCGTTATGTTTGTCCCTTTGCTACAATGCCGGAAATATATCACCCATAAATATCGTATTGATGCAAACTCCACTACTGAACAGTGACCACTATATCCAAAAAGTCTGTGACCCGTGCTTTCATCAATGGGAGCGCATACCTTGGGAGTGTACTTTTCCACCTCTGAATTAGCTAATCTCAAGCTTATTGTCTGCCTCTCAGAGCAAATCTGTTGTAAATACCTGGTCACTGTATAGGTCCCTACTTCAATGGAGGTTGAAGTGTCATCTCTTTCTCACTTCTCCAATTATAATTAATGCAATATGTTCAATTTGACGGTGATATGTCCCCTCTTTGAACATGTCTTTGTGGATTTCAATTTTTCTCTATAACACAGCGAAGTGGATCAAGCTGTGAGAAAGCACTATGGGAGAAGTGCTGTGGATGAAATGCGAGATTCCCATACTGGTGAGCCCTCCTACCACTGCAAGTGTCATGAAATTCTCCCATAGCTCATTATCACAGCTCTAGCTACTTTTCTCTGCATAAGCCATTTATGTATCTGATGAAAGTCAGAGTTAATTAGCAAAATGTTGTACACTCACATACTCACTTTTGTATTGCAAATAAATTTTCTACTTTCTCATATCTGAGTGCCTAATTCTTAGGATTTCCAGTGTACAAGGGCTAGGTCTCTTCTAGCACCCCCACCCATCTGTAGTTTCGTGATTTAAATGAAATTTATATGAATTTAGTGATAATTCACATTTTTTGATAATTCAGTATTGCTTGCCTATAACACTTTATATGCAGATAAACCAAACTGTGCACCCACCATCTTCCCTGCTATGTACACACATACTAACAACGATTTAAGACTGCCTTATTTTATAATAAGAAATTTGCACAGATATTAAAAGTTGAATTAAAAAAATAGTTAAAACAGTAGAATAATATTGCCATTTATAGCAAAAGAAAATCCTTTTTAAGTAGACACAAAAATATTCTATATAAATCTGCCACTAGCATCAACCTTCCTAAGCCGTCTATATGGGCGCGTAGGTTATGTCTTAATATGTAAGTGTGCTGTTACAGTGGGTTCGGAAAGTATTCAGACCCCTTTAAATTTTTCACTCTTTGTTTCATTGCAGCCATTTGGTAAATGGAAAAAAGTTATTTTTTTTCTCATTAATGTACAATCTGCACCCCATCATGACTGATAAAAACCAGAAATATAGAAATTTTTGCAAATACATTAAAAAAGAAAAACTAACATATCACATGGTCATAAGTATTCAAACCCTTCGCTCAGACACTCATAGTTAAGTTACATGCTGTCCATTTCCTTGTGATCCTCCTTGAGATGGTTCTACTCCTTCATTGGAGTCCAGCTATGTTTAATTAAACTGATAGGACTTGATTTGTAAAGGCACACACCTGTCTATATAAGACCTCAAAGCTCACAGTGCATGTCAGACCAAATGAGAATCATGAGGTCAAAGGAACTGGCCAAGGAGCACAGAGACAGAATTGTGGCAAGGCACACATCTGGCCAAGGTTACAAAAGAATTTCTGCAGTACTCAAGGTTCCTAAGAACACAGTGGCCTCCATAACGCTTAAATTGAAGAAGTTTGGGACCACAAGAAGTCTTCCTAGACCTGGCCGTCCAGCCAAACTGAGCAATCGTGGGAGCAGAGCCTTGTTGAGTGAGGTAAAGAAGAACCCCAAGATCACTGTGGCTGAGCTCCACAGATGCAGTCAGGAAATGGGAGAAAGTTCCACAAAGTCAACTTTCACTGCAGCCCTCCACCAGTTGGGCCTTTCTGGCAGAGTTGCCTGATGGAAGCTTCTCCTCAGTGCAAGACATATGAAAGCCCGCATAGAGTTTGCTAAAAAAAACACATGAGGGACTCCCAGACTATAAGAAATAAGACTCTCTGGTCTGATGAGACAAAGATAGAACTTTTTGGTGATAATTCTAAGCGATATGTGTGGAGAAAACCAGGCACTGCTCTTCACGTGCCCAATACAATTCCAACAGTGAAACATGGTGGTGGCACCATCATGCTATGGGGGTGTTTTTCAGCTGCAGGGACAGGACGACTGGTTGCAATTAAAGTAAACATGAATGCGGCCAAGTACAGAGATATCTTGGCTGAAAACCTCTTCCAGAGTGCTCTGGACCTCAGACTTGGCCAAAGGTTCACCTTCCAACAAGAGAATGACCCCAAGCACACAGCTAAAATAACAGAGGAGTGGCTTCAGAACAACTCTGTGACCATTCTTGACTGGCTGAGCCAAAGCCCTGACCTAAACCCAATTGAGCATCTCTGGGGAGACCTGAAAATGGCTGTCCACCAACGTTCACCAACCAACCTGACAGAACTGGAGAGGATCTGCAAGGAAGAATGGCAGAGGATCCCCAAATCCAGGTGTGAAAAACTTGCTGCATCATTCCCAAGAAGACTCATGGCTGTACTAGCTCAAAAGGGTGCTTCTACTCAATAATGAGCAAAGAGACTGAATACTTATGACCTTGTGATATTTCAGTTTTTCTTTTTTAATAGATTTGCAAAAATTTCTACATTTCTGTTTTTTTAAGTCAAGATAGGGTGCAGAGTGTACATTAATGAGAAAAAAATGAACTTTTTTGCATTTACCAAATGGCTGCAATGAAACTAAGAATGAAAAATTTAAATAGGTCTGAATACTTTCCATACCTACTGTATGTCTGTGACTGCAATGCACTCCCGTGGCCTCAATACGCTCCTGTGCGCATCCTGGGGGACACATAGCGACCCTCGCATATTACATCGGTCACTGCCTCACAATAAGGAGTAACAATATTTTTGGTCATTTAATGTCTTGTTAGTCAACCCTTGTGAACAATCTCGGTCCTGCTCTGCCTTTATTCACATTTACGTTATTTGCATATGGTAAGGTTTTATCCTGAATAGGGTCACCTAGTGGACAGCTTTTAAATTTTTTTAATCAGATTTATGTTAACTTAGTTATTTTCATGCGCTATTGCTATTTACTTACTGCAGGGTATTCTGTTTAGTGGCCAGTGTGAACATGTGCCTACACGTTGCACGTATAACAACTTAGATTCCAGTCCATCTCTTTAGGTTTTTATAAACCATAGGATATAGGCCGTGATAAAGGTCTGGGACAGAGCAAAACGTTGACGGTCATTTCTTTTTCCTCATGTTGACTTACAGTTATGTGCAAAATAATAGCAGTGTGTTTAAAGCAACTCTGAAAAAGCTCAATCCTCATAATAGCATGAATTTCCATATACACAAAAATATTTAGACTTGAGAGTCCTCAGTGGTTGATACCTTTTAATGGCTAACTGAAAAGATGGTAACAAATTGCAAGCTTTCGAGACTACTCAGGTCTCTTCATCAGACAAAGAATCACATATTTATACACAACACAAACATAACACACAACATAAATATGTGATTCTTCAAATTTTGTATTAGTCTTTGCCTGATGAAGAGACCTGAGTAGTCTCGAAAGCTTGCAATTTGTTACCATCTTTTCAGTTAGCCATTAAAAGGTATCAACCACTGAGGACTCTCAACTCTAAATATTTTTCTATCTACTGGCTAACACGGTACAAAGATATACATCTTTCCTATATACACAATTCGGGGCATTACACAATTCCAAATGAAAACATGAGCAAACTATCAATTTTTAAGCTGAAAACTAAGAAATGGGCTGTTCAAAAAAATAGCAATGTCTATATTTTCATTTACAATATAAACTGAATTTATTTAGAGACTTAGCTTTACTGTTAACCCTTAAATGACTGCTGATATGCATTAAAACAGCTCTTGCAAAGGGGCCTTATTCCCTCATCGCCATTTTAAAACTGTGATCAGGAATAAGATAATAGCGCTGCCCCGAGGCCAAAATTTCCACAGGTAACAGTTGCATATGACAGCTGAAACCCTGCAGTATTAGGATTGTTTTGGTTCCAATTAACCTCTTAAATACCTCTGTCAATCGCAACAATGGTAGCTAATTGGTTAAAAGGCCCCCAGTAGCAGGATCGACCCCCCGCCATCGTAATCGCGGGTGTACATTGCCATTGTACCCTGAGGTCATCTGATGACCCCAGGGTACAGTGGCCTATTTGATCCAGCTATAAGCAGGGTCTCACAGGCTCTGTCAGTCACGGACAGGTCTCCAGCACTGCAGTACTTGAGTACTGCAGTGTATGAGACCAGAGATCAAAGTGAAAAGTATACATGTCCCACATTGAGATTTAGTAAAAAAAAAGTGGAATAAAATAGGAGAAAAAAAGCACACAAAAAGCTGTTTCGACACTAAAAAAAAAAAATTATATGATTGGTATCACCGCACCCGGAATGACCTGATCTATAAAACTGGCATGTTATTCGTCCTGCATAGCATATACGCTAAAAAAAATTAAAAACACCAATAATTTCACTTTTTTCATCATACTGATTTACAAAAAATTGAACAAAAAACGATCGAAAAGTCTTAATTGAAAAACAATGGAATAAATAAAAACCTAATATAGCTCATTTTGGAAAAAAAATAAAAAAGTTGCAAGCTTTCAGAATATGGTGATGCAAAAACAAATTAATTTTTGTATAATACTGTTTTTAGGCTGTATAATCAGCAAAGCATTAAGAAAAACAACTTAAATCTGGTATCACTGTATTCGTACTGACCCAAAGAGTAAATCTGTCTTATCACTTTTATCACAAGGTGAACGGCGCAAAAAAAAAGATAAAAACAATTACTGAATTGCTGTTTTCTTGTTTATTCTGTGTCTGAAAAAAAAATATATAAAGCAATCAAAAATGTTCTGTTCCCCAAAATAGTATAAAAAAAGCACAACTGGGGAGTCAATATTGACTACCCCTTGTAACATGCTCGATTCACTAAATGTCAGAGTAAGGATGCAGAGATAGCGAATATATAAAACTTAACTTTTACTCAAAAAGATTTAACCCCTCCATGACCGGAGGTATTTTGAGTTTTGCTATTTCGTTTTTTGTTCCCCTGATTCCCAGAGCCATAACTTTTTATTTTTCTGTCAATATGGCCATGTGAGGGCTTGTTTTTTGCAGGACGAGTTGAACTTCTGAACGACACCATTGGTTTGACTATGTCGTGTACTAGAAAACAGGAAAAAAAATTCCAAGTGCAGTGAAATTTCAATCCCGCTCTTGTTTTTTGTTTTTCCTTTTTGCTAGGTTCACTAAATGCTAAAACTGACCTGCTATTATTATTCTCCAGTTCATTATGAGTTCATAGACACCAAACATGTCTAGGTTCTTTTTATCTAATTGGTGAAAAAAAATTCCCCAAAAAAACTAAATTGCGCCAGTTTTTGATACCTGTAGCGTCTCCTTTTTTTTGTGATCTCGGGTTGGGTAAGGGCTTATTTATTCCACACTGAGCTGACGTTTTTAGTGATACCATTTTGTTGCAGATACGATTTTTCGATCGCCCGTTATTGCATTTTAATGCAATGTCGCGGCGACCAAAAAAAATTTATTCTGGCGTTTTTACTTTTTTGTCACTACGCCGTTTAGTGATCAGGTTTATCCTTTTTTTTATTGATAGACCCCGCGATTCTGAATGCGGCGATACCAAATATGTGTACCAAAAACAGAAGATGTCACCTTACCCCAATATCCACTGATGTATAAAGCCAGACTTCACTCCTCGCACCGATGTGGCAGAGCAACCAGAAGTTAAAAAAAATGGAGATATCCAGCGTGGAATGAAATGGTTAAAAAAACTTTTAATGTTCATGATTAAAAATAAGACAGCAATGTCCAAGCAGTACCACTCCAGATATGAAAGATAGAGCAGATCAACGCGTTTCGACGTTAGTCTTTCACGCTGGATATCTCTATTTTTTCAAATATGTGTACATTTGATTTTTTTTTATTGTTTTATTTTGATTGGGGCGAAAGGGGGGTGATTTGAACTTTTATATATTTTTATTTTTTTATAGTTTTAAAAACATTTCTTTTTATTTTTGGCATGCTTCAATAGTCTCCATGGGAGACTAGAAGCTACCATAACCTGATCGGCTCTACTACATACAGGCGATGATCAGATTACCTCTATGTAGCAGAATTACTCACTTGCTATGAACGTCGACCACTGGGCGGCGCTGACAGCAAGCTGGAAGTGACCACCATAGAGGGCTCCAAAAGACCTCTTGCTGTCATGTCAACCCACCGGTGACTTGTAATCAGGTGACGGGTCACCGGTGAGCAGATTTCCGGCCCGATAGCCGGAAAAGCGAGTCAAATGCCGCTGTCAGCATTTGACAGAGGCATTTAACTGGTTAATAACAGTGGGTGGATCGCAATTCCACCCGTGGCTATTCCGGGCACATGTCAGCTGTTCAAAATTTGCCTGGAAAGATGTGGGCTCACCGCCTTAGCCCACATCAAAGGGAGGTAGTCCAACATCGACGTAAATGTACGCCTGATGTCGGAAAGGGGTTAAAATTATATTAAAATGGGTCACCGGTGTCACACTAATTCAACAAAACACACAAAAACAGATGCAGTCTATCTCCCTGTATGGGAAGAAGCTGACAGTGATCAGTCTAGGGCAAACCAGTCTATTATTAAATTGAGACCCTTACTACATAGATGACCTTACTCCAAATAATAAATCTATGCCTATTTAGTCTGTAAATTATATAGATCCAGCAATCATAAGTAATGAAAAAAGGAACAATCTCACCCATTTTATGATGCAATTGGAGTAGTCACGAATAGTTCATGTTCACGACTCCTGTTGCCAGCTTTTAGGAGTCCAAGTGTTAGCCCTTACAGTTCCTATGGTATCAGACTGACCCTTGGCAACCCCAAAACCACCTGCCCCTACAAGGGCAGTCCACATCTCACCCTCACTTTCTGAGTTGTTCTGGACTGTCCCTATGTGCTTATCAACGCATTTCCTCATGCAAGATTCTTTGGGAAAAGACACTCATCATCTCATCAGGAAGATAGGGCCATCATACCCTTTTGGGAATGTGAATTAACGATGGCCATTTTAATATAATTTTAAATCTTTTAGAGTAAAAGTTTAGTTTTATATATTCTCGTTCTCCACTTCCTTGCCCCAAAATTATACCAAAAAAATCTCCAACTCATCTCGCGAAAAATAAACCCTTATACAGCTCTGTTTGCCAAACAATAAAAAAGTTACAGCTCTCAGAATATGGCTACCAAATACCGTATAAACTCGAGTATAAGCCGACCAGAGAATAAGCTGGCCCCCCTAATTTTGCCAGAAAAATCTGGGAAAAACTTATCGACTCGAGTATAAGCCTAGCGTGTAAAATGAGGCAGCTACTGGTAAATTTCAAAAATAAAAATAGATACCTATAAAAGTAAAATTAAAGTAGGTTAAGTGGTTTTGATTAGCCATATTGAATCAGGAGCCCCATATACTGCTCCATAGATTATGCCCCATATGCTGCTCCACAGATTATGCCCCATAGATTATGCCCTATATGCTGCCCATGTATTACGCCCCACAAGATGCTCCATAGATTGTGCCCCATATGCTACCCCATGTATTATGCCCCACAAGATGCTCCATAGATTGTGCCCCATATGCTGCCCTATGTATTATGCCCCCATATGATGCTCCATAGATTATGCCCCATATGCTGCCCATGTATTATGCCCCATATGCTGCCTCATGTATTATGCCAAACAAGATGCTCCATAGATTGTGCCCCATATGCTGCCCCATGTATTATGCCCCACAAGATGCTCCATAGATTGTGCCCCATATGCTGCCTCATGTATTATGCCCCACAAGATGCTCCATAGATTGTGCCCCATATGCTGCCTTATGTATTATGCCCCACAAGATGCCCCATAGATTGTGGCCCATATGCTGCCCCATGTATTATGCCCCACAAGATGCTCCATAGATTGTGCCCCATATGCTGCCCATGTATTATGCCCCATGTGCTGCCCCATATATTATGCTCCATAGATTATGCCCCATATGATGCCCATGTATTATGCCCCATATGCTGCCCTGTTATGTTTCGGTAGCTGAGGAGTGCAGGTAAAAAAGGCAATACACCAGAGCAGTTGGAATCTATGAGATTGCAGTACCCTGACTAACCACCGCAACTAGAGGCAGCCGTGGACCGTTCCTACGTTGGTCCTAGATGCCTCGTCACAGCCTGAGAAACTAACTACACCTACAGATAGAAATAGGAAAGCTATCTGCCCCGGATCAGAACCCCAAAGATAATAGAAAGCCCCCAAACATGTAATGGCGGTTAGACAAGAGGAAATACTGACACAGAAAGAAAATAGTATGAGCAAACGCTGGGGCCCAAACTATCTAAATAGAAAAGGATAGGAAGGGTACTTACTGCAATCCCAGAAAACCCTGAAAAGCACCAACTCTACTAATTTCAAAATCACCTGAGATCACACGACCTCTACCACCTAAATTAGTTCTCTGGTGTAACAAAATCAAAACAGCAGCCACTGAAAAACTGGAAAAAGCAAAAGTACAAAATCAGTGGCTGAACCAAACTGAGAGGGCAAAAGCCCCCGGAGGGGACCCTGAAGGCCCCCACAGAAGTGCAGGACAAAATGCAAAAATATAGCACAAACACAAAAAAAGAAAATGACTTATCTGATAGCAGGAGATGCAGACACGACACAGCAGGCTACAAGGGAAACTGGAAAGAAGGATTCAGACCAGAACAATTGATCACCGGCAACCCTGATGGGAAAATGACTCCCTTATATAAGACCAGTCAGTCACACCTGATTCCCAGTCCTCACAATCTTCACTAGCACCGCTTGTAACCACCAGAGGGAGCCTCTGCTCAGAACTCATCTCAAACCCATTCACAACAGTACCCCCCCTTGAGGAGGGGTCACCGAACCCTCATTTGAGCAACCAGGTCGGTCAGGATGAGTTCTATGATACGCACGGATAAGTCTCCTAGCATGGATGTCCGAAGCAAACACCCAAGAATTGTCTTCCTGACCATAACCTCTCCATTTAACCAAATACTAGAGTTTCCGTCTAGAAAAACGAGAATCCAATATTTTCTCAACCACATACTCCAATTGCCCTCAACCAAAACAGGGTCAGGAGGCACAGCAGCAGGAACCACTGGCTCAACAAACCTCTTCAACAAGGACTTGTGGAACACGTTATGGATCTTAAATGTCCCTGGAAGAAGCAAATGAAAAGAAACAGGATTAATAATCTCCATGATCTTATAAGGTCCAATGAACCTAGGCTTAAATTTAGGAGATGCTACTCTCATAGGAATATTCTTTGAGGACAACCAGACCAAGTCCCCCACTTTAAACCGAGGACCATCAGTCCTATGCCGGTTAGCAAACCGCTGGGCCTTCTCCTGAGAGAGGGACAACCTCTCCACTACCTGGTCCCAAATCTGTTGCATACGCTCCACAACAGAGTCAACACCTGGACAGACAGAAGCCTCCGTCTGTCCTGAAGAAAATCGAGGGTGAAACCCAGAATTACAGAAAAACGGAGACATCAAAGTGGCAGAGCTAGCCCTATTATTAAGAGCAAACTCAGCCAAAGGCAAAAAAGAGACCCAGTCATCCTGATCAGCAGACACAAAGCATCTTAGATAAGTCTCCAATGTCTGGTTTGTTCTCTCAGTTTGACCATTGGTCTGAGGATGAAATGCCGAGGAGAAAGACAATTGAACACCCAGTTTAGAACAAAAAGTCCTCCAAAATCTGGAAACAAACTGGACTCCTCTGTCAGACACAATGTTCTCAGGAATGCCGTGTAAACGAACCACGTGCTGAAGGAACAACGGCACCAATTCAGAGGAGGAAGGCAACTTAGGTAATGGCACAAGATGTATCATTTTGGAAAACCTATCACAAATTACCCAGATGGTGGTTATTCTCTGAGAAACAGGAAGATCGGAAATGAAATCCATAGAGATATGGGTCCATGGTCTCTTGGGCACAGGCAATGGCATCAACAAACCACTAGAGCGAGAGCAAGGCTTGGAGCGAGAGCAAGTCCCGCAGGACTGCACAAATTCCCTGACATCACGAGACAAGGTAGGCCACCAAAAGGACCGACTAACCAAGTCTCTGGTACCAAAAATTCCGGGATGCCCAGCCAATGCGGAACAATGAATCTCAGACATCACACTCTTTTTCCATTGGTCCGGGACAAACAATTTTCCAACAGGGCAGCGCTCGGGCCTATCCTCCTGACACCCCTCCAGAGCAAGTCTCAAATTGGGCGAGATGGCGGAAAGAACTACACCCTCTTTCAAAATAACAGAAGGATCAGATAACTCAGGAGAGTCCGCAAGGAAACTCCTCGAGAGGGCATCCGCCTTAACATTCTTAGTGCCAGGAAGAAAGGAAACCACAAAATTAAAACGTGTGAAAAACAAGGCCCACCTGGCCTGTCTAGGATTGAGTCGCTTGGCAGATTCCAGATAGACCAGATTCTTATGGTCCGTAAGGACCACCACCTGATGTTTGGCTCCCTCCAGCCAATGTCTCACAATCTTCACTAGCACCGCTTGTAACCACCAGAGGGAGCCTCTGCTCAGAACTCATCTCAAACCCATTCACAACACTGCCCCATGTACAGTATTATGCCCCACAAGATGCTCCATAGATTGTGCCCCCATATGATAGTATAGGTCCCTCATGCTGCCGCTGCAAATGAAAAAAAAAAGACATACTCACCTCTCGTCGCTGGGGGCCAGGTGCTTGTGTCCTGAGCAGGCGGGGACACTGGCGCGCTATTGGGGACAGGTGCCGGTGTCACCACTGGCTCAGGCCCCGGCACCTGCAATATTCACCTGTCACCGTTCCACCGCTGCGCGCCGCTGTCTTCCGGGTCCTACGGCAGTGAATGCTCAGGCAGAGGGCGCGGAGCGCACTTACCACGTCATCGCGCCCTCTGGCCTGAACATTCACAGCTAGAGGACGCGAGGACACAGCGGCGCGCAGCGGTGGACCGGGGACAGGTGAATATGGCATATACTCACCCCTTCCTGGTGCGGTCTCTGCAGCCCCTGCTCTTCTCCCACAGTCTCCGGCAGCTATGCCTAACTTCAGCGGTCACGTGGTACCGCTCATTAAAGTCATGAATATGTGTATATTCATGATTTTAATGAACGGTACCACATGACCGCTGAACACAGGCGCCGGAGACCGTGGGAGAAGAGCAGGGGGCTGCAGAGACCGTGTCAGGAGGAGGTGAGTATATAGGACAGCTGCGCTCCCCTCCCCCGCCGACCCCCTGGTATATGACTCGAGTATAAGCCGAGAGGGGACTTTCAGCCCTAAATTATGGGCTGAAAATCTCGGCGTATACTCGAGTATATACGGTAACTATTTTGTTTTGATAAAAAAGGATTTTTACTGTATGATAGCAGCAAAACATAAAAACACTGTATAAATCTGGTATCACTGTATTTGTACTGACCCGAAGAATAAGTCTGCTTTATCACTTATAACACACGGTGAGCCTTGCAAAACTAAAATCAAACTATTCTTGTTCTAATGTCTATTTGTTCTTTTTGCGTCTCAAAAATCGGAACAACGCTTGGGTCACATTTATCCTGCGCTCTGCAGTATAAATCTGTCAGGATTTCTACGTAAATCCCCAAAACCGCGATTCATAAAAAGATGGATACCACAAGAACACATGCCAAACGGACTCCAAAATGTCTCCATCTGCCTCATCATAGTGGGTGGTTCCGTCGGGGGTCCGAAATGCATTTTTGTTGGATTTACTCAGAAACCCTGATGGAAGTGCTCAGCGTATAACACAAGGATGTGATCCCTGTCTTCCACTGGAAAGCGATGAAAAAATGTTATGTGCTCCAAAATGTTACCAAAAAACCCCTAATTTATCCCGCACAAAATCAGCCCCCACTCAAGTTCATCATCTGTCACTGGAAATATAGAGGGTTCCCACGTTACTGGTAGAACAAAGACCCTGAAAAGTAACACATCTCCAACCCCCTCAAATATAATCCAGTGAAATCTGCATTCCCAAATTCAAATGCCCTCTCCTTCTGAGCCCCATTGTGCCTAAACTGCAGTAAGGGGTCACATGTTTGGCATGATTGTAATGGTTAAAGCGCCACTTAACAATTTACAGGGTGGGTGTCTCAAGAAACACAAACTGGGCACAATGTATAGGGGCACTACAATATATGTAGGCTCCACACTGTATGGGGACATAGTGTATCGGCACTAAACTGACATATTTACAATTCTCCAGAATAAAGCATGGCATGGATGTTACAAAATAGTCGCTACAGCCATAGATGAATTCATTGAGAGGTGCAATTTTCTACAATGGGGTCACTTTTGGGGTTCTTCTGTTCTGGCACTGTAGGGGCTCTGCAAATGTCGCCCGCAGACTATTCTAGCAAAATCTGCTCCAAAAGTTAAATAATGCTCCTTCCTTCTTAGCCCTGACATGTGGCCTAACATCACCACATTCAAGAGAAATTGCACAATAAATTGTGGGGTCTAGTTTCACCTATTAACCCTTGATTAATGGAGAAATTTACAAGAATTACAAAAATTACGTTTTCACATCTCAATGTTGTAAAATACTCACTACACCCCCAGATAAAATCCTTAAGCAGTGAAGTTTCCAATATGGGGTCACCTGGGGAGCATTTATGCTGATATGGCACCTCAGGGTTCGGCTAATGTAGCTCACAATCTTTTCAAATGGAATCTGTGTTCTAAAAGCCAAGAAGCGCTCCTTCCCTTCCGATCCGTGTTGTGAGCACTAACAGTAGTGTTCAACCACATAGGAGGTACCGCCACAGTCAGTAAAAATTGCATAACAAATTTTGGGGTCCATTTTCTTCTTTTACCCCTTGTGGAAATTATTAATTTGGTGCTAAAACAATAATTGAGTGGAAAAATGTAGTTTTTTCTTTTCACTACTAAATGTTATAATTTTATGAATCATATGTAGGTTAAGAGTGGAAAAATGTAGTTTTTTCTTTTCACTATTAAATGTTAGAATTTTATGAATCATATGTAGGTTAAAAATGATCAGTACACCCATGCATTAATTAATTGAGGAGTCTAGTTTCCAAAATGGGGTCACTACTGTTTTGGCATGTTTGCAGATCTGCAAATGCGACATGGCATTCACAATCTATTACAGACAAATTTACACTCCAAAAATCAAATTGCACTCTTTCCTTTCTGAGCACTGCCATATGCCCAAACAGCATTCTTTGAGCACATGTGGGGTTCTTTGTGTTTGAAGCAGTTGCGTAACAAATGTTGGGGTCCATTTTTTCCTATTGTGAAAATTACAAATTTGAGGCTAAAGCAACATTTTAGCAGAGAAAAGGTAATTTTCATTTTCACATCAACGTTTTAAAAAGTTTTGTGAAGCATCTATAGGTTCAGCAAATTCAACACCCCCCTAGATGAATTCCTTGATATGTCTAGTTTCCAAAATGGGGCACTTGTGTTTTTTTTTGCTGTTTAGTACCTCAGGGGCTCTGGAAATGAGGCATAGTGTCTGCAGTCTATTTCAGATAAATTTGCATTACAGATACTAAATCTTGTGTCTTCCCATCCAAGCCCTCCCGTGTATGTAAACAGAACTTTTTGACTACATATAGGGTATCGCCATGCTCAGAAGAAAGTGGGTAACAAAATTTGTGGTACACTTTTTCATGTTACCTCTTCTCTTTCAAAAATGAAATATTTGGTACTAAAGTAACATTTTTGTGAAAAAAATGAACATTTTCAATATGTCGACCTAATGTTATCAAATTCTGCAAAGTACATGTGAGCTCAAAATGCTCACTATACCCCTAGATAAAATCCTTGAGGGGTGTAAAATGACGTTTGAAAAATTATGCACATGTAAAGTAGACACATGTGAAAAGTTATTTATTAATTATCATGTGCAGCATAACTAACTGGTTTAAGGATATAAACATTGAAATTTTGAAAAATGTGAATTTTTCAAGATTTTTGTCCAAATTTCAGGTATTTTCACAAATAAACATAAAACATAGTGATCTAAATTTACCACTGACATAAAGTACAATATGTCATAAAAATACAATCTCAGAATTATTGTAATACGTTGAAGTGTTCCAGAGTTATTACCACATGAAGTGACATTGATCAGATTTAAAAAATGTGTCCTGGTCATTAAAGTTAAAATTGGCTCAGTCGCTAGGGGGTTAATCACTGAACTAATATTTAGTTGTATAACCTTTATTTTTAATACTGCTTTACATTTGTGTGTCATAGAGTCAACTAACAGCTGTCAACTGCAAACAGATATTCCATCCCAAGCTGACTGGACTGCATTCTTAGGTTTTGTATCAAAATCAAAATTTTTTGGCACTCCACAAATCAGTCAATCAGAGTGAGGTCTGGGGATTGAGTTGGCCACTTAATAACATCAATCTTGTTGGTCTGGAATCAGGATGGTGCCCACTTGCAGAAGTGTTTGGGGTTGTTGTCCTGATGAAACCTCCATTAAGGGCATTTGTTCTTCAGCATAAGGCAACACGACCTCTACCAGTATTTTGATGTATTCTAACTGGTCCATGGTGCCTGGTGTGCGATAAATGGGCCCAACTCCTTAGGATGAGAAACATCCCTAAACCATTATACTTGCACCTCCAAGTTTTAAAGTCTTGGTTTGAATTCAGTGTTTATGGGTTGTCACACAAAATGTCTGTGCCCTTTAGACCCATTAAGAAAAATCTTGCTCTCCTCTGTCTATGAAATGTTACACCATTTCTCTTTAGGCCTGTCAATCTGTTTTTTGGCAAACCAAACTTTTTAACAAGTCTTTTTTCAGCAATGGTACTTTACGAGGGTTTCTTGCAAATAGTTTGGGTTCACATAGGCCTCTTTTGATGGCTGCAGTACTCACAGGTAACTGAAGATTTTCTTTGATCTTGGTGGAACTGATCATTGGATGCTTCTTTGCCATTCTATGATTTATGCAGATGGTAGTATTTATTTTCCTACCTCGTGTTTCAGGTTTTGTTTGACATTTTAAAGCATTGGAAAACTTTTTAACTGAGCAGCCATTTTTTTTCTGCACTTCTTTATATGTTTTCCTCTCTCCAATCAACTTCTTTATGAAAGTTCTTTCTGCTTCAGTACAATGTTTGGAACAAACCATTTTACTCAGTGAGCAAGGCTAAAACCAGCGGTTAAAACACGTGCTGCTCTCCTTCTTTAAATATGGGCCATAATTGACACTTGTTTCTTCACAGAATGAATGCCCTCACTAATTGAACTTTGCACTGCTATTAATTATAACACCCCCTTTCATTAAATGAGTCAATTACACCCAGTTAGCAGCGTATTTGTCATGACTGTTGGTTGCCCACTACTTGCCTACATCTATCATGATTTTTTTTCCCATGTTGTATGATTTTTTTTCTTCCAAAACCAGTAAAAAAAAAACATTAGGGATTTTAGACTGCTATTGTTTTGCACATAACTGTATTGATAAAACTTGGCTCACATATAAAGTGAGTGTTGTGGTATTTTGCACTAATTTATGTCTTTTGTCCGGCATTTTCACCAGTTTTCCTCTTCTGCAGGCTTTATATCTTAATGTTCAATTTAATAGCTGCTGTGTTGTATTCCATGCAGAGAACATATGGAAAGATGGATTCCTGCTCTTTTTATCTTTGGATACACATAGACAGTATACAGCAGTACTATGCAGTGTAGCTGTGAACACAGGCTTGGAGTGATAAATATTTCTTGCTAGATGAGCTTTGCACTAATCTGTTTCTTACTTCTCCTGCCCTTAGCCTCTCCTTTTTTCCATAGAGGTCAGTATGCTGTGTTTTTGCTCTTCATTCCTTAGTTTGCACAAAGGCAGAGTTAGCATCAAGAAAATTATGCCGCAATTCTGAGCAATGTACGTGTAAATGCAGCTCTAAGATGAGGAAAAGGACTTATTAGATAGCTCAACATGATCTTTCCGCTGTTTGTTTTCTCATTTCTCACTCTTCCTTTCCTCTAAACAGGATATAATGTGCTGTGCAACCTAACACCTCACTGTACTGTCAGTATTTCTTGTGCTGACAAAGATTGAATTCAGATTCTTTTTTATTTTTCAAAGTGAATGTTGAGTTCCTGAGGCAGGGTGTAGGAGAAGAAGAAGTGGCTCAACAATTGAGAAAGAAGCAGGATTCTGTGATGTAACAATGTTTTTTATAACCGCCTATTGTACTATTAATTTATGCAATGTTTGTTGAAATTGCACTTGCTATTTGAGGTGCTTGACCTGTTATAGGCTCTATCCATATTTGCAGCTTTCACATTAGTCTACAAGCAGGGTAATAATTTTATGAACACCTCATAGGTTTAACTTTACCTGTACTCCCATCTATTCCCTGTTATGCATGACTGCAAAAATGGGAAAAATATTGCGAAATTTAATTATGGTTTTGGCCTTTTACAGGGTAATAACTCATTATTTTAAGAATATTTTGATTCACAGTAACCAATTAAGTCTCTTCTCTTAATTTGTTTAACTTGTGCTGGGAATATTAGAGCTGATTGGTTGCCATGAGGTCAAGTGTTCCTATAATACTGATCAACCAGATTACAGGTTCTCAAGGGAGCACATGTACTGAAGTTGTTTCACAGTCTATAGTTTTAACCTTTGATAATTCAAGGCAGCAGAGAAAAAGGGATTGTCAGTGACTTACATGCTCGTGACGTATTAGTTTCTTCATTCATTTGAACGGATTATTAACTATTACTCAGCAGCAATCACTAATCAATGTGTGGGGCTGTGCTCCACTCAACATATTGCTTACATCCTTCCACTGCTGAAGCAGATGTCAGCTGATTGGTGGGGTAGCCGGATTTTGGACTACCATTGATCTCAAATTGATGACCTATCCTAAGAATCGGTCATTAGTATGTGAGCCACGTGTTACCAATTTAAGGTAAAACTGACATCAAAGTGTACTAATTTAAATAAGAGCATGTAAAAACAGAGTTGGTGGTTCTGTTCCTATCTACCACAGTCCTTCTGAAAATGTTGTGTCTATGGTGCTTCAGGAGGAGAAGCGTGTCAGTCAGCGGTTCTCCTGATGAGTGATTTCGAGTACTCTTTTTGGGCTCTCCTTATCAAGTACTGCCCATGTTTCCTCTTTAGGACTATTGGACCACACCTGACTACTTTCATATACATTTTCTGGCTTATAGAAGTCCATTTCAACTAGAAGATGCGGATATTGGTTGCAGACAGTACAGTTAATAGCTCCAAATCTACAATCTCCTGAAAACTGTCATTATTACTTTTTCTTAGAGATATTTTAAACTACTTATCAACTACATAGCTGTCACAGCACAATTTGATTTGACCAAGAAGATGGGAAACTTGGAAATTGAAAGTTCCTTACAATATGCTTACACAATAAAGAATAAGCACCACCAAAATCCTGTTTGATCCAGTTATTTAAGAAAGATATAATAAGTACATGGGGAAAATAATATGCATTAAAACTTTTTATTCCTGTCCAATCATAATAAATTATTTAGCAGATTTTTCTACAGGTTAACATTGACAACTATCTGATCATGTGAGCTTATAATAAATGGTATGCAACACTGAATGTTATTTGAAGCTGAAGTTCCAGTCATTAGACTAATTACTAAATGTAAAAAGTTGTAAACATTTACCCCTAGAAAAATGTTGAAACAGAGAGTAAAAAGTAGAGATACCAGTGAAAGTGATATAGATTTTTTTCTGTAGCTTATTTTGGCGCAAACATTTTAAATACTACAGAATTTGTCCCAGTTTAGAAATTTATGTAATATTTTTTAAGATACACCATTATATTCTGATTGTTGGTAATCTACCATTCCTGAAAATGAAAACTAGTTTTTTTTTTTTTTTTTTTTAATCAAATCATTTTTTTAAGAAAATTACACTAACTGTTATGAATGTGCTGGAGATGGTTTCTGGACTGATATAAGGGAGGTCGGTGATCATCAATTGTTCTTGTCTCAATTGTGGTTCCTGGTTCATTTTGAAGTTGCTGGAGTCTTGCCTGCACCTGCTGCTTTCAGATAAGATATTTTCTGAAAGCAGCAGGTGCAGGCAAGACTCCAGCAACTTCAAAATGAACCAGGAACCACAATTGAGACAAGAACAATTGATCACCGGCGACCATCATGGGAGGGAACCTCCCTTATATCAGTCCAGTCCGTGATCCCAGATTGCCATTCCTCGGTTTGTGGGGTTCAGTACTGTCTGCAACCACCAGAGGGAGCCTCTGCTCAGAAACCATCTCCAGCACATTCATAACAAATAACGTTTTTACAAAGAGAGATCAGTAGAACACGGAGATTTTCAATGTTACATGGTATCATTATATATTATTGTTATACAAAAAATACAATAAAGTTTTCATCTTCTTCCGAGGATTTGATTTTTTTTGCATTCAAACAAATGAATGCATACAACCCTGCCCTGTCCCCCAATAACACTCCAGAGAAATCTGTATTCATACTATTTTATTTTTAATAATATGTGTACATTAGAATATCCGCCATTCAGTTGTAATAATTCGTTTTTATGTGTAATGACCATACCTAAAGAAAATCAGTTAAATTACATATGTCATTCCCTGAAAGGCACTGTTCCTGGACAATTGGTGTTCATGGCACTTCAGCATATCTCCAGTCACTTGACTGTAGTCACTATGTATTTTAGAGGTTTATTCTAAGACTCCAACTTGGATAATAATCTGGTCATTATTTTCTAGAGCTACAATAATACTTGTATGGAATCTACTACTTGACTCTTGCTGCCCACACAGTGGGCAGCATTATTCAAAGCCTGATTGCATATTTGCAGACACTTATGTTTCTCTCCCAAATACTCTGGCATTTTAGAGAGAACGTGGATTGAAGGGAATCTTTCAGTACGATCAACCATCCTAAACTGTGTACATGGGCACGCAGGTCATAGAAAGGTGAATAAAATGATACCTTGATATTTCAATCTTATGTCTTATTCTAGAGATATCCATGTTTTTATTTATATGTAAATGAGCAGTTAAGAACTATGGTCTGGGTGCTGATTTGCATGACAATCAGCCTCCATAGCTTTAATAAATACCGTAACTATAAATGAAAGGGAGTGTTACCAATGTGAGACATTTAGATCAGGAGAGTGGACTGTCAGTCATTACATGTCTCACAGTGATAATGCACCCTTTCCGTTACAATAAGCTCTGGATGCAGATTCTCTCGGAGACATGTCTCTTGCTCATAGATCTTTACCTATTAACATGTTATGAAAAATATGGGTTTCTGTGTAATACGACAACTTAGGAGGGTTGTTCATACTGACAGGTCCACTTGAAAGATTCAGTCAGGAGAGAAGAGATGAGTCTGATGTAACTTCTTTCCCCTCTTCACTCCAGTTGATTGACAAATCTCTCCCCTTGTAGATATATTGGACAGACTTGTCAATCACATGGAGTAGGGCAGGAAGATGCAGCATGGGATTCATCTCAACTCTCCAGGCTGGATCTTTATATTAAATTTTATCTGAAAGGCTGGAGTGTTTCCGAAAAAGACTTAATGAACTGCAAATTTGCAGCAATGCTCTGATGCATGCTGCTCACGGTTTAGCAGCATGAATAAAGTGACAGGTTCCCTTTAAAGACATGTTCACAATGACGGAATGGTTCCACTATTTGGACTCCCTCTTATTGACATGTATGGTATGTAGGACTAGACATCTTCAGAAATGTATCATTATTTAAAAGGTTTATGTTGTACAGATGTGTCATAATTCAGCTGTTTTTCAGCAGCCACCTACTTAACATGACTTAAGTAATGTATGTTGAAAGGGTTTCTTTATCTAATTTGTTTTGCCTTTTCCCTTCCTATGTGAAGTCCTTACCTGTTTGGAGCAGGGTGTTTTTCCATTAAAGCTCCTTGGTAAGTTCTGATTCCCTCCCCAGCATGCTTCTAACACATGTTCTGTTAACTTGATTTAGTCAAATTCTTATATTTTGTTTTAAAGAAAAAGTGGTTTGATAGAGGCACCTTATTGTTATCTAACGGGGTTACCTAGTTTAGTTGTTCCATTCTGTCTGAAAATCATATACACAATTGTATACATTATTTCATTAGGTCATGATATATCATGATGTCTCCCCTGGTAATTACATGGCTTTATGTTCTCTGAACAAGGTCACCATGAATTGTACCACTGAAGTTCTTCACGGGGAGTATAGAATTAACTATCACAGATAATGATGATGACGGCACAGTACCTGTCACATAGTTATAATGTATTTAATAAGAGAATATAGATGGAAGGATGCTCTTAGTATTCTCTCACCAGGAAGAGATGATACCGAGGCTGATCTACATGGAAATTGGTACACTGTATGTAAGGGAAGGGCACAGTGTGACAATCACAATCAGATGAAGACACAGTGATGTTAAAAAATGTGAGTGCTTCTTTAATTCTGTTTGTGCAAGGAATTTGGAGCTTTGAGAAAATTGAGATTCATCACTATAAAGATCTATTAAAAAATTATTGAGTATAGAATGTTGGACCTATTTGGAAAAAAAAAGTTGTATGTACATTTACTTGAAGATGAACTTTAAATTGCTACCTAATTACTATCTATATATTCTCACATTGCATAAAACTAAGTACATCATATGCCAAATTCAGTTTAAAGGAGCCCCTGTAACTACATGTGATTGCACAGCATGAACTTTAACATGAGTTCAGGACTGGCTTCAGTTTATTTGTCAGAGAGAGAACTACTTAAAGATTTAGACTTATACAAATATATGTACTGAATTTGGTAAAACTAATGTTCAGAGAATGTTTGATTTTGCTCAGTAACTCTGTCCTGAGTTCAGCAGAAAAAAAACAACTTTACATGTCATGAAGTTTCAGTGCACATATTTATTTTGCTGAATTATAGCTTTTCCTTCTCAGTTTTTGACTGACCACTTGGGGTTGTTCCAAAGACAGGCCGTTGTCAGCCAGCTCTGATTTTAGGTCTGAAAACAAGATTAAAAGGCACAGATTAAAGAGGAATGTGTGCAGTACACTGGCGTTTTAAATCAATGGTTGGCTTTGCAAGACGGCTTTGTGGTTGGTTTGATTCTCTTGGTGGCTTGTGAGGAAAAGAAGGAGGTCTTAGAGTTTCTACACATTCATTATAGCATAAGGAAAATTGAATGTTTTCTACATTTTCCTCGTATAACATATTGTTTTCATTACGGTTTTAATAAGAACTGTAATTATGACAGCATAGTGAATGGAAATGTGACAGATTATTGCATGTTGTGCATGAGATTTCACAGTATGTTTGCTGAAGAAGCTGTCTCATGTCCCACCGGGGGAAGTGTGGGGACTGGAACTGGACCATTGTTTAGTGGTTAGCCTGCAATGTTAAACACATACAATGTAGACAGAAGTTTTGAGAGTAGAAGACTGGTTTCCAGCCTTCTATAACTGCTTTCTTCAAAGAAGAAAAGTGTTGTGAATTGTAATGGTCTCTTTAAAGAAAGAGAATCTATAATGAGAGGCCTTGTTGTCATATTTATTAATATTGTTCCATCACCTTCTTCTACGTGTAAAATTATGAATGCAGTAGAGTTCCAAACACAAAAATACCATGGTTGGAATGTAAGTAGGCTGAGCCCTGACCATGAAATTTAATTAGCAAAAGTTAGGGGGTCTATAAAAGGACAATTTACCAATTCCAATCAACTTTAAAGGGATTATCTGAAATTTCATACTAATCATGTAGGCACTTTTTAGCATTCATTAATAAAAAATGTACTTTCTTACTTTCTGTGTATGTCTTCTTTTACTTTTGATGATGATTTGTTTCCCATCATCTAGTGGGTAGTCTCAAATGGATCATTATTTGTACGCTGGTTCTGCTGTCACACCCACTACTTTTTCCGCCGTGAAGTGTTATCAGGGGCGGTGCAACTTTTACTTACTACAGATTCTTTCACTGCCGTCATCTTATGACATCCTGTTTCAGTAGCAGTGATAGAGATGTGACTGCAGATTCTCTAACGCCGCCATACATCTTCTAGCCACACTACTTTTGTCCCCTACACCTCGTTCACTGAAACTGCAAGTCATCAGGGTGCAATGATAGAAGCAGGGTGAGTTACAGTGTTGCCGCCCCACAGGTTCTATCACCACCCTAAAATGAATCATCATCAAGGGGTCGCATTGTTGTCATTCCCCCTATCACCGCTCCTTGACGATGTCTCATTTCAGTGAAGGACATGGCAAAAAAAGAAGCAGAGTGGACAGAAGAAGTGGGGCATGAGAGAAACTGTGGTCACTCCTGGATCAACACTACTGAAATAGGACATTAGCAGTAGATGACATTGACAGAACTGTGGTAAGTGACAGCAGCCCCAGCTCACTGATGATGATCCATTTAAGAATAGTCAGTGAATGCTGGGAGACTCAAACTTGTCATCTTTGGTAAGGAAAAAACCCAAAAAAGGTAGAGTACAATGGGAGGGGTGGGGAATTTTTATTGAAACATATTAGAAAAGTTGTTAGATTTTTAAATTAAACAGTTTGACACATAGTATGAAATTCATTTAGTTTCAGACAACCCTTTTATCTTGATTTAGACTGCCTACTAGGGCATCTTACATGCATGTCAGATCCTACAGGTTATATGTTTTGGCACAAAAAAATTAAATTCACTGCATTCGCACACCATTTACTCCATTGCATCTCCCTCAATGTACTGTGGAGCCTCCATTACACAAGATCCAAACAAGTGGAAACTGATAGGCTTTTCACTAGGGATTCACAAATCAGAAGCTTTCCTACTCTTACAGGATGTTTTGGATCAGTACAGACCAAAAGTTTGGACACACCTTCTCATTCAACGATTTTTCTGTATTTTCATGACTTTGAAAATTGTAGAATCACACTGAAGGCATCAAAACTATGAATTAACACATGTGGAATTATACATTACACTTTACAAAAAGTGTGAAACAACTGAAAATATGTCTTATATTCTAGATTCTTCAAAGTAGCCACCTTTTGCTTTGATTACTGCTTTGCACGCAGAAAAGGTGAACGGATGAACTCTACATGCCAGGTTCCCACCGTGAAGCATGGAGGAGGTGGTGTGATGATGTGGAGGTGCTTTGCTGGTGACACTGTTGTGGATTTATTTAAAATTAAAGGCATACTGAACCAGCATGGCTACCACAGCATCTTGCAGCAGCATGCTATTCCATCCGGTTTGCATTTAGTTGGACCATCATTTATTTTTCAACAGGGCAATGACCCCAAACACACCTCCAGGCTGTGTAAGGGCTATTTGACCAAGAAGGAGAGTGTTGGGGTGCTACGCCAGATGACCTGGCCCCCACAGTCACCAGACCTGAACCCAATCGAGATGGTTTGGGGTGAGCTGGACCGCTCACTGCTTCAATTTTGAATAATCCCCAACAGTGTCACCAGCAAAGCACCCCCATACCATCACACCACCTCCTCCATGCTTCACGGTGGGACCTAGGCATGAAGAGTCCATCCGTTCACCTTTTCTGCGTGCAAAGCAGTAATCAAAGCAAAAGGTGGCTACTTTGAAGAACCAAGAATATAAGACATATTTTCAGTTGTTTCACACTTTTTTGTAAAGTGTAATGTATAATTCCACATGTGTTAATTCATAGTTTTGATGCCTTCAGTGTGATTCTACAATTTTCACAGTCATGAAAATACAGAAAAATCTTTGAATGAGAAGCTGTGTCCAAACTTTTGGTCTGTACTGTACCTTACAACCCCTAATGACCACCACATCCCTTATTTGCAGAAGTGGCTCATTTTATATATCTTGTTTCATAATGTAAAACCATTTTGCAAACATGGGTAAGACCCATGCTTAATGATATTTCATCTAGTCTCAGAAAACTGATATTGGTCCTAAGAATTGACTCGGTTAACTTCTCACTACCGAAACAATTCAGAGTTAAGCACACTTCAGCGCACAAAAAAAAACCCAAGGCCTGCGTTCTTATAATTTAAAATTATCGTATATGTAGAGGGCTGCCGTGGCCAAAAATACAAACATATATACAGTGGCATGTAAAAGTTTGGGCACCCCTGGTCAAAATTACTGTTGTTGTGAACAGTTAAACAAGTTTAAGATTAAATTCTCTCTAAAAGGGCTAAAGTTAAAGATGACACACTTCCTTTGCATTTTAGGTAACAAGATATATATATAATATATATATATATATATATATATATATATAGTAAATTTTTACGTTTTAAAAATTACAAATAGGTAAATGGGTTTATACAAAATTTTGGGCACCTGCATGGTTAATACCTACTAGCACACCTTTTGCAAATATCACAGCTTGCAAATGATTTTTGTAGCCAGCCAAAGTCTTTCAATTATTGTTTGAGGGACTTAAATCCATTCTTCCTTGGAAAATTTTTCCGGTTCTGTGAGATTCCTGGGTTGTCTTGCATGCACTGTTACTTTAAGGTCTAGCCACAGATTTTCAATGTTGTTCAGATCAGGGGACTATGAGGGTCATTGTAAATACTTCACCATGTGACTTTTGCTAATCTGTTTTGGATTTTGATGTGGGTTTAAGATCATTATCCATTTGTAGAAGCCATCTTGTCCATTTCATCTTTTTACAGAGAGTGTTATGTTTGCATTAAGAAATTGTGGAAATATCATTGAATCCATTCTTCCCTCTACCCTTGAAATGTTCTCCATGCCATTGGATGCAACACAACCCCAAAGCGAGATTGATCCACCCCCATGCTTAATAGTTGGCGAGATGTCCCTTTCCTGAAATTCTGTGCCCTTTTTACTTCACACATACCTTTGATCATTGTGGCCAAAGAGTTCTATTTTAACCTCATTGGTCCACAGTACTTTTTTCCAAAATGCATCATGCTTGTTTTGATGTTATTTTGCATACTTCTTACTCTCAATTTTATGGTGAGGATGCAGGCGAAGTTTTCATATTTGTGGCCAGTATGAACTCCATATTTGTGTCGGTATCTCTAAACAGTAGAACAATTGTACCACAACTCTAGAGTCTGCTAAATTTTTCTGGATGTTTTTTGCAGTCAAACAGGGGTTCTGATTAGAATTTTTGACAATTCTACTTTTCTAATTTTGCTAGGTCTTCCAGACCTTATCGTGACCTCCACTTTTGCTTTTAACTGCCATTTCTTAATTACATTTTGAACTCAGGAAAGGGCAACTTGAAAACGCTTTTCTATCTTCTTATAGCCTTCTCTTGCTCTGTGGACCTCCACAAGGTTATAGGAGGATGAGTTCTTATAAATCTGGGAAATTTGCATCACTTGGCCTTTCCTAACGATAGTGATCAAGCCATAACCCTAACAGGCTACTTAAGGTCTGAAACCTTGGTCAAAGTTGTCTGAGCACACAAATCTGCAAACGTGCCCCAACTTTTGCATCAGCACATTTTCCTTTTTGTAATTTTTTAAATGTAAACAATGAATATATATATATATATATATATATATATATAGTTATATATATAAAAATCCTTCCTTCTCACCCCCACTGGCGGTGGTCTTTTGTTCTCCTTTCTCATTCTCGGGTCCTCTACCAGAGGCCTGGGAGTTTGAGGGTTCTGCGCAGGTTCTTAGCTGTTCCAGGATTGCACTTTCTGGACAGAGAGCTCAGATGTTGCTCCTGGGATCTGTTGTAGCCATTCTTCCAACTTAGGGGGTCACTGCTCCAAGTGCTCCTATCACCCATGGAATCACTTTTGCCTTCACCTTCCACATCTTCTCCAGTTCTCCTTTGAGACCCTGGTATTTCTCCAGCTTCTCATATTCCTTCTTTCTGATGTTGCCGTCACTTGGCACTGCCACATCTATTATCATTGCCATCTTCTGATCCTTGTCTACTATGACAATGTCTGGTTGGTTAGCCAACATCTGCTTATCCGTCTGGATCTTGAAGTCCCACAGGATTTTAACCCTTTCATTCTCCACCACCTTTTCTGGGGTCTCCCACCTGGACTTAGGAGGACTTAGCCCATATGCCGTGCAGATTTTCCTGTATACAATTCCTACCTGGTTGTGACGTTCAGTATACGCTGTTCCTGCTTGCATTTTGCATCCTGCCACTATGTGTTGGATAGTTTCTGAGGTTTCTTTGCATAGTCTGCACCTTGGGTCTTGTCTTATGTGGTATATCCATACATGGACGAGGCAAGAGAACCTGGATCTGATGAAATGCTACTTATATATTATATATAATATATATATATATATATCATATATATATAATATATAATATATACATTGTGATAGAGTCACTGGCATAGTATGTGAAGGGAGATATGTGTCACTGCTAGTGTTGAGCGATACGATACTGCAAATATCGGCTATCGGCCGATATTAGCTCTATCGGCCTTTCGATAATTCGTTTCGATATTTTCGTCTTATCGAATACCGGAATCGGATTTGTCACTGTCACTGTGAGTGTCCGTCGGTCGGGTCTGTCAGGAGTCAGCGGCACTTACCTGGCAGAAGATCTCCGGCGGTCACGTCCTGGACTGCTTGATGGCCGCCATTATCTTCTCCCTGGCGGTCACATGCAGTTTTTCGCGATAACTGCAGTGACTGCAGGGTAATCCCGGCCGTAAACCAGTCCGATGACGTCACCGCCGGGGAAGCAGGTAATCAGCTGTGCTGCGCCGGGATGACAGGCTCTGCCTGTCATTCTGATGTAGCAGACTGGATCGTCGTGGGACACTCTTACTATGGACTGCGTCGGTCAGGTGGTATATACTTTTTTTTTTTTTTTTCATTTTTTTACGAGATCGATGGCGTCGCAGGATGAGACTGTAATAAAAGTAAAGAAAACTGTGTTTTGTTTTTTTTATTAAATTAAAAAACTTTTTTATGAACATTCACCCGTCCGGGTACATAAACAATTTAACTATTTACATACAGGGACCCTGTCCGGGTTATTTATAATTCTTTGGCAGGGGTGTTCCAGGTACCACCTGGTACTCTTCTGATGCTTGCCAAACTCCGAGGCACCAAGAACCACCAGGACCTGATGACGTCGTGTGGCCTGTACAGTCAAGTCGTGACCCGCTATCTGGGTCTGTGTGGCCACCTCTTTCATCTCCCTCGGGTCTGGAACCCTATGTCCCGGACTGAACGAACCCCAGGGGGCCTAACAGGCGCCGGGTACGGGCCAGCTATACTTATCATGTCCATAGCTGGGGCTGCTGAGGAGACCACTGAGGGAGGCTTGGGAGATTTACGGCATGGGGTGGGCACTTTTGCAGAGGCCTGGATGTGGGAGGCTGAAGGCTCCGAGGGTCTCACAGGTTCCAGACACTCTGGGGAGTAGGGGTCGCACCTGGTAATATTTAGGGCGTACCATCCATTGTAACCCCAGTGTCGGGTGTAAGTCACCAAGTCTCCTGGCAACAGGTCCCTCCCCGGGTGTCCTTCTGGGAGGTGAGCCTCCACGTCCCGCCGGTTCACAAAAACTTCTAAATAAAGTCCAGGCTCCTGGATGAAGCCCCAACCACCTTTCAATTTAAAGCTCCGTACTGCACCCTTACGCCGCGGCTCCCACAGGGTTCCTTTATCCTTTCTCATCCGGTCCTTATCTGCCCGGTCCTTCTCCAGCTGACGTTGGCGAAGCTTTTGGGTTTCTCGCTGCTCCTTTGTCGCTCTGCTTCCCGCTCCCAACGTCTCCACTCTTCCTCCTGACGCCGGTTGTAATTCTCCACCAGCTGCTCCATGTCTCCACCATCAAATGCCAGCTTACAGTGCCCGGTTTGCGGCAGCTCTCCTGGCGCCCCCCAGTCCTGGCGGCGCTCACCTGCGGAGGAAGCAGCCGGCTCTGGAACAGATGACAGTCGGGGCTCCGGTACAGGCAGGTAGTGCTCTGGTGCCTGCGCGGCCTCCTCCATGAGGACGGGTGTCGCTTCTTCTGTCTCAGCGACGGGGGCAGACAGCGGGATCTGGGGTGCTGCCGGTGCAGAGTTTTTTGCACGAACGGGTGCCTCCACTGCGACAACGTCAACCGGATCACATTGCAAGGACTCCTCTACTAGAACGGGTGCCTCACCTTCCGGTACAGACACTTCAGGTAAGAGGGATTGGCGCCGCTCCAAGTTTAGTTTTAGGGCACGCCAGCTCGCTTCCATCCTGGCGACCTCCTCCCGGTGCCGGGCCAGGCCTCTTAGGGTATCCTCCGCTTCTTGCAGCGTAGGAGGGTTTCCAGGCCGGGTGCCCAACGGTGGTTCCGTGGCGATCGGGTCGCTTCCGTGGGGGGAGAGCTCTGACTGCTCCATCCCTTCACACTTCTGCTCGTGTCCATTAGCCATCTCTGCCAAGTCACATGTGTCATTAGCATCTGGAGAGGGCCCCTCTTTTGTAGGGAGGCGGGACCTTCGTGTTAGTTTCCGCACACTGAGGAGGATGAGGAGGCGGAACTGAAGAGCTGTGGGCCACGATCTTACATTGCAGTACCATTTAGAGCCATCGTTTTCGCGTCACTGAGTGAGTGTACACCCATGAAGAGCACGCCCTTCTTCTTCACCAGTGCCTCGTCGTGACGCAGATATGGCGGAAAAATGGCAAATACATTTCTTGATGATTTTAGCAATTCTCAAGCACAAAACCAGTTCAATTCAGGCACACAGGACTCGCTTATAGCGAGCTACAGAATCCTGTTCGTGACGCCCAAGTTGAGTCGCACAGAGCCAGAGGTTTTGGGGGTACTCGGCACCGAGCCCGTCGACTTCTATGGGGTATGTCACGGCTTTACCCGGCAATTGAATCAGAGTCTATTTTACTATGTAGAAGTGTATAAACTATAAATATATGTATATATTTATGTAAAATTATATTATATAAATAATATATATATATATATATGTATTCTATGTGTGTATATTTTGTGTTTACAACGAAAGAAAGGGTTTTTTTTGTTGCGATATTTTGTTCCCATAGACTTACATGGGACTTCCGGTATCGGAATCGGATATCGACGATATTTAGTGCTATCGGCGATACAATTTCGATACGATATTTTTAGATATCGAGCATTATCGCTCAACACTAGTCACTGCGCATACTGCTTTCAGTGATGTAAAACCTGAGTCTTTTTGCGTGGACCTACATAGAGCGTGTTGGAGTAGGTCCACCGTATCTCCACCTGCAGAGTTCTGACAGGATGTGTGTGAGGTCAAGGTCATGTGATCATCACATGGGATGTTAAATACCTGGACATGAGAGTCAGGCAGCAGTGTCTCTTGGGATAGCAGGAACTTCCATATAGCTCCAGGAGGAGCTGAGGATTATGTGGGTTAACTGCAGGTGAGCCCTGCAGGGAATGGACTCATATTGACTGTGTTTTGTTTGTTTTACCATTATGCCAGCAAGGCTCTGTTTATTTTGCTGAATCCTGCCAAGGTTTATCAATAAACCAGCAGGTGATCCTCTTTGAGAACGGTTCCTGACAAACACATGGGCATGTACACAGTGAACAAGTCTGTAGGACAGTGTTCACACCACCAAAAGTCTGAAACATGGAAAAACACAGTAAAACAAATGTATAAAAATACTCTGTTGTAAAGAAGTAACAATAAACAGCAAGTGCTAGTAAAAAGCTAAAAAAAAAGGGTATTCGGTTGATGCGTTTTTCGCAAAAAATGTATACCAAGCCGCTCTACCAAACGTCAAGGTAACCCGTATCAAAGCAGTCCCTAACTGATTGTATTTATTTATTTTATTAGCTTTTTACTAGCACTTGCTGTTTACTGTTACTTCTTTACAACAGAGTATTTTTATACATCTGTTTTACTGTGCTTTTCCATGTATTTATATATATATATATATATATATATATATGTATAATTATATATATATTATATGCCTAAAATATAAATGAAATGTGTCACCTTCAACTTTAGCCCTTTTAGGGATAATTTCATCTTCAACTTTCTTAAATGTTCGCAATACAGTAATTTTGACCAGGGGTGCCCATACATTTACATGACAATATACATACACTTTGCAACTGCGAAGAAAGAAACAAGATGTATAAAGACAAAGAGTGGTGAAAAAAAGTATTTGATATCCTGCCAATTTTGCAAGTGTTCCCACCTACAAAGAATGGAGAGATCTATAATTTTATCGTAGGTACACTTCAACTGTGAGAGACAGAATCATTAAAAAAAAAAA
>JARQOD010000002.1:341835676-341858517 GCA_033576555.1 Oophaga sylvatica
AATTGGACCTTTTAGTTACCCTCCTAATGATGAATCCAAATGATTCTGAATATATGCAAACAAGCAACTCTATGGTAGAAATGGAGATCTTGAAGAGCATTAGCTCCTCTTGCTTTGGGGTTGATTTGGCATTTTATGTTAATCTTGGTAAAGCTAGCAAACACAAATTTAATGAACAATGAGTTTTAAAAAATAGATGGGAACAGAAATGGGATAGTTTGCAAAAAGTAAAGGATTCTAGGATTCATTTTCAATAAATGCCTCCTAGCAAACCAAGAAAGGCACAAGGATGGCTATTTAGGGAGATCTTTCTTGATCTCCTTAAAATGAGGTCATTTTGTAACCTGGTGAGTGCCATAGAGCTCAAGTGGATACATATCCCCAAGTATTTTATAAGAAGCTGTACCCACTAAAAAGAACATTCAACAAATGATCCACAATTGAGTGAGGGATTGTAATACTTAGGGCCTTCGACTTGCGTAGGTTTCTTTTATAATTGCTCAAGTCCCCAAACCTAGAATTCCCTTAGGGAAGTCTTTTACCAGATTAGAGAAGTAGATAGGAAGGTCACTGACATAATATTTTTTGGACTATAGACGCACTTTTTTCCCCAAAATTTTTTGGGGAAACAGTGGTGCGTCTTCTAGTCAGAATATACCATGCTTACAATTAGCGAGGTGGCAGCAGGAGTCGGGCGATTCTTCCTATGGTCTGATGCTGCAGGACGACAATCTCATTCCCATCTCGGTGCAGCAGGCTTCTGCGGTGCTTGGTGGGGCGGGGGCTCCGGTGACATTTTGTGAAAGCCGAAGCCTGCGAACTTTCATTGCCTCGATGCTGTGGTGTCTGGGAAAATGGCCGCCGAAGGTAGCGCATGCGCAGACTGAGATCTCGGCAACGAGATCTCGTCTCCCAAGATCTCGTCTCGTCGCTGAGATCTCAATCTGCGAAAGCCGCCTCCGGCGGCCATTTTCCCGGAGACCACAGCATCAAGGCAATGGAAGTGCGCGGGCTCCAGGCTTTCACAAAATGTCGCTGGAGCTCCTCATACCACCAAGCAAAGCCGAGCTTGCCGCACCAGCCTTGGGATGGGATTTCCCGGAGACCACCGAATCGCAGCAAAGGATGTGCATGGGCTCCGATCTATCACAAAATGTCGGCGGAGCCCCTGCACCACCGAGCAGCACCGAACCTGCCGCACCAGACTGTGACATATCATCACCGGACAACCAAACACCCCCTGTGACTCCGTTCCAGCAGCGCTGCTGATACCCCCAGGGTAAGCTGAATTCAGGACTGTAAGACAGACCCACATTTGACGAATTAATTTTTTTTCCACATTTTCCTTCTGAAAATTTGGGGAGTGTCTTATGGTGCGGATGGTGCGGTGCGTCTTATAGTCGGAAAATTATGGTATATAGAATCTAAAAATTTTGGCAATAATTTTTTAACTCCACAAACTGAAATATATTTCATTAAGTATATAGTATATAAAGGTAGAGGAGAAAACAAGGGATCTGCTACCTTGGCTCTAATCCTTATAAACAGGGATGAAATGGTTGAGGAGGTAAGAGTGGCTGGGACCCTAGGAGGTAGTGACCATGCTATTTTAGAATTTTGGATAACAAGAGGAGGAAGACCTGTGAAGACTCAGACGTCAAGGTTAGATTTCAGAAAGGCAGATTTTAAGGGACTCAGAAAGAGAATTGGAGGGATCCAATGGCAGGATATCCTTAAGGACAAAAATGTCCAGGAAGGATGGGACATCTTGAAAAATTAGATTCTCAAAGCACAATCGTTAACAATTCCAAAAAGAGGGAAGAAAGGGAAGCATTTAAGGAAACCAGGATGGATGAACACAGAACTTAAACACATGCTAAAAAGGAAGAAAGAAATGTTTATCAAATGGAAAGAGGGAGGCTTATCTAAAGAAGAATATAATGCCATCTGCAGAACCTGCAGGGCACAAATCAGATTATCTAAAGCTGACAATGAATTAAGGCTTGCAAGAGATGTCAAAAGCAACAAAAAAGGATTTTGGGGATACATCAAAAGTAAAAAAAAAAGTCAAAGATGCTATAGGATTTTTACAGGATGAAAATGATGAAATGGTAAGAAAGGATGTTGAGAAGGCTGAACTTTTAAATTCCTATTTTGCATCTGTTTTCTCTCAGAAAGGAAATGTAACATCAACTGATCTTCACTGTCCTATTAAAGGAATAGAAGAATCCAGGATATCTATAAACAGAAAGACAGTGAGGAAACACTTAGCTAACCTAAATGAATTCAAGTCTCCAGGTCCAAATGAATTACACCCCAGAATACTGAAGGAGATAGCAGAAGAAATTCTTGAACCACTGTCCATAATCTTTGAAAATTCTTGGAGAACAGGAGAAGTCCCAGAAGACTGGAGAAGAGCAAATGTTGTTCCTATCTTCAAAAAGGGGAAGAAGGTGGACCCAGGAACTACAGGCCGGTGAGTCTGACTTCTATACCAGGAAAAATCTTTGAACAAATTATTAAAGAACATGTATGTAAGTACCTGCATAAGAATGAAGTGATTAAACAGAGTCAGCATGGGTTTGTAACTAATAAGTCATGTCAGACTAACTTAATTTCCTTCTATGACAGAATCACTGACTGGGTGGATCAGGGAAATGCTGTAGATATAGCATATCTTGACTTCAGCAAAGCATTTGACAAAGTATCTCACACAATCCTTATTGAAAAAATGACTAAGTATGGAATGGACAAGGCAACTGTTAGGTGGATTCATAACTGGCTTAGTGATCGGACTCAAAGAGTGGTCGTAAATGGCTGCACATCCAGTTGAAAGAATGTCTCAAGTGGGGTACCACAAGGCTCTGTTTTGGGCCCTGTATTGTTCAACATCTTTATCAATGATTTAGATGAAGGAATTGAGGGTAAACTGATCAAATTTGCTGATGACACAAAGCTAGGAGGGGTAGCTAATACTAGAGAAGAGAGAGAGAGGATTCAAAAATATATAAATAAACTGGAGCAGTGGGCAGCAACTAACAGAATGATTTTTAACAGGGAAAAATGCAAAGTACTACATCTGGGCAATAAAAATGAAAAAAACATATACAAAATGGGAGGAATAGGGCTAAGTAGCAGCACATGTGAAAAAGACTTGGGTATACTAATTGATCACAGACTGAACATGAGTCAACAGTGTGATGCAGCAGCAAAAAAGGCAAATACAATTCTAGGATGTATCAACAGAAGCATACAGTCTAGATCACGTGAGGTCATTATTGCCCTCTACTCCTCTTTGGTCAGACCTCATCTGGAATACTGTCTCCAGTTTTGGGCACCACATTTTAAAAAAGACATCAACAAACTGGAGCAAGTTCAGAGAAGAGCCACCAGAATGGTGACCGGTCTGCAAACCATGTCCTATGAGGAACGGTTGCAGGATTTGGGAATGTTTAGCTTGCAAAAAAGAAGACTGAGAGGAGACTTAATAGCTGTCTACAAATATCTCAAGGGCTGTCACATTGTAGAAGGATCATCTTTATTCTCATTTGCACAAGGAAAGACTAGAAGCAATGGGATGAAACTGAATGAGAGGAGACACAGATTAGATATTAGAAAAAACTTCTTGACAGTAGGTGATCAAGGAGTGGAACAGGCTGCCACGAGAGGTGGTAAGTTCTCCTTCAATAGAAGTCTTCAAACAGAGGCTGGACAGACATCTGTCTGGGATGATTTAGAGAATCCTGCTTTGAGCAGGGGGTTGGACCAGATGGCCCAGGAGGTCCCTTCCAACTCTACCATTCTATGATTCTATGATATAGCGAATGTTAGGCAAAAGCTCAGGCACACATAAACCCCTTAACCCCCAAGGGTGGTTTGCACGTTAATGACCGGCCAATTTTCACAATTCTGACGACTGTCTCTTTATGAGGTTATAACTCTGGAACGGTTCAACAGATCTTGGTGATTCTGAGAATGCTTTCTCGTGACATATGGTACTTCATGTTAGTGGTAAAATTTCTTTGATATAACTTGCGTTTATTTATGAAAACAATGGAAATAAGGCAAACATTTTGCAATTTTCAAACTTTGAATTTTTATGCCCTTAAAATAGAGAAATATGTCACACAAAATAGTTACTAAATAACATTTACCACATGTCTACTTTACATCAGCACAATTTTGGAACCAAAATTTTTTTTTGTTAGGAAGTTATAAGGGTTAAAAGTTGACCAGCGATATCTCATTTTTACAACACCATTTTTTTTAGGGCCCACATCACCTTTGAAGTCACTTTGAGTGATCTATATGATAGAAAATACAGAAAAGTGACACCATTCTAAAAACTGCACCCCCCAAGGAGCTCAAAACCACATTCAAGAAATTTATTAACCCTTCAGGTGCTTCACAGGAATTTTTGGAATGTTTAAAAAAAATTAACATTTTACTTTTTTGCACAAAATATTTATCCAATCCATTTTTTTTAATTTTACCAAGGGTAACAGGAGAAATTGAACCGCAAAATTTGTTGTGCAATTTGTCCTGAGTATGCTGATACCGGAGAACCACTGTTTGGGTGCACGGCAGAGCTCGGAAGGAAAGGAGCGCTGTTTGACTTTTCAATGCAAAATTGGCTGGAATTGAGATTGGACGCCATGTTGCATTTGAAGAACCCTGATGCGCCTAAACAGTGGAAACCCCCCACAAGTAACACCATTTTGGAAAGTAGACCCCTAAGGAACTTATCTAGATGTGTGGTGAGCACTTTGAACCCCCAAGTGCTTCACACAAATTTATAACGTAGAGCAGTAAAAATAAAAAATCATAATTTTTCCTCAAAAATGATCTTCTCACCCCCAATTTTTTATTTTCCCAAGGGAAACAGGAGAAATTGGACCTCAAAATATGTTGTGCAATTTGTCCTGAGTACGCTGATACCCAAAATGTGGGGCTAAACCACTATTTGGGTGCATGGCAGAGCTCGGAAGGGAAGGAGCGCAGTTTGACTTTTCAATGCAGAACTAGCTGTACGCCAGGCCGCGTTTGGAGAGCCCCTGATGTGCCTAAACAGTGGAAACCCCCCCACAAGGGACACCATTTTGGAAACTAGACCCATCATGGAACTTATCTAGATGTGTGGTGAGCACTTTGAACCCCCAAGGGCTTCACAGAAGTTTATAACGTAGAACCATAAAATTCAAAAATCATATTTTTTCCACAAAAATGATCTTTTCATCCGTAATTTTTATTTTTCCAAGGATAACAAGACCACAAAAGTTATTGTAGCAATTTGTCCTGAGTACACTGATACCCCATATGTGGGGGTAAACCACTGTTTGGGCGCATGGCAAAGCAAAGAGGGGAAGGAGCACCTTTGACTTTTTCAACGCAAAATTGGCTGAAATTGAGATCGGGCGCCATGTTGAAGTTTGGAGAGCCCCTGATGTGCCTAAACAGTGGAAACCCCCCACAAGTGACCCCATTTTGGAAATTAGACCCCGCTAGGAACTTGTCTGGATGTGTGGTGAGAACTTTGAACCCCCAGGTGTTTCACTAAAGTTTATAACGCCTGAGTGTGAAAATAAAAAAAACATATTTTTTCCACAAACATGATCTTTTTGTCCCCAATTTTTTATTTTCTCAAGGGTAGCAAGAGAAATTGGACCCCAAAAGTTGTTGTCCAATTTGTCCTGAGTACGCTGATACCCATATGTGGGAGAAAACTACTGCATGGGCACACGTCTGGGCTCGGGAGGGAAGTAGTGACGTTTTGGAATGCAGATTGTGATGGACTGGTCTGTGGGCGTCATGTCGCGTTTGCAGAGCCCCTGATTTGCCTAACAGTGGAAATCCGCCACAGCTGACCCCATTTTGGAAACTTGATCCCCCAAGGAACTTACCTAGATGTGTGGTGAGCACTTTGAGCAACCAAGTGCTTCACAGAAGTTTATAACACCTGAGCGTGAAAATAAAAAAAATCATATTTTTTCCACAAACGTGATCTTTTAGACCTCAATTTTTTATTTCCCAAGGGTAGCAGGAGAAATTGTACCCTAAAAGTTGTTGTCCAATTTGTCTTGAGTACGCTGATACCCCATAAGTGGGAGAAAACTACTGTATGGGCACACGTTGGGGCTCGGAAGGGAAGTAGTGATGTTTTGGAATGCAGACTTTGATGGAATGGTCTGCGGGCGTCATGTCGCGTTTGGAGAGCCCTTGATGTGCCTAAACAGTGGAAACCCCCACAAGTGATACCATGTTGGAAACTAGAACCCCCAAGTAACTTACCTAGATGTGTGGGGAGAACTTTGAACCCCAAAGTGCTTCACAGAAGTTTCTAACGTAGAGCAATTAAAATAAAAAATATTTTTTTCCCAAAAATGAAATTTTCGCCCCAAATTTTTTATTTTCCCAAGGGTAACAGAAGAAATTGGACCCTAAGAGTTATTGTCCAATTTGTCCTGAGTACGCGGATACCCCATATGTGGGGGTAAACCACTGTTTAGGCGCATGACTGAGCTCGGAAGGGAAGGAGCACCGTTTGACTTTTTCAATGCAGAATTGACTGGAAATTGAGATCAGACGCCATGTCACGTTTGGAGAGCCCCTGATGTGCCTAAACAGTGAAAAACCCCCAATTCTAACTCCAACCCTAATCCCAACCCTAACCCTAATACTAACCCGAATCCTAATGGGAAAATGGAAATATATAATTTTTTTTTAATTGTATTATTTTTCCCTAAGGGGGTGATAAATGGGGATTTGATTTACTATTTATAGCGGGTTTTTATAATTGACAGCTGTCACATGCTAAAAGACGCTTTTTATTGCAAAAAATAGTTTTTGCATCACATTTTGAGAGCTATAATTTTTCCACATTTTGGCCCACAGAGTCATGTGAGGTCTTATTTTTTGCGGGACGAGTTTACGTTTTTATTGGTACTATTTTTGGGCACATGAAATTTTTTGATAGCTTTTTCTTACGATTTTTGGGAGGTAAAATGAACAAAAAATAGCAATTCATGAATTTTTTTTTGGGGGGGCGTTTATACCGTTCCGCGTGTGGTAAAATTGATAAAGCGGTTTTATTTTTTGGGTCAGTACGATTACAGCGATACCTCATTTGTATCATTTATTTATGTTTTGGCGCTTTTATACAATAAAAACTATTTTATATAAACAATAATTATTTTTGCATCGCTTTATTCTGCGAGCTATAACTTTTTTTTACATTTTCACTGAAGACGATGTATGGCAGCACTTTTTTTGCTGGACAAGATGACGTTTTCAGCAGTACCATGTTTATTTATATACGTCTTTTTGATTGTGTGTTATTCCACTTTTTGTTTGGCGGTATGATGATAAAGCATTTTTTGATTTTTTCAAGGGGTTCACTAAAGGAGTTAACTAGTGGGACAGTTTTATAGGGCGGGTCGTTACGGACATGGTGATACTAAATATGTGTACTTTTATTGTTTTTTATTTACATAATAATAATGTGTTTATTGGGGAAATATATATTTTTAATTTATTTATGGATTTTTTAAAATAGTTTTACAAGTTTTTTTACATTGTCCCAGGGTGGGACATCACTATATAGTGTCAGATCGCTGATCTGACAGTTTGCAGAGCACTCTGTCAGATCAGCGATCTGACAGGCTGTGCAGGAGGCTTGCCGGTACCTGCTCTAAGCAGGCACTGACAAGCCACTTCTCTGCAAGACCCGGAAGGACCCCACGCAATCTTGGTTCCAGGGGGCCTGCAGGGAGGAGGTCCTCAGAACAACGCAATCACATTGTCAAGATTCCACACCTCAGGGTGTCTGGGATGCAGTTACTGACAGCTCGGCCGTCCAATCTGGTACAGGGGCGTGCTGAAGCCGTAAGTATTTGATGGACAGCATGGCCATCCAATCTGGTACAGGGGCGTGCTGAACTGATTGACGGCTCGACTAGCCAATCTGTGACTGGGAGGCGTCGGCTGTCCCATGTGTTCACTATCCCAGGTAATTGCTATGCCTACATAACTGAGCAGCTTCTCCCAGACCATTGCCAGAAGTACTCTGTGCTCTCCTCTCTGTGCTATGCCTTGAGTTCTATATGCTTGATCTGTTGTCTGACCTTGGACTTCGTTCTAACCATCCGCCTGTTTACCCCCTGCTGCTCTGATCCGTTATCCTCCCGATACTCTGACCTCGGAACGTTACTTGATTACGCTTTTGTCTATTCCTTCTGTTTATGACGTACCCTCGTGGCTTCTGACCTTGGACTCCTTGACCCTTTTGACTCACAACTTGGACGTGAGCTAGCGTCACATTGCCAAAAGCTCGCCTTTACAAATTGTCGGGGCCTGAACGAGCCGCCATGAAAAAATATGTTAGCGAAACTTTACGGAAGGGACATATCCGTCCTCTTCTATAGCTGCTGGATTTTTCTTTGTTAAAAAGAAAAATGGAGGTCTCCGTCCTTGCCTTGATTTCTGAGAACTAAACAAGATCATGGTTAAAAATACTTACCCATTTCCACTCATCCCTGACCTATATAACCAGCTTCTGTGTTCCAGGGTGTTTTCTAAACTTGATCTTAGAGGGACTTACAATTTGATAAGCATCCGGAAGGGTGATGAGTGGAAAACGGTGTTTTTAACATCTGAGGGTCTTTTTGGATTATCTAATGGACCTTCTGTGTTTCAAAATTTTATGAATGATATTTTCTCTGATTGCATTGGAAGATTTGTTGTAATATACCTCGATGACATTCTAATTTTCTTGCCAGACTTGGACACTCCCCAGGAACATGTCTGTGCTGCGTTACAGAGGTTAAGGGAGAACTCTCTGTTTCCTAAATTAGAAAAATGTGTTTTGTCTGTTCAGGAGATCTCTTTCTTGGGGTTTATCTTGTCAGCAGAAAGGTTTAAGATGGACCCTGGAAAGGTGCAGGCCATAATTGATTGGGTTCAACCTCATGATCTTAAGGCGTTGCAGCGTTTTCAGGGATTCGCCAACTATTACAGAAAATTTATTGAGAGGTTTTCACAGATTGCTAAACCACTTACTGACCGTACATGTAAGCGTGAATCTCAAGGTTTGATCGCCGAGTGCTATCAGGGTTTTGAAAGTTTAAAATAGTGTTTTTATGTCCGCTCCCATTCTGATCCAACCTGATCTCCAAGAACCGTTCATTGTAGAGGTGGATGCTTCAGAGATCGGGGTGGGGGCAGTCTTATCGCAGGGGCCCAAAACTCTGACTAAACTGCGTCCATGTGCTTTTCTTTCTCAAAAATTTTCACCGACAGAGATGTACAATAATAAATTATATTGTGGTACCGTGTTAGCCAGAAAAATCGATGTGAATACTTTTCCGACAAATGATGACAAAAGTATTCTCGGAGTGATACCTTTATTGGCTAACCAGGAAATATGTTTGCAAGCTTTCAGAGCACAGGGGCTCCTTCTTCAGGCAGAATTACAAATAGATTACTAAAAAAAAGGCACAACATATAAGGCACTGCCACACTTAGCGATCGCACTAGCGATCACGACAAGACTTAACCCGGCGAGATCGCTAGTGCGATCGCTATGTGATCGCTAGCTAGATTCCAAACACAACTCATCAGCGATCTGTGATTCCAAACACAACTCATCAGCGATCTGTATAACGACCTCTGCGGTCGTTGGGAAAACCTAGTCCCACCTGCGACGCTGGTGAAGTCGTTCATAAAGGGTGTCACACTCAGCGATTCAGGCTCACCAGCGGGACACCAACGACCAAAAAACGGCTCAGAACGTTCATAAGAGATCAGCGACATCTCAGCAGGGGCCACATCGCTGCTACATGTCACACACAGCTAAGTCGCTAACGAGATCGCTACTGCGTCATAAAGAAGAAGAGTGGGCAGCTTTACATCTGATAAAATAAAGAACCTCATCCACAACTCCCATAAAAGAATTCAAGCTGTCATTGATGTTAGAGTGGGCAATACACGGTATTAAGTTATAGGGTATGTGAACTTTTGATCAGGGTCATTCGAATGTTTTGGGTTGTCATTATGATTTATAAAGAGAAAGCACAGTAGTTTGACAATAAATGGCTTCAACCAACCAACAGCAATGAGTGGAGAAAAAATTTTGGTGTTATCATTCATATTCTCTGAAAAAAGACCAAGAAAACAAAAATTCTGCCGGGCTACATAAACTTTTGAGCACAACTGTAATTAGAATAACAGTAAATGTTAAATAACACAAAACACAATAAAAATGACTGTCCCAAAATCAGCAATTACCCTTGCATTGCATAAAACATAAGCATATAAAAGTCCTCAAAACAGCATTTAAAGTCAGATAGTTAAGACCATGGAATTAATAAAATTAGGCATTTACACATGAGAAGAGCCATGCTATGTCTTAGATGAAAACAAGGCATGCAAGGTGAAAACAAAGAACATGCTTTTATGGTACTTGGTAATATGGTAAATCAAGAAAAACATGCAATAAGTATCTAACAAAACAGTAAAAAGAATGACCAGTTAAAGAGATTGTGCTGAAATATCCTTGAAATATTAAGTTATACTTACTAATAACTGGTATGTTATAATTTACTAAAATAGTTCAATAGATCAGACATCCACTATGGACCCAGCAGGTTCACTTCCAATGTTTCCTTTGTCAGTAAATCTTAGGTGCTGTGTATGCTGAAAGGCTCAATGGGCTCAAACCAAAACCGAGTCATATACTTTAGATAGTTGTTGGCCGAACAAAGCTTCAGAAGATCATTTGGTCGATAGCCATATTGGCCAACTCTACCATACACAAGAGCGCCAGTTTGGCCAAGTGCTCTCAAGTTCTCTATGAAAGAGCTGTCGCCAAACAAGCCTGGCAATGGCTTATCTCCAAAAGAACTTACTTTTGGCAGTCCAAAGTCGGACATGCCCGATCAACATCATCCCGACTATCAGTTGTCTTCATACACACTAGACTGTGTATTAGTATATTGTGTATGAAGGCCTTACTCAGTTCTATTCTCTGCCTATACAGCGGCCATGACAAAGAATGGGAGGCTTAGCTACTGAAATGAGCAAGTCAGCCAATTTCCTTCACATACAGCACAGATGATATGCTGACAGGAACACTGTTGTGTGTCTAGGAAGGTCAAAAAAGGACCTAATGGAGCTTGTTACCGGAGATTGAAGTAGATTCATAAGTTACAAACCTTAATATTTTAAGAACTTTTCAGGATTTTCTTTAACTGGGCAACCTCTTTAAAATCACATGAAGATACAAATTATTGCTCAAAGATAAAGGCACCAAATTGTAATTTAAATGTAAACTGTAGGCTGTAAAGTTTACATAGGAAAAGGTATACGATACAGCAAAGAGAACAACGAGTGATTTGTGGACTATTACAGTACAGTAGTTCCACCTTAGATTTATGGAGCTTAAGTCCTGTTTTTTTGTGGATTAATAACTCATCAATGCAACAAGATAAGCGTGCAAGGATTTTCACTTATTTTATTCTGCTGTCACTGGAGCCATAACAACAGTTAGAACAGGCTGCATGCACCAAAAAGGAGTAAATGAAGTTCATCTGCTCATTATTATTCCGTCAGAACAGATGTCTACTCTGGGAAAATAATGAAGGCTGCAGCCCATCAATGACCACTGATTGGCTGCAGCGATAATATCACACAACAGTGTCGGGTGGCCCGCCAGGAATAGCAGCACTGACATCAGAGGAACAGTGCCACCGGGGGAGGTGACAACAAATTGTTTATAGTTTGTACAGTAAATCTGCAGCAAAATCCACTTTTAAAAATTATTTCTTGTGTGTGGACCTACACTTAATTAGAGGACCTGTCAGCAGGTTTGTAAACTTTTAAAGGGAATCTGTCAGCAGGTTTTTGCTATGTAATCTTAGGACAACATGATGTAGGAGTTAAAACACTGATTTCAATGATGTGTCATGTTTTAATATTGCTGTGACTAGCTGGTAGGCAGGTTTTCATCCAACTCTGCCCCCTTCTGTGATAAGCAGTTCACTGTATATAGACTATGTACACAAATTGCCTGATCGATTTCTCAGCTCAGCTGCATTGCTAAATCTAAAAACTCTGATTGTGTCAGAACTACTGTACCCAGTAAACTAACTAATAAATTGTTGGATTCAGGGTCTCTTTCTCTACATTATGATGCTCTTACATGAAGTAGGAAAAACCTGCTGACAGATTCCCTTTAATTAAAGACATGGCTGTAATGATGCTTTGAAGCTGATTAAAATTATAACTTTTCTGAATAAATTTGTTTTGCTGTTCTTCTGTAATCAGCAGTGGGCGTTTTATGCTAATGAGGCACAAATACAGCTTGACTGGACATTGCACCTGGTCATGTCCTCTGGTCGAAATTTCAAGCAGGCACCGGCATTGGTGGGGGTTGCGCATATGAACAGCGTTTTCTCATCTGAAAGATGTTATTGCAAGTTAATGTGAGATGAGATGAGATTTTGGCCAACAACTTCCTTCCCACAGTAGGATCATTGAAGATGAGTCGTGGCTTGGTCTTCAAGCATGACAATAACCCAAAACACACAGTCAGGGCATTTAAGCAGTGACTCAGTAAGAAACATTGCTAGGTCCTGGAGTGGCCTAGCCAGTTTTCAGACCTGATCCCAAATCCCAAATAGAAAATCTTTGGAGGGAGCTGGAACTCAATGTTGCCCAGTGACAGCCCCGAAACCTGAAAGATCTGGAGAAGATCTGTATGGAGGAGAGGGCCAAAATCCCTGCTGCAGTGTGCAAACAAGGTCAAGAACTACAGGAAATGTCTGACCTCTGTAATTGCAAACAAAGGTTTCTGTATTCTGTTTTTCTATTGTATCAAATAATTTTTGTATGCAATAAAACACAAATTAATTATGTACAAATCACACAATGTGATTTTCTGGATTTTTTTTTTTTAATGATTCTGTCTCTCACAGTTGAAGTGTACCTACGATAAAAATTATAGATCTCTCCATTCTTTGTAGGTGGGAACACTTGCAAAATTGGCAGGATATCAAATACTTTTTTTCACCACTCTTTGTCTTTATACATCTTGTTTCTTTCTTTGCAGTTGCAAAGTGTATGTATATTGTCATGTAAATGTATGGGCACCCCTGGTCAAAATTACTGTATTGCGAACATTTAAGAAAGTTGAAGATGAAATTATCCCTAAAAGGGCTAAAGTTGAAGGTGACGCATTTCATTTATATTTTAGGCATATATATATATATATATATATATATATATATAAATACATGGAAAAGCACAGTAAAACAGATGTATAAAAATACTCTGTTGTAAAGAAGTAACAGTAAACAGCAAGTGCTAGTAAAAAGCTAATAAAATAAATAAATACAATCAGTTAGGGACTGCTTTGATACGGGTTACCTTGACGTTTGGTAGAGCGGCTTGGTATACATTTTTTGCGAAAAACGCATCAACCGAATACCCTTTTTTTTTAGCTTTTTACTAGCACTTGCTGTTTATTGTTACTTCTTTACAACAGAGTATTTTTATACATTTGTTTTACTGTGTTTTTCCATGTTTCAGACTTTTGGTGGTGTGAACACTGTCCTACAGACTTGTTCACTGTGTACATCGCCCATGTGTTTGTCAGGAACCGTTCTCAAAGAGGATCACCTGCTGGTTTATTGATAAACCTTGGCAGGATTCAGCAAAATAAACAGAGCCTTGCTGGCATAATGGTAAAACAAACAAAACACAGTCAATATGAGTCCATTCCCTGCAGGGCTCACCTGCAGTTAACCCACATAATCCTCAGCTCCTCCTGGAGCTATATGGAAGTTCCTGCTATCCCAAGAGACACTGCTGCCTGACTCTCATGTCCAGGTATTTAACATCCCATGTGATGATCACATGACCTTGACCTCACACACATCCTGTCAGAACTCTGCAGGTGGAGATACGGTGGACCTACTCCAACACGCTCTATGTAGGTCCACGCAAAAAGACTCAGGTTTTACATCACTGAAAGCAGTATGCGCAGTGACTAGTGTTGAGCGATAATGCTCGATATCTAAAAATATCGTATCGAAATTGTATCGCCGATAGCACTAAATATCGTCGATATCCGATTCCGATACCGGAAGTCCCATGTAAGTCTATGGGAACAAAATATCGCAACAAAAAAAACCCTTTCTTTCGTTGTAAACACAAAATATACACACATAGAATACATATATATATATAATACATGTCATTGTGACATATATATATATACATATATTTATAGTTTATACACTTCTACATAGTAAAATAGACTCTGATTCAATTGCCGGGTAAAGCCGTGACATACCCCATAGAAGTCGACGGGCTCGGTGCCGAGTACCCCCAAAACCTCTGGCTCTGTGCGACTCAACTTGGGCGTCACGAACAGGATTCTGTAGCTCGCTATAAGCGAGTCCTGTGTGCCTGAATTGAACTGGTTTTGTGCTTGAGAATTGCTAAAATCATCAGAGAATGTATTTGCCATTTTTTCCGCCATATCTGCGTCACGACGAGGCACTGGTGAAGAAGAAGGGCGTGCTCTTCATGGGTGTACACTCACTCAGTGACGCGAAAACGATGGCTCTAAATGGTACTGCAATGTAAGATCGTGGCCCACAGCTCTTCAGTTCCGCCTCCTCATCCTCCTCAGTGTGCGGAAACTAACACGAAGGTCCCGCCTCCCTACAAAAGAGGGGCCCTCTCCAGATGCTAATGACACATGTGACTTGGCAGAGATGGCTAATGGACACGAGCAGAAGTGTGAAGGGATGGAGCAGTCAGAGCTCTCCCCCCACGGAAGCGACCCGATCGCCACGGAACCACCGTTGGGCACCCGGCCTGGAAACCCTCCTACGCTGCAAGAAGCGGAGGATACCCTAAGAGGCCTGGCCCGGCACCGGGAGGAGGTCGCCAGGATGGAAGCGAGCTGGCGTGCCCTAAAACTAAACTTGGAGCCGCGCCAATCCCTCTTACCTGAAGTGTCTGTACCGGAAGGTGAGGCACCCGTTCTAGTAGAGGAGTCCTTGCAATGTGATCCGGTTGACGTTGTCGCAGTGGAGGCACCCGTTCGTGCAAAAAACTCTGCACCGGCAGCACCCCAGATCCCGCTGTCTGCCCCCGTCGCTGAGACAGAAGAAGCGACACCCGTCCTCATGGAGGAGGCCGCGCAGGCACCAGAGCACTACCTGCCTGTACCGGAGCCCCGACTGTCATCTGTTCCAGAGCCGGCTGCTTCCTCCGCAGGTGAGCGCCGCCAGGACTGGGGGGCGCCAGGAGAGCTGCCGCAAACCGGGCACTGTAAGCTGGCATTTGATGGTGGAGACATGGAGCAGCTGGTGGAGAATTACAACCGGCGTCAGGAGGAAGAGTGGAGACGTTGGGAGCGGGAAGCAGAGCGACAAAAGGAGCAGCGAGAAACCCAAAAGCTTCGCCAACGTCAGCTGGAGAAGGACCGGGCAGATAAGGACCGGATGAGAAAGGATAAAGGAACCCTGTGGGAGCCGCGGCGTAAGGGTGCAGTACGGAGCTTTAAATTGAAAGGTGGTTGGGGCTTCATCCAGGAGCCTGGACTTTATTTAGAAGTTTTTGTGAACCGGCGGGACGTGGAGGCTCACCTCCCAGAAGGACACCCGGGAGGGACCTGTTGCCAGGAGACTTGGTGACTTACACCCGACACTGGGGTTACAATGGATGGTACGCCCTAAATATTACCAGGTGCGACCCCTACTCCCCAGAGTGTCTGGAACCTGTGAGACCCTCGGAGCCTTCAGCCTCCCACATCCAGGCCTCTGCAAAAGTGCCCACCCCATGCCGTAAATCTCCCAAGCCTCCCTCAGTGGTCTCCTCAGCAGCCCCAGCTATGGACATGATAAGTATAGCTGGCCCGTACCCGGCGCCTGTTAGGCCCCCTGGGGTTCGTTCAGTCCGGGACATAGGGTTCCAGACCCAGAGGGAGATGAAAGAGGTGGCCACACAGACCCAGATAGCGGGTCACGACTTGACTGTACAGGCCACACGACGTCATCAGGTCCTGGTGGTCCTTGGTGCCTCGGATGTTTGGCAAGCATCAGAAGAGTACCAGGTGGTACCTGGAACACCCCTGCCAAAGAATTATAAATAACCCGGACAGGGTCCCTGTATGTAAATAGTTAAATTGTTTATGTACCCGGACGGGTGAATGTTCATAAAAAAGTTTTTTAATTTAATAAAAAAAAACAAAACACAGTTTTCTTTACTTTTATTACAGTCTCATCCTGCGACGCCATCGATCTCCTGTAAAAAAATGAAAAAAAAAAAAAAAAGTATACTACCTGACCGACGCAGTCCATAGTAATGAGTGTCCCACGACGATCCAGTTCTGCTACATCAGAATGACAGGCAGAGCCTGTCATCCCGGCGCAGCACAGCTGATTACCTGCTTCCCCGGCGGTGACGTCATCGGACTGGTTTACGGCCGGGATTACCCTGCAGTCACTGCAGTTATCGCGAAAAACTGCATGTGACCGCCAGGGAGAAGATAATGGCGGCCATCAAGCAGTCCAGGACGTGACCGCCGGAGATCTTCTGCCAGGTAAGTGCCGCTGACTCCTGACAGACCCGACCGACGGACACTCACAGTGACAGTGACAAATCCGATTCCGGTATTCGATAAGACGAAAATATCGAAACGAATTATCGAAAGGCCGATAGAGCTAATATCGGCCGATAGCCGATATTTGCAGTATCGTATCGCTCAACACTAGCAGTGACACATATCTCCCTTCACATACTATGCCAGTGACTCTATCACAATGTATATATTATATATATATTATATATGCATATATATATATAATATATATATATATATATATAGTAGCATTTCATCAGATCCAGGTTCTCTTGCCTCGTCCATGTATGGATATACCACATAAGACAAGACCCAAGGTGCAGACTATGCAAAGAAACCTCAGAAACTATCCAACACATAGTGGCAGGATGCAAAATGCAAGCAGGAACAGCGTATACTGAACGTCACAACCAGGTAGGAATTGTATACAGGAAAATCTGCACAGCATATGGGCTAAGTCCTCCTAAGTCCAGGTGGGAGACCCCAGAAAAGGTGGTGGAGAATGAAAGGGTTAAAATCCTGTGGGACTTCAAGATCCAGACGGATAAGCAGATGTTGGCTAACCAACCAGACATTGTCATAGTAGACAAGGATCAGAAGATGGCAATGATAATAGATGTGGCAGTGCCAAGTGACGGCAACATCAGAAAGAAGGAATATGAGAAGCTGGAGAAATACCAGGGTCTCAAAGGAGAACTGGAGAAGATGTGGAAGGTGAAGGCAAAAGTGATTCCATGGGTGATAGGAGCACTTGGAGCAGTGACCCCCTAAGTTGGAAGAATGGCTACAACAGATCCCAGGAGCAACATCTGAGCTCTCTGTCCAGAAATGTGCAATCCTGGGAACAGCTAAGAACCTGCGCAGAACCCTCAAACTCCCAGGCCTCTGGTAGAGGACCCGAGAATGAGAAAGGAGAACAAAAGACCACCGCCAGTGGGGGTGAGAAGGAAGGATTTATATATATATAACTATATATATATATATATATATATATATATATTCATTGTTTACATTTAAAAAATTACAAAAAGGAAAATGTGCTGATGCAAAAGTTGGGGCACGTTTGCAGATTTGTGTGCTCAGACAACTTTGACCAAGGTTTCAGACCTTAAGTAGCCTGTTAGGGTTATGGCTTGATCACTATCGTTAGGAAAGGCCAAGTGATGCAAATTTCCCAGATTTATAAGAACTCATCCTCCTATAACCTTGTGGAGGTCCACAGAGCAAGAGAAGGCTATAAGAAGATAGAAAAGCGTTTTCAAGTTGCCCTTTCCTGAGTTCAAAATGTAATTAAGAAATGGCAGTTAAAAGCAAAAGTGGAGGTCACGATAAGGTCTGGAAGACCTAGCAAAATTAGAAAAGTAGAATTGTCAAAAATTCTAATCAGAACCCCTGTTTGACTGCAAAAAACATCCAGAAAAATTTAGCAGACTCTAGAGTTGTGGTACAATTGTTCTACTGTTTAGAGATACCGACACAAATATGGAGTTCATACTGGCCACAAATATGAAAACTTCGCCTGCATCCTCACCATAAAATTGAGAGTAAGAAGTATGCAAAATAACATCAAAACAAGCATGATGCATTTTGGAAAAAAGTACTGTGGACCAATGAGGTTAAAATAGAACTCTTTGGCCACAATGATCAAAGGTATGTGTGAAGTAAAAAGGGCACAGAATTTCAGGAAAGGGACATCTCGCCAACTATTAAGCATGGGGGTGGATCAATCTCGCTTTGGGGTTGTGTTGCATCCAATGGCATGGAGAACATTTCAAGGGTAGAGGGAAGAATGGATTCAATGATATTTCCACAATTTCTTAATGCAAACATAACACTCTCTGTAAAAAGATGAAATGGACAAGATGGCTTCTACAAATGGATAATGATCTTAAACCCACATCAAAATCCAAAACAGATTAGCAAAAGTCACATGGTGAAGTATTTACAATGACCCTCATAGTCCCCTGATCTGAACAACATTGAAAATCTGTGGCTAGACCTTAAAGTAACAGTGCATGCAAGACAACCCAGGAATCTCACAGAACCGGAAAAATTTTCCAAGGAAGAATGGATTTAAGTCCCTCAAACAATAATTGAAAGACTTTGGCTGGCTACAAAAATCATTTGCAAGCTGTGATATTTGCAAAAGGTGTGCTAGTAGGTATTAACCATGCAGGTGCCCAAAATTTTGTATAAACCCATTTACCTATTTGTAATTTTTAAAACGTAAAAATTTACTATATATATATATATATATATATATATATATATATCTTGTTACCTAAAATGCAAAGGAAGTGTGTCATCTTTAACTTTAGCCCTTTTAGAGAGAATTTAATCTTAAACTTGTTTAACTGTTCACAACAACAGTAATTTTGACCAGGGGTGCCCAAACTTTTACATGCCACTGTATATATGTTTGTATTTTGGCCACGGCAGCCCTCTACATATACGATAATTTTAAATTATAAGAACGCAGGCCTTGGGTTTTTTTTTGTGCGCTGAAGTGTGCTTAACTCTGAATTGTTTCGGTAGTGAGAAGTTAACCGAGTCAATTCTTAGGACCAATATCAGTTTTCTGAGACTAGATGAAATATCATTAAGCATGGGTCTTACCCATGTTTGCAAAATGGTTTTACATTATGAAACAAGATATATAAAATGAGCCACTTCTGCAAATAAGGGATGTGGTGGTCATTAGGGGTTGTAAGGTACAGTACAGACCAAAAGTTTGGACACAGCTTCTCATTCAAAGATTTTTCTGTATTTTCATGACTGTGAAAATTGTAGAATCACACTGAAGGCATCAAAACTATGAATTAACACATGTGGAATTATACATTACACTTTACAAAAAGTGTGAAACAACTGAAATATGTCTTATATTCTTGGTTCTTCAAAGTAGCCACCTTTTGCTTTGATTACTGCTTTGCACGCAGAAAAGGTGAACGGATGGACTCTTCATGCCTAGGTCCCACCGTGAAGCATGGAGGAGGTGGTGTGATGGTATGGGGTGCTTTGCTGGTGACACTGTTGGGGATTATTCAAAATTGAAGCAGTGAGCGGTCCAGCTCACCCCAAACCATCTCGATTAGGTTCAGGTCTGGTGACTGTGGGGGCCAGGTCATCTGGCGTAGCACCCCAACACTCTCCTTCTTGGTCAAATAGCCCTTACACAGCCTGGAGGTGTGTTTGGGGTCATTGCCCTGTTGAAAAATAAATGATGGTCCAACTAAATGCAAACCGGATGGAATAGCATGCTGCTGCAAGATGCTGTGGTAGCCATGCTGGTTCAGTATGCCTTTAATTTTAAATAAATCCACAACAGTGTCACCAGCAAAGCACCTCCACATCATCACACCACCTCCTCCATGCTTCACGGTGGGAACCTGGCATGTAGAGTTCATCCGTTCACCTTTTCTGCGTGCAAAGCAGTAATCAAAGCAAAAGGTGGCTACTTTGAAGAATCTAGAATATAAGACATATTTTCAGTTGTTTCACACTTTTTGTAAAGTGTAATGTATAATTCCACATGTGTTAATTCATAGTTTTGATGCCTTCAGTGTGATTCTACAATTTTCAAAGTCATGAAAATACAGAAAAATCGTTGAATGAGAAGGTGTGTCCAAACTTTTGGTCTGTACTGCATCCAAAACATCCTGTAAGAGTAGGAAAGCTTCTGATTTGTGAATCCCTAGTGAAAAGCCTATCAAGTTTCCACTTGTTTGGATCTTGTGTAATGGAGGCTCCACAGTACATTGAGGGAGATGCAATGGAGTAAATGGTGTGCGAATGCAGTGAATTTAAATTTTTTTGTGCCAAAACATATAACCTGTAGGATCTGACATGCATGTAAGATGCCCTAGTAGGCAGTCTAAATCAAGATAAAAGGGTTGTCTGAAACTAAATGAATTTCATACTATGTGTCAAACTGTTTAATTTAAAAATCTAACAACTTTTCTAATATGTTTCAATTAAAAATTCCCCACCCCTCCCATTGTACTCTACCTTTTTGGGTTTTTTCCTTACCAAAGATGACAAGTTTGAGTCTCCCAGCATTCACTGACTATTCTTAAATGGATCATCATCAGTGAGCTGGGGCTGCTGTCACTTACCACAGTTCTGTCAATGTCATCTACTGCTAATGTCCTATTTCAGTAGTGTTGATCCAGGAGTGACCACAGTTTCTCTCATGCCCCACTTCTTCTGTCCACTCTGCTTCTTTTTTTGCCATGTCCTTCACTGAAATGAGACATCGTCAAGGAGCGGTGATAGGGGGAATGACAACAATGCGACCCCTTGATGATGATTCATTTTAGGGTGGTGATAGAACCTGTGGGGCGGCAACACTGTAACTCACCCTGCTTCTATCATTGCACCCTGATGACTTGCAGTTTCAGTGAACGAGGTGTAGGGGACAAAAGTAGTGTGGCTAGAAGATGTATGGCGGCGTTAGAGAATCTGCAGTCACATCTCTATCACTGCTACTGAAACAGGATGTCATAAGATGACGGCAGTGAAAGAATCTGTAGTAAGTAAAAGTTGCACCGCCCTGATAACACTTCACGGCGGAAAAAGTAGTGGGTGTGACAGCAGAACCAGCGTACAAATAATGATCCATTTGAGACTACCCACTAGATGATGGGAAACAAATCATCATCAAAAGTAAAAGAAGACATACACAGAAAGTAAGAAAGTACATTTTTTATTAATGAATGCTAAAAAGTGCCTACATGATTAGTATGAAATTTCAGATAATCCCTTTAAAGTTGATTGGAATTGGTAAATTGTCCTTTTATAGACCCCCTAACTTTTGCTAATTAAATTTCATGGTCAGGGCTCAGCCTACTTACATTCCAACCATGGTATTTTTGTGTTTGGAACTCTACTGCATTCATAATTTTACACGTAGAAGAAGGTGATGGAACAATATTAATAAATATGACAACAAGGCCTCTCATTATAGATTCTCTTCTTTAAAGAGACCATTACAATTCACAACACTTTTCTTCTTTGAAGAAAGCAGTTATAGAAGGCTGGAAACCAGTCTTCTACTCTCAAAACTTCTGTCTACATTGTATGTGTTTAACATTGCAGGCTAACCACTAAACAATGGTCCAGTTCCAGTCCCCACACTTCCCCCGGTGGGACATGAGACAGCTTCTTCAGCAAACATACTGTGAAATCTCATGCACAACATGCAATAATCTGTCACATTTCCATTCACTATGCTGTCATAATTACAGTTCTTATTAAAACCGTAATGAAAACAATATGTTATACGAGGAAAATGTAGAAAACATTCAATTTTCCTTATGCTATAATGAATGTGTAGAAACTCTAAGACCTCCTTCTTTTCCTCACAAGCCACCAAGAGAATCAAACCAACCACAAAGCCGTCTTGCAAAGCCAACCATTGATTTAAAACGCCAGTGTACTGCACACATTCCTCTTTAATCTGTGCCTTTTAATCTTGTTTTCAGACCTAAAATCAGAGCTGGCTGACAACGGCCTGTCTTTGGAACAACCCCAAGTGGTCAGTCAAAAACTGAGAAGGAAAAGCTATAATTCAGCAAAATAAATATGTGCACTGAAACTTCATGACATGTAAAGTTGTTTTTTTTCTGCTGAACTCAGGACAGAGTTACTGAGCAAAATCAAACATTCTCTGAACATTAGTTTTACCAAATTCAGTACATATATTTGTATAAGTCTAAATCTTTAAGTAGTTCTCTCTCTGACAAATAAACTGAAGCCAGTCCTGAACTCATGTTTAAAGTTCATGCTGTGCAATCACATGTAGTTACAGGGGCTCCTTTAAACTGAATTTGGCATATGATGTACTTAGTTTTATGCAATGTGAGAATATATAGATAGTAATTAGGTAGCAATTTAAAGTTCATCTTCAAGTAAATGTACATACAACTTTTTTTTTCCAAATAGGTCCAACATTCTATACTCAATAATTTTTTAATAGATCTTTATAGTGATGAATCTCAATTTTCTCAAAGCTCCAAATTCCTTGCACAAACAGAATTAAAGAAGCACTCACATTTTTTAACATCACTGTGTCTTCATCTGATTGTGATTGTCACACTGTGCCCTTCCCTTACATACAGTGTACCAATTTCCATGTAGATCAGCCTCGGTATCATCTCTTCCTGGTGAGAGGGAATACTAAGAGCATCCTTCC
>JARQOD010000002.1:341858617-342002278 GCA_033576555.1 Oophaga sylvatica
GCACCACAGTCGTTCGTGTAGTATAATGCACACCCCATTGTATAATGTACTCCCCATCGTCCGCCATACAGCATAATACGCTCCCCATAGTCCTCCACATATTATAATGCACTCCCCATAGTGTTCCATATAGTATAATGCACACCCTATAGTCCTCTATATAGTATAAAGCACTGCCCATAGTCCTCTATATAGTATACTGCACTCCGCATATTCCTCTACATAGTATAATACACTCCCCATAGTAATCCTTATAGTATAATACACTCCCCATAGTCCTACATATAGAATAATTCACACCCCATTGTCCTCCATATTTTAAAATACACTCCTCATTCCTCCATATAGTATAATACACTCTTCAGTCCTCCATATAGTATAATGCACCCCCATAGTCCTCCATGTAGTACAATGCACTCCCCATAGTATAATGCACCACCATTGTCCTCCATGTAGTACAATGCACTCCCCATAGTATAATGCACCCATAGTTCTTCATATAGTATAATGCAATCCCCATAGTCCTCGATACAGTATAATGCAGATCCATATACTACTGTAACGCCTCCGGGAGGCGAGCTATAAGAGTGGACCCTCTGGACCGTGGAACAGATAGCCCTGGGGCAACCTGACCTAGTGATGACCGACCCCTATACAGGGATCGTCAGGGACAAGCCCAGGGATCTCTAATACCATGGTAGCCGATACCAAGTGGGGCGGCTCAGATAGCGGAAGAGATGTGGAATAAGAGGGAAACGTAGAAGACTGACGAACACCAGAGCACAAGCACTGAGTGCAAAAGTATGGAAGTGCAGAGCAGTGTGCAGGGTACGGATAAGCAGAGCAGGATACAGGAGTACAGACATGCAGAGCAGGGCCAAGGAGTATGGACGCGCAGGATAGCGCACAAAGTATGGGCATGCAGAACAAGACAGGAGCACAGACATGCAGAGCAGGGTACAGGAGTACGAATGTGCAGAGCAGAGTAAAGGAGTACGGACGCGCAGGATAGCGCACAAGGTATGGGCATGCAGAGCAAGACACAGGAGCACAGACGTGAAGAGCAGGGTACAGGAGCACGGACATGCAGGATAGGCGCACACAGAGAATAGACGCGGGCCTGGGTTGCAGAAGCAGGAGCTTGAACAATAACCAGGCACCACTGATAAGAGGAAGCAGGTTCATATACCCCACACCTTACCCGGATTGGCTGCTGGGATTTCCGAGTTAAGACATCAGAGAGCATAAAGGACCTGGGAGGGGGCGTGGCCATCCAGGTCAAGAAACCTGAGAACATACAGGACCTTGGAGGGGGCGTGACCGCCCTCCAAGAGTACCAGGGCGCATGTGCTGGGTCCTGGAGCCTCCTGCAGTGCGGGGAGCACGGCAGGACCGAAGAACAAGACCGGAGGAGCGGGCACAGCGCGGTAGCAGCGGAGGCACGGCCAGCAGCAGTGGTAACAACTACATAGTATAATGCACTGCCCATAGTCCGATAGAGTAGAATGCAGCCCCTTTATAGTATAATGCACCCCATTGTCCTCAATAGAGTATAATGCAGCTCCGTCAGAGTATGATGCAGCCACCCATAGATTGTAATGCAGCCCCCCTCAGAGAGTATAATGCAGCCCCCCATAGAATATAATGCAGCCCCCATATAGTATAATGCCGCCTCACCATTGAATATAATGTAGCCCCCCTCTTATAGGATAATGTATCCTCCAATAGAATATAATGCAGCACCACTCATAGAATATAATGTAGCCCCCCAAAGAATATAATGCAGCCCCCCATAGAATATAATGCCGTCCTACAGTATTGTGGCCACTACGTACTCTCTCACTCACTGATATATATTTATATATATATATCTATATATAGATATATAGATATATATATATGTAGATATATTCAGCTCTGACAAAAATTAAGAGACCACTTTCAAATGTTCAGTTTGTCTGATTTTTCTCTTTATAGGTATATTTTTGAGTAAAATGTAAATTGTTCTTTTAGACTATAAACTTCTGACAACATGTCTCTGAATTTCCAAGCAATAAATTTTGTATTTTTTTCTGACAAAGAAAAATGGTCAAAATTAACAAAAAACAAAACAGTACTTTCAGACCTCAAATAATGCAAATAAAACAAGTTCATAATCATGTAGATACAACAATACTAATGTTTTAACTCAGGGAGAGTTCAAAAATCATTTTGTGGAATAACCATGATTTTTAAAAATTGCTTTCTTGCGTCTTGGCATGCTTGCCACCAGTCTTTCACACTGCTCGTGGCGCATAAATTTAAGCAGTTCTTTGTTTGATGGCTTGTGACTATTCATCTTCCTCTTAATTACATTACAAAGGTTTTCAATGTGGTTCAGGTCTGGAGAATGGGCTGCCCATGACAGGATTTTGATGTGGTTGTCTCTTTTTGTCAGAGCTGTATATATTTATATAAAAAAATTCAATACTCACCTCTCCTCCTCGTTTCCCCGCTGCTCCTTGCTCTGCAGAGTGTCTCAGCAGCTCCACTGCCCGGCACACAGCATGGTGCGTGATGAAGTGACATCATCAGGCACCCGCTGTGTCAGAGGCAGAAAGGAATGATGGGGAAGGGAGCATCATAGATGCCGATACAGTTGAATGCTGCATTGGGCCTCCCTGACTCACGAGCCCAATAGTGGCCACAAGGTGTGCTGCTATTAGCGATACCCACTGGCTGGGGGACCCTGGAGCAGCAGGGGCCCTATGCAGCTGCATAGTCTGTCTGCCTCTAACAGGTTTTCTTCCAGGATTGCACTGTATTTAGCTCCATTCGTCTTCCCGACAACTCTGACCAGCTTCCCTGTCCCTGCTGGAGAAAAGCATCCCCACAGCATATTTTTGCCACAACCATGTTTGACTGTGTTTTCAGGGTAATTTGTAGTGTTAGTTTTCCGCCACACATATTGTTTTGCATTTACAGTGGGGAAAATAAGTATTTGATACAATGCTGATTTTGCAAGTTTTCCCACCTACAGAGAATGCATAGGTCTGTCATTTTTTCGTAGGTTTACCACAACTCTGAGGCAGTTTCTAAAATTAAAAAAAAAACAGAAAATCTCATTGTATGATTTTTAAATAATTTTATTGCATTTTATTGCATGAAATAAGTATTTGATCACCTACCAACCAGCAAGAATTCTGTCTCTCACAGACCTGTTAAGTTTTTCTTTAACCCCTCTCTAACATTAAATGTACTATTCAGTCCATGTGACCTGGGACTTACTTCCCATGGACGGAATAGTACGTCAACGGCAATCGGCTGCGCTCACGGGGCGATCACGGCCGGTGTCAGCTGATTCTCACAGCTGACCCCCGGTACTTTATCCCGCGGAACATGCAGAGGGCTGACAGCCCCTCTGCCTTTGGATCAGAGATCCCACGGCGTGACACGCGGTCCCTATCGCTGCCATGGAGACCCGATGTCGTCATGACGACATCCGGGTCTCCAGAGCGGAGAAACTTCCTGTCATGCGCAGTGCATGATCAGGAAGTCTCTCAGGTCAGTGTGCACCACATTCAGCGCTGACAGCTTATATAGCATGCAGATAGTGCGTCATCTACGTGCTATAGAAGCAATCAGGCTGCAAAAAATGATTGTCCCATAGTGTAACAAAGTGTAAAACTTAGAATGAAATAAAAAAAATAATAATAAAACAATACTCTATCACTAAATAAATATTTGAATGAAAAAAAATCTAAACTATAAAAGAAAACTTATTTGGTATCGCCGCGTCCATAACGACCCGACCTATAAAATTGTCCCACTAGTTAACCCCTTTAGTGAACACCATAAAAAAAACAAGGCAAAGATGCGATCAAGGAGACGGTTATAAATAAACATGGTACCGGTGAAACTGTCATCTTGTCCCGCAAAAAATGAGCCACCATACAGCATCATCAGCGAAAAAAATAAAAAAGTTATAGCTGTCAGAATAAAGTGATGCAAAAACAATTACAATATTTTTTCTATAAAATAGTTTTATTATAAAAAGCGCCAAAACATAAAAAACCATGTAAATGAGGTATCGCTGTAATCGTACTGACCCGAAGAATAAAACTGCCTCATCAGCTTTACCACACAAGTAACGGTTGTAAACACCTCCCCAAAAGAAATTCATGAATTGCTGGTTTTTGCTCATTCTGTCTCTCAAAAATCGGACTTGAATGTGATAAAAAAATGTCATGTGCCTGAAAAATTGTACCATGAAAATGTCAACTCATCCCGCAAAAAACAAGACCTCACATGACACTGTGGGCCAAAATATGGAAAAATTATAGCTCTCAAAATGTGGTGATGCAAAAACTATTTTTTGCAATAAAAAGCGTCTTTTAGTGTGTGACAGCTGCCAAACGTAAAAAACACGCTATAACTGGTTTTGATCACTGTGATAGATCCTATCACAGTGATCAAAATAAAAAATAGTACCGTAAATCAACCCCCCCTTTATCACCCTCTTAGTTAGGGAAAAATAATAAAGTAAAAAAAAATGTATTTCCATTTTCCCCTTAGGGTTAGAGTTGGGCTAAAGTGAGTTGGGGCTAAAGTTAGGGTTAGGGTTGGGGCTTAAGTTAGAATTAGGGTTGAGGCTAAAGTTATGGTTAGGGTTGGGGCTAAAGTTAGGTTTAGGCTTGGGACTAAAGTTAGGGTTAGGGTTGGTTCTAAAGTTAGGGTTGGGGCTATAGTTAGGGTTAGGGTTGTGGCTAAAGTTAGGGTTAGGGTTGGGGCTAAACTTAGGGTTAGGGTTGGATCTAAAGTTAGGGTTTGGGTTGTGGCTAGAGTTGGGGCTAGGATTTGGATTATGGTTACGGTTGGGATTAGGGTTAGGATTAGGATTAGGGGTGTGTTAGGGTTAGGTTTGTGGTTAGGGTTATGGTTAGGGTTGGGATTAGGCTTAGGGATGTGTTAGGGTTAGGGTTGAAGTTAGAATTGGGGGGGTTTCCACTGTTTAGGCACATCAGGGGCTCTCCAAACGCGACATGGTTCATGATCTCAATTCCAGCCAATTCTGAGTTGAAAAAGTCAAACAGTGCTCCTTCCCTTCCGAGCTCTGCCATGCGCCCAAACAGTGGTTTACCCCCACAAATGAGGTATCAGCATACTCACGACAAATTGCACAACAACTTCTGGGGTTCAATTTCTCCTGTTACACTTGTAAAATAAAAAATTGGGGGCGAAAATATCATTTTTGTGAAAAAAATATGATTTTTTATTTTTACGGTTCTACGTTATAAACTTCTCTGAAGCACTTGGGGGTTCAAAGTGCTCACTGCACATCTAGTTACATTCCTTATTGGGTCTTCTTTCCTAAAATGGTGTCACTTGTGGGGCGTTTCCACTGTTTAGGCACATCAGATGCTCTCCAAATGCGACATGGCGACCGATCTCCATTCCAGCAAATTTTGCATTGAAAAGTCAAACGGCGCTACTTCTATTCCGAGCTATGCCATGCGCCCAAACAGTGGTTTACCTGCATATATGGGGTATCAGCGTATTCAGAAAAAATTTCACAACAACTTTTGTGGTCCAATTTCTCCTGTTACCCTTGGTAAAATAAAACAAATTGGATCTGAATTAAATTTTTTGTGAAAAAAATTTAAATGTTCATTTTTTTTAAAACCTTCTAAAAATTCCTGTGATGCACCTGAAGGGTTAATAATCTTCTTGAATGTGGTTTTGAGTACCTTCAGGGGTGCAGTTTTTAGAATGGTGTCACTTTTGGGTATTTTCTTTCATATATACCCATCAAAGTGACTTCAAATGTGGTGTGGTCCCTAAAAAAAAATGGTGTAAACATGAGAGATCACTGTTTAATTTTTAACCCTTATAACTTCCTAACAAAAAAAATTTTGGTTCCAAAATTGTGCTGATGTAAAGTAAACATGTGGGAAATGTTAGTAAATACTTTTTTGTGACATATCTCGGTAATTTAAGGACATGAAAATTCAAAGTTGCAAAATTGCAAAATTATTTAAATTTTTGCCAAATTTCTGTATTTATCACAAATTAACGCAAGTCATATCAAAGAAATTTTACCACTATCATGAAGTACAATATGTCACAAGAAAGAAATGTCAGAATCACCGGGATCCATTTAAGTGTTATTATTATTATTATTATTATAATACATTTATATAGCGTCATTTATTCCATGGCGCTTTACATATGAAAAGGGAAAATATAGACAGGTACAATAAACATGTGCTGGACAAGGGACACACAAGTACAGAAGGAGAGAGGACCCTGCCCGCGAGGGCTCACAGTCTACAGGGGATGGGTGAGGATACACTATGAAAGAGTAGAGCTGGTCGTGCGATTGTTCAGTAGACTGAGGACCATTGCAGGCTGTAGGCTTGTCAGAACAGGTGGGTCTTCAGGTTCTTCTTGAAGGTTTCCGTTGTTGGTGAAAGTCTGAAGTTTTGCGGCAGGGAGTTCCAGAGTATGGGGAAGCCGGAAGAAGTCTTGTATGCGGTTGTGGGAAGAGAGATGAGGGGGGAGTCGAGAAGGAGATCTTGAGAGGATCGAAGGTTGCGTGTGGGTAGGTAGCGGGAGACCATGTCACAGATGAATGGAGGGGACAGGTTGTGGATGGCTTTGTATGTCATGGTTAGGGTTTTGAACTGGAGCCTCTGGGCAATAGGAAACCAGTGAAGGGCCTGGCATAGGGGGGAGGCTGGAGAATAGCGGGGAGACAGGTGGATTAGTCTGGCAGCAGAGTGTAGGATGGACTGAAGTGGTGCCAGAGTGCTAGAGGGGAGGCCAGACAGTAGGAGGTTGCAGTAGTCGAGGCAGGAGATAAGGGCGTGCACTAGTGTTTTTGTGGTTTCATGGTTGAGGAATGCGCGGATCCGGGAAATATTTTTGAGTTTGAGGCGGCAGGAGGTGGCGAGGGCTTGGATATGTGGTTTGAAAGAGAGGGCAGAGTCGAGGATCACCCCAAGGCACCGAGCATGCGGGACTGGGGAAAGCGAGCAGCCATTGACATTGATGGATAGGTCTTTTGGAGGGGTAGAATGAGGTGGGGGAAAGATGATGAATTCTGTTTTGTCCATGTTCAGTTTGAGAAAGCGAGCAGAAAAGAAGGCTGAGATAGCAGACAGACACTGTGGGATTTTGGTCAGTAGGGAGGTGAGGTCAGGTCCAGATAGGTAGATCTGAGTGTCATCGGCGTAGAGGTGATACTGCAAGCCTTGGGATTCTATGAGCTGTCCCAGGCCGAAGGTGTAGATGGAGAAGAGTAGGGGTCCTAGGACTGAGCCTTGAGGAACACCGACAGACAGGGGGCGAGGTTAGGAGGTGGTGTGTGAGAGGGAGACACTAAATGTTCGGTCTTTTAGGTATGATGAGATCCAGGATAAGGCCAAGTCTGTGATGTCAAGAGATGAGAGAATCTGTAGCAGGAGGGAATGGTCCACGATGTCGAAGGCAGAAGAAAGGTCCAGGAGAAGGAGGACAGAGTAGTGTCGCTTGCTCTTGGCAGTTAGCATTTCGTTAGTGACTTTAGTTAGAGCAGTTTCAGTTGAGTGATGCAGTCGGAAGCCAGATTATAACCGGTCAAAGAGGGAACAGGAGGAGAGGTTGGAGGACAGTTCGAGATATACATGCTGTTCCAGTAGTTTTGAGGCGTAGGGGAGAAGAGATATCGGGCGATAGTTAGACACAGAGGATGGGTCGAGGGAGTGCTTTTTGAGGATGGGTGTGATTGAGGAATGTTTGAAGGATGAAGGAAAGACACCATTTGTAAGTGAAAGGTTGAAGAGGTGTGTGAGAGTTGGGATGAAGACTGTGGCAAAGTTAGGGATGAGGTGGGACGGGAGTGGGTCAAGCGCGCAAGTGGTGAGGTGTGATCTTGACAGGAGAGTGGAGAACTGATCTTCTGTCATGGTGGTGAAGCTGGTTTTGGAAGAACAGGACTGAGTGGCTAAGAGGGGCATTGGGGGCTGCAGGCCAAAGCTTTTCTTGATCGTCTCAATCTTTTGCTTAAAGAAAGAGGCAAAGTCTTCAGCAGAAATGAGAGGAGAGGGAGGAGATGCTGTGGGATGGAGTAGAGAATTGAAAATGTTGAAGAGCTGTTTAGGGTTGTGAGACAGTGAGGATATTATAGATGCGAAGTAAGTTTGTTTTGCGGTAGAGAGCGTGGACTTGAAGCTAGCATACTGCTTGTATGCGTTGAAGTGCTCGGTAGAATGGGTTCTCTTCCAACTCCGCTCGGCAGCCCTTGAAGCCCGTCTCAGTTCTTTGGTCAGGCTGGTCAGCCAGGGCTGCCTGTTGATTGTACGAGTTTTGCTATGTGTGAGGGGGGCGGCCGAATCAAGTGTGGCTTTTATTGTGGTGTTATAAAATTTGGCAGCAGCATCTGTGTCATTAAGTGAGGCTATGTCTGTAAGAGGGAGGAGGGACTGTAAATTGAGGTGTTTGAGATTTCTGCGAGGATGAGCGAGTTTGTGGAGTGGGGGTTGAGTACTAACAGAGGGGAGGGAAGAGAATGTCAGTAGGTTGTGGTCAGACAGGGGGAGTGGTGAGTTAGTGAGATTAGTGAGGGAACAGAGGCGGGTGAAGATAAGGTCCAGCGTGTGACCATCTTTGTGAGTGGCCGCAGAGGACCATTGAGTGAGGCCGAGGGAAGCCGTGAGTGTTCCAGAGTTATTACTGAATCTAAGAGCATTGGTGCTCGAAGCGCGTACAGACCCTCCTCTACAGTCACTATGCGGTGATCCCAGCGGGGTTGTACCGCTGAGATGAATATAGCAGCCATGTCTATTTTGTATTAATAATACATATTTTTCAATTTTATTCCTGGAGCTGGACCCCTTTTTCTCTTGATAAATATTTTTCAAGAAGGGACAGTGGTCAGAATTGTAAAAATTGGCCTGGTCATTAACATGCCCACCACCCTTGGGGGTAAAGGGCTTAAGAAGCGCTCCTATTCTGCATTAATTTCCTGTATTAATTGCACATGCTTAAACTTGTTACCTGTATAAAAGACACCTGTCCACACACTCAATCAATCACACTCTAACCTCTCCACCATGGACAAGACCAAAGAGCTGTCTAAGGACACCAGGGACAAAATTGTAGACCTGCACAATGCTGGGGTGGGCTACAGGACAGTAATCAAAAAATCCTGTGGGGCACATAAGGTCCCCTTGCTCACGTCAGCACATGTCCAGGCCCGTTTGAAGTTCGCCAATGATCCAGAGGAGACATGGGAGAAGGTCATGTGGTCAGATGAGACCAAAAAAATTTTTTGGTATCAATTCCACCCGCCGTGTTTGCAGGGAAAGAAAGGATGAGTGCAACCCCAAGAACACCGTTCCAACCGTGAAGCATGGTGGGAGAAACATCATACTTTGGGGGTGCTTTTCAGCAAAGGGGACAGGACGACGGCACCATATTGAAGGGAGGATAGGGTCATGTATCGCAAGATTTTGGCCAACAAACTCCTTTACTCAGTAAGAGCATTGAAGATGGGTCATGGCTGTGTCTTCCAGCATGACAATGACCTGAAACACACAGCCAGGGCAACTAAGGAGTGGCTCTGTAAGAAGCATTTCAAGGTCCCAGGGTGGCATAGCAAGTCTCCAGACCTGAATGCAATAAAATATGTTTGGAGGGAGCGGAAACTCAATGTTGCCCAGCGACATCCCTGAAACCTGAAAGATAAAGATCTGGAGATTATCTGTATGGAGGAGTGGGCAAAAAACCCTGCTGCAGTGTGTGCAAACTTGGTCATGAACTACAGGAAACATCTGATCTCTGTAATTGCAAAGAAAGGTTTCTGTACCAAATATTACATTCTGTTTTTCTATAGTATCAAATGCTTGTTTCATTCAAATTAATTATGTAAAAATCTTACAATGGGATTTTCTGGATTTTTTAAAGATTCTGTCTCTCACAGTTGAAGTGTACCTACAATAAAAATTACAGACCTTTCCATTTTTTGTATATGGGAAAAATTGCAAAATTGGCAGTGTATCAAATACTTATTTTCCCCATTGTAGCTGCTAAAGTTTTACTTTGATCTCATCTGACCAGATCAACTTTTTCCACATGCCTGAAGTGTTTTACTTACATGGATTTTTGCAAATGGGCTTGTGACTTGCGTTCAAAAATGGCTTTAGTCTTGCCACTATTCCATAAAGGCCGGATTTGTGGAGCAAACAAGTAATAGTCGTCTTGTGGACAGATTCTCCCACCTGAGCTGTGAATGGGCCTCTTGGCTGCTTCTCTAATTAGTGCTTTCCTTGCTTGGGATGTCAGTTTAGATGGACAGCCATGTCCTGGTGGGTTTGCACTTGTGCCATACTCTTTCCATTTTTGGATGATAGATTGAACAGTGCTGTGTTAGATGTTTAAAGCTTGGACTATTTTTTTTATAACCTAACCCTACTTTACTGTTCTTTGCAACTTTATCCCTGACCTGTCTGGTGTGTTCCTTGGTTTTTATGTTTTTATGATGCTTTTTGATTCCTAATGTTCTCAAACAAATCTGTGAGGCCTTCACAGAACAACTGTAGTTATATTAAAAATGAATGACAGAGTTGGACTCAATTTACTACTTATGTGACTTCTGTGGTCAATTTGTCACTCTGGGTTATATTTGGGGGTATCAGACAGACAGGGGCTGAATACAAATAAACATCTAAACATCACAATTTTTACACTTACCGTATATACTCATGTATAAGCCGACCCGTGTATAAGCCGACCCCCCTAATTTTGCCACAAAAAACTGGGAAAACTTATTGACTCGCGTATAAGCCTAGGGTGAAAAATGATTATGCCCCATATGATGCTCCACAGATTATGCCCCCATATGCTGCACAGATTATGCCCAATATGCTCCACAGATTATGCCCCCATATGCTCCAGATTATGCCCAATATGCTTCACAGATTATGCCCAATATGCTTGAGATTATGCCCCCATATGCTCCAGATTATGCCCCCATATATTCCACAGATTATGTCCCTGTATGATCCACAGATTATGCCCCCATATGCTCCAGATTATGCCCCATATGTTCCACAGATTATGCCCCCATATGCTCCATATTATGCCCCCATATGCTCCAGATTATGCCCCTATATGTTCCACAGCTTATGCCCCTATATGCTCCATATTATGCCCCCATATGTTCCACAGCTTATGCCCCCATATGCTCCATATTATGCCCCATATGTTCCACAGATTATGCCCCCATATGCTCCAGATTATGCCCCCATATGCTCCATATTATGCCCCCATATGTTCCACAGCTTATGCCCCCATATGCTCCAGATTGTGCCCCATATGCTCCAGATTATGCCCCATATGCTCCAGATTATGCCCCAATATGCTCCAGATTATGCCCCATATGTTCCACAGCTTATGTCCCCATATGTTCCACAGCTTATGCCCCCATATGCTCCATATTATGCCCCCATATGTTCCACAGATTATGCCCCCATATGCTCCAGATTATGCCCCCATATGTTCCACAGCTTATGCCCCCATATGCTCCATATTATGCCCCCATATATTCCACAGATTATGCCCCTGTATGATCCACAGATTATGCCCCCATATGCTCCAGATTATGCCCCATATGTTCCACAGCTTATGCCCCCATATGCTCCATATTATGCCCCCATATGCTCCAGATTATGCCCCATATGTTCCACAGCTTATGCCCCCATATGCTCCATATTATGCCCCCATATGCTCCAGATTATGCCCCCATATGTTCCACAGCTTATGCCCCCATATGCTCCATATTATGCCCCCATATGTTCCACAGCTTATGCCCCATATGCTCCAGATTATGCCCCCATATGCTGCACAATTATGCCCATATGCTGCTGCAAAAAAAAAAAAAAAAATGACATACTCACCTCTCGTCGCTGGGGGCCAGGTGCCAGGGTCCTGAGCAGGCGGTGACACCGGCGTGCTATGGGGGACAGGTGCCGGTGTCACCGCTCGCTCAGGACCCCGGCACCTGAGATATTTACCTGTCCTCTCTGCACCGCTGAACGCTGCGTCCTCGTCAGACTCCTCTGGCTGTGAATGATCTGGCAGGGGGCACGGCGCTCACTAACGACGTCATCGTGCCCTCTGCCTGATCATTCACAGCCAGTGGAGTCAGACGAGGACGCAGCGCGCAGCGGTGGAACAGGACAGGTAAATATCGCTGTACTCACCCCTCCGCCGGCGCTGTTTCTGCAGCCTCTCCTCTTCTCCCAGCGCTCTCTGCAGCGCTTCCTTCCTGCAGCGGTCACATGGTACCGCTCATTAAAGTCATGAATATGAGCTGTACCATGTGACCGCTGCAGGAAGGAGCCGGAGATTGTGGGAGAAGCAGGGGGGCTGCAGAGACACGCCGGCGGAGGGGTGAGTATGATCCGACACCCCTGCTCCCCCTCCCCCGCCGACCCCCGTATATGACCCGCGTATAAGCCGAGAGGGGGACTTTCAGCCCTAAAAAATGGGCTGAAAATCTCGGCTTATACACGAGTATATACGGTATATTTTTGACATAATAAAAAAATCATATATCATATTCTTCACACTTCACATATACTTGCTACTTTGTGTTGGTAGATCACATAACAACCCAATACAATAAAATACATTTGAGTTTGTGTGTGTAGTATGAAAAAATGTGAGAAAGTTCAATACCTTTTCAATGCACTGTCTATATTATATTTTGAAGGGCATAGGGCAGCATGGTGGCTATAGGGCAGCACGGTGGCTCAGTGGATAGCACTACAGCCTTGCAGCGCTGGAGTCCTGGGTTCGAATCCCACCTAGGACAACATCTGCAAGGAGTTTGTATGTTCTACCCGTGTTTGCGTGGGTTTCCTCCGGGTACTCCGGTTTCCTCCCACATTCCAAAAACATACAGATAGGGAATCTAGATTGTGAGCCCCATCGGGGACAGTGACGATAATGTGTGCAAACTGTAAAGCGCTGCGGAATATGTTAGCGCTATATAAAAATAAAAAAATAAAGATTATTATTATTATTATTGAAGGATATTATGTAATACAATAGATATACAGTCAGTATGCATGTTAAATTTGGTTGCAACTAGGGCTCATAGCATCTTGAACTATTTTTCTTCAGCAGTAAACCAAATTAGCAGCATAATATAATATATATCATTCAAATTTTCCTAACCAATATGAGAAGATTAATTTCCTTATGGAACTTAGGTCAAGTAAGAAAGAAATTCACTTCAGAAGAGATCTCTGTGCATTTCTTAGAAAACCGCTAGCACCCATGAAAGTTATAACTGTCCAGAATCAGAAAATAAATACCTGTATTATGTACTGTACTGTATATAGAGGTGGTATCTATTAATATGCCTCCCATAATGCTAATGTATTGACTACTGAGAAATGACAGAACAGGTAGGATTAGCCTAATATTAGGTTTAGTGACCAGAGTGAAAATTAGTATATACTGTACATAGCAAATTAGTGTAATCTAGTTAGATTTTTGTTAAATTATTTTTTTAAATGTGTCTTCATTTATCTAAATCTATCTACTATCAATCTATTGATATGGAAAATTAAACTAAACATTATTGTTTAAAAAAGGTAATGCAACATAAAAACCTAACTAGATGCTCATATATGCATTGGATATCTACAATACCAAAGTGAAATAGAAAGCACATCAAGAACATGTTGCCAAAGCTGTTGTCAGAGTGACATGAGTAGAGATGTATAGATGCTTATCAAACATCACCCCGGCACCGCACACATCTACCACTTCTTGCAAGGTTGATGGAAACAACAATGTGCTATGGAAATGTAGTATTATTAAGTTCCGCATAAATGGGTTTTATTTTGCATATTTTATTTCCTTAGGACTCCTCAGTGGAATGAGCTACAGCAACCATTTAATGCAAACCATCCTTTGTTATTGGCATCAGATGTGGTACAATACTATCAATACCTGCTAGCTGGCTGTAAGTTTGTTACATGTTTTTTCTTATTTCTATTTGTGTCCACAGAAACTGATCAAATATTTTATAGTGACATAGCAAGATACAAAAAAGATAGAAGTCCATCTTGTTAAAGAACATTTATTGGATTTTTACATTTAAACTGAGTACCTCCTCCAATTGTCGTTGCTCCACTGATTCTGAAGCAGTTATTCTGTTTTTTTCTGTGAACCTCCTTTCCACAGTTATGTTCCCCGGTAATAAAGATGCACATTTTTCCTTTAATCAAGTGGGCGTATACGACAGAGCTTCTATGTGAGAAAAAAAGCTCAATAGGGGTTTTTCCAACTTACAGCGTTAAGCAACAGGCGGTTGTGTTTGACACAACACTGTAAAGGGTTTCAAATAAGAGTCCTTCTGCTGCAGCGCCACAGATTGGCAAACCCAAAGTAGTTTTAGAATATATCAGAAGATGTGGGTAACCTGTGCTGCTGGTATTGTATCCAATCAAGGAGTTCACTTAAAGAATGGGTATCAATGCGGTGTATTCTCTACAAGTTTCAAAAAATTCTTACTTCTTCAGGAAAGCCACAGAGGTTGTAAACAGCATCAAAAAGCAGCCTTAAATAGTGTGACAATTCAAATGAGAACGCCAAAGAAAAAATGCCCATATGGGATGGGAATGATTCATCTCTTGTAAATACAAATGAAGTTCAGGTAGAAAAAATCAGGTGGAAGAAAAAAAAGGTGCACAATCATGTTAGAAAAAAAAATTCTCTGGGGTTTATATGAAAAACAACATTGGGAAAAGTGTAGTATATTTTTATTGAATGAAAAAATAAAAAATGTTGTGAAATGGATCTTGATAAAAAATGAAAAAGATAAAACAAATTGTAGCATCAAAAATTGAATAAGAGGTGTATTAAGAGAACGTGGGAAGGGAAAAACCCTTTTCTGGGCTGGAGCTGTGAGAGTCCCTAGATAAACTCACTGAAGAGCGTATGAACAGAACTCCCTGTAGATAGAACCTGGAGAACCTGCGGTGAGGCGTGAGACGGGAGTTTCCCAGCCTGAGAGAAGTAGGTCAGCGCGGAGAGCCAAGAAAAAACGTTGAAAGTTTGTAAAATAAGAAGATAGAATAAAACGAATGTTACAATGTGAAAAAGTAATAAAATAATTTAAAGAAAAGAATTAGAGAAATAGGCTTCATGACCCTATATTCCTAACACTACAATTTCTATTCTTTATTTCTCATTATTTTATTATATTATTATTCTCTCGGGTCTAGTACGACCCAGACTATAATACGGGACATTATATCAGTGGAGAAAAACCTCTCTGCAAATCAAATTTTCTGGGAAAATCTGCGAGAACAGGTGAATTTGAATTTTGCCTTATCCGCTCATCTCTAGATTAAGCAAATTATTCTGGCAGATGAGACCAACAAATCAAATGATCAATGATCAACACACTCTAGTTTTGGTCTGATGTGACAAAAATTGGTCAGATATCTCTGTAAATGTACCCTATCATCCAGGTTGCCTTGTCCAATACACATACTGTAGTTTACTTGATGGAATGTTTCTGCTCACATAGTTTATATAATTGCTCTTTAAGCATAATTCTGGACATGGTTTTAGGTATATCTAATGTTCATACATTAAGAAAATTTCCAAATATAGCAAAGAAAAGTTGAACTGTTGAGTTTGCACTTATTTAATATGCTCTGGCTTTACCGGTATGTCTGCTAAGTGCCCCATGGAAGCTGAAACCTCTAGTAGCTGCAAGACTCAACCTTTCCCAGTGGTTTGCGCTGCTGGAATTTTTCATGCCAAATATATCACTAACATCTCCAGACACACTAGTGCTGATAAATTTCTATATTTTCAGCTGCTGTCAACTTCTTAATCTTCCAGCATTTCTTGTTAAGTATTGGAAATGGCTAAAAAGCCAAATGTCAGATTTGAAGGATCAGATTAGTCTTATTTCAGCATGTTCTAAAGCGATATATTATAGCTCATGTGCTAAAAGTTGGGGATTTTTCCTGTTTGCTTGCACATACGTAGATTTGACCTTGTGTATTTGCTATTATAGTAAAAAGAAAGCAGTGTCATTGATTTTTCACAAAAAACAGCTATTATGCAATCAGTTCTGGTGAATGGCTCTTTATAAATATGTTAGCTTTATATTGTATCAAGTGTTGGAAAATGTGGCTGTCTGAGTGCCATGGTGTCCTTCTCTGTAGCTCCTCGCTGCATTCCTATTCATTGACTTTAATGGAGAAAAGACAGCCAGGTTAACACAGTCTTTGTTGATGCAGGTTTTTCTTCCCGTCTTTAGTCGCCTTGCATGGCTGTTACAAGAAACTAGTTATAAATTCTTGATAATTATCAATATTTAGGAGCAAACTTGCTCTGACGTTAAGGCTAGGTTCACATTGCGTTAGTGGCATCCGTTTAACGCATCCGTTACTAATCGGCACTAACGCTATGAAACGGAAAGCGTTAACGCACCTATTGCCATCTATTATGGTAACGCATCCTAACGCATTTCCAAATCAGCATGCTTTAGCGATGATGCGTTACTTTGTGATGCACCCTCGAACGCGTTCTACCGCGTTTTCAGGTGCGTTAGGTTTAACGCACTGCGAACGGACGCGTTCACTGTGCATAGACCTGTATTGCTAACACATGGTAACGCATGGTACCGCAATGCTACCATGGTTAGTGCATGTGTTAGTGCTATTGGTAAAAAGATGCCAAAAAAGACATCAGAGTTAGCGCATGCCACTAACGCGATGTGAACCTAGCCTAAGGCCGGCGTCACACTAGCGAGTTTGATGCGAGTTAGTCGCATGACTTACTCACATCAACACCTGGCACGGCCGCCCGTTCTCGGACCCGAGTGTGCGGCGGCATAGAAATACATGCAGCCTCGCATTCTGGTCCGAGAGCGGGCGGCCGTGCCGGGTGTTGATGCGAGTAAGTCGTGCGACTAACTCGCATCAAACTCGCTAGTGTGACGCCGGCCTAAGAGAAGATGTTGTCAAGTCAGGTTACATAGTTGCACCCATTTTTCACAGCTTTCTGAGATTATAATAAATTTTGGACAAAGTCATTTACCACTTTACACATTTAGGAATGGATAGATCTAAGCGGAAAGCGAAAAAGCAAGTTTGGACAAAACAAAATTCAGTGCTATACATACCATTGATTATACTGTCATCAGGAAGGGTGTATATACTGTGGAGAGAGACAGTGTAGACATCTGCCTGGAATCACTGGATTGCCCTAATTGATTGTATCCTTACTTTAAAGGGAACCTGTCACCACTTTTCTGTCCTATCATCTAAAAATATCATTTTTTAAAGTGTCATCTATGCATTCTCTAAATACTTATGTAACCCCTGACTCCCCATGTATCACCCATAAAAACCTTTTATATTTCTCAAGCGATGTATGCTAATAGGGTTCGTCCGGTATGATGGGCGTGGCTTCTGTTCACTCACTCCACCCCTCTCCTTGACTGCTGCACGCAGTCCTTGATGTGGATGACGCAGATCGCTGCGAGATGTCGTGCCCTCGCAGTCAAATGGTTTCTGGCGCATGCGCAGTATGCTTTGCCTAACTGCAGGGGAAGCCGAAAAGCATAAGTGCGCATGCGCGAGAAACCATTTGACTGCGCAGACACAATATCTCACAGAGGACCCTACTAGCATGCATCGCGGGAAAAAATTAAAAGGTTTTTATGGCTGATACATGGGGAGTCAGTGGATTACATAAGTATTTAGGGAATGCATAGCTGACACTGAATAAAATGATATTTTTAGCTGGTAGGATAGAAAAGTGGTGACAGGTTCCCTTTAATGGGAATTGCCCTTCCTATAGGCTTTATAGCATTGGCAAACAGGGTCTCCTGTTTTGTGGGTCATGGTAGTGTTACCCAGCACCTGAAAAAGGAGTCAGTTCATAATATAACTGACTTTTCAGTAAAAGTTTAAAAAAGGCTCTGCGTGTCACCTGGTCTCATGTTCTTTCCAACGTTTATTCCTGTTGCCATATGCTTATTTCCATTGCTCTGCCTCCCAGGGCCTCTGCTCTGCAACTTCAATTTCTCCAAATTACCGGTGGCATGGACGCCACCTGGAAGCCTACCAGTATTTTATTGCCAGAACACCTTTCCCACACTTCCTGCAATGCGTTGCAATATTCTTTGGAGAGTGGATAACACAGTTTCAGTCATCTGCATCTCTAAAAGGTGGCATTGGTGCTGAAACCATGTTTTTACTTGCCATCAATTTTACAGTGATATTCACTATAATGCAGCAAAAAATGCTTATTTTTGCTGCATGTTCTGAAAAGTGCTGTAAAAATCATGCATTTTTAGAATAATATTTGCGAAAAATGCAGTTTCAGTCCTTTTTGCTACGTTGACAGTGGCATTAAATCATAGAGGTTTGTTTGTTTCTTTTACAATTAATATTTATGAAGAGAGGAACATGCAAGTAACGAGGAGGCATAGACTTACAATCGCACAGCAGTGATGCTGTGGCTGGATCACTACAGGCCAAGACATGGGAATTTACATGTTTGAGTTTACGAGACACATGCCCTCTTCCTGCAGTCCATCTCAGCTTTTTTGCTACTGGAGCTGGATATAGTCTAACAACAGGCAGTGGACAGCAAATTGGTGAGACCCCTGGTGGCCAGCACTTTAGACAGTTATTTTAAGGGATAAAACTTAATAAATTTGAATCAAAGTGATTTGAAAAAAATTACTATTTAGGACATTGTCTATTAAATAAAAATAAGTTTGAAAGTACAGTTCACTTTAAATGTACCCACCTGTGATGATGTGCACGCTGTACATTTACAGTGTTCAAACTAATAGCAGTGTGTTCAAAAACATGAGTTAATCACAAAATCTTTATACTAGTTTTTATTTCCGTGCATTGGGAACATTGCACACTGTTTTCTAATTCAAAACATGAACAGAAATGTGTATAATTTTTAAATACTTTACAGAAAATACCAAAAAATGAAAATTGGGCTGTTCTAAAAAATTACAGTGTCTGCATTTGTCTTTACAAACTAGCAATATGTATTTTTTTTGTGGATTTACCAATACTGTGACTCGCTAGACCTAATATTTAGTTGTATACCCACATTTTTTTTCTTACGGCTTCACATCTATGTTGCATAAAGTCTACCAACTTCTGGCACCTGTCAACAGTTATTCCAACCCAGGATGCTTGGACTACATCACACAATTATTTGGCATTAATTGAACGGCATTTTTAATGTCACCCCACAAGTGTGCTATCGGATTAAGGTCCGAGTTAAGGTCCGGGGATTGGGCTGGCCACTCCATAACCTCAATTTAGTTGGACTGGAACAAAGATTTTGCTTGTTTACTTGTGTGTTTAGGGTAGTTGTCTTGTTGAACCACCCATTTCAAGGGCATATCTTCTCAGCGTAAGGCAACATGACCTCTTCAAGGTATTTTAATTTATGCAGACTGGACCATGATCCCTGGTATGCGGTAAATAGGTCCGGCACCATAATCAGAGAGACTTGCCCATACCATGATGCTTGCACCACCATGCTTCACTGTCTTCAGAGTGTACTGTGGCTTCAATGCAGAGTTTTGGGGGTCGTCTGCAGCCCTTGGACCCGAAAAGAACAATTTTACTCTGCTCAGTCCACAAAATGTTGCTCCATCTCTTTATGTGTTCTTTGGCAAATTGTATCTGCTTCAGTACATGTCTTTTTTTAACAGTGGGACTTTGTGGGGACTTCTTGCTAAGAGACTAGCTCCACACCGGTGTCTTCTGATTAACACAGTAGCTCTCTGTTTCTAGCTTTCTGTATTATAGATAAAAAAAATGGATAAATGTGGATTTAATCTGCGCTGTTGAGTAATTCAGGATCCAGATCATGTAGCCATTAAATTGTGGATTTATTCTCAACGCGTTTCAAAGTACAAGACTTCTTCATCAGGAGCACCACAATGTAAATCCACATTTACCTATTTTTTTTTATCTCTGGTTGGACTGGTGGATCTGTAGCAGCGGATATCTCTATGAGCTTGTCTTTTGGCTGAAATTGGTGAGTACAATTTGATCATAGTAATCATTTTATCCTGTATAAGACCCTATTGCGCTATTATTCTCCAGCAGCACATATTAGCTTTCTGTATTGGCATATTCCTGTTTTGTCTCATCTGTTCTTTCCCCAGCTTGCCTTTGGGTTTATCCTGTTCTCTCCGCTCCTGACCTCTGCTACGAATTATTATTATTTTATTATTATACATTTTTACAGCGCCATTTTTTCCATGGCGCTTTACATGTGAAAAGGGGCAAATATAGACAGGTACAATAAACATATGCAAAACAGGCGCACACTAGTACAGAAGGAGAGAGGACCGTGCCTGCAAGAGCTCACAATTTACAGGGGATGGGTGAGGATACACTAGGAGAGGGTAGAGCTGGTCAAGCGGCGGTTCAGTAGACTGAGGATCACTGCATGTTGTAGGCTTGTCGGAAGAGGCGAGTCTTCGGGTTCTTTTTTGAAGGTTTCCATGGTAGGCGAGAGTCTGATGTGTTGGGGTAGAGAGTTCCAGAGTATCGGGGAAGCATGGGAGAAGTCTTTTATGCGGTTGTGGGGAGAAGAGATAAGAGGGGAGTAGAGAGGGAGATTTTGAGAGGATTGAAGGTTGCATGTACGTAAGTACCGGAAGACCATGTCACAGATGTATGGAGGAGACAGGTTGTGGATGGCTTTGTATGTCACAGTTAGGGTTTTGAACTGGAGCCTCTGGACGATAGGAAGCCAATGAAGGGCTTAGCATAGGGGAGAGGCCGGGAATAATGGAGAGACAGGTGGATTAGTTGGGCAGCAGAGTGTAGAATGGATTGGAGTGGTGCCAGAGTTTTAGAGGGTAGGCCAGAGAGTAGGAGGTTGCAGTAGACGAGGCGGGAGATGATAAGGGCGTGCACAAGTGTTTTTGTGGTTTCATGGTCAAGGAATGTACAGATACGGGAAATATTTTTGAGTTTGAGATGGCAGGAGGAGGCAAGGGCTTGGATATGTGGCTTGAAAGAGAGGGCAGAGTCGAGGATCACCCCGAGGCACTGAGCATGCGGGACAGGGGAAAATGAGCAGCCATTGACATTGATGGATAGGTCTGGTGGAGGGGTAGAGTGAGATGGGGAAAGATGATGAATTCTGTTTTGTCCATGTTCAGTTTTAGAAAGTGAGCAGTGAAGAAAGCTGAAATAGCAGACAGACATTGTGAGATTTTGGTCAGTAAGGAGGTGAGGTCAGATAGGTAGATCTGCTTTTCATCAGCGTAGAGATGATACTGCAAACCTTGGGATTCTATGAGCTGTCCCAGGCCAAAGGTGTAGATGGAGAAGAGTAGGGGTCCTAGAACTGAGCCTTGAGGAATGCTGACAGACAGGGGGCGAGGTGAGGTGGTGTGGGAGAGGGAGACACTGAATGTTTGGTCTGTTAGATATGACGAGATCCAGGATAGGGCCAAGTCTGTGATGCCAAGAGATGAGAAAATCTGTAGCAGGAGGAAATGGTCCACAGTGTCGAAGGCAGAAGACAGGTCCAGGAGAAGGAGGACAGAGTAGTGGCGCTTGCTCTTGCCGGTTACTAGATCGTTGGTGGCTTTAGTTAGGGCAGTTTCAGTTGAGTGATGCAGTCGGAAGCCAGATTGTAACTGGTCAAAGAGGGAGCAGGAGGAAAGGTGCGAGGACAGTTCAAGATGGACATGCTGTTCCAGTAGTTTTGAGGCATAAGGGAGAAGCGATATAGGGCGATAGCTAGACACAGAGGATGGGTCGAGGGAGGGCTTTTTGAGGATGAGTGGGATCGAAGCATGTTTGAAGAAGGAGGGGAAGACACCATTTGTAATTGAGAGGTTGAAGAAGTGTGTTAGAGTTGGGATGAAGACTGGCGAGGTTAAGGATGAGGTAGGACGGGAGCGGGTCAAGCGTGCAAGTGGTGAGGTGTGATCTTGACAGGAGGGTGGAGAGCTGATCTTCTGTCATGGTGGAGAAGTTGGTTTTGGAGGAACAGGGCAGAGCAGCTAAGAGGTGCATTGGGGGCTGCGGGCCAAAGCTTTCTTTGATCGTATCAATCTTCTGCTTAAAGAAAGAGGCAAAGTCTTCTGCAGTAATGAGAGGAGAGGGAGGATTTGCTGGGAGACGGAGTAGAGAATTGAAAGTGTTGAAAATCTGTTTAGGGTTGTTAGACAGGGAGGATATGAGAGATGAGAAGTAAGTTTGTTTTACGGCAGACTTGAAGCTGGTGAGGGACTGCTTATATGCGATTAAGTGCTCAGCAGAACGGGATCTCTTCCATCTCCACTCAGCGACCCTGGAAACCCGTCTCGGTTCTTTGGTCAGCCAGGGCTGCCTGTTGATTGTACGAGTTTTGCTATGCATGAGGAGAGTGGCCGAATCAAGTGTTGCTGTTATTGTGGTGTTATAAAAGGTGGCAGTAGCATCTGTGTCGTGAAGGGAAGCTATGTCTGTAAGAGGGAGAAAGGACTCAGAGAGTGATTGTAAATTGAGGTGTTTGAGATCTCTGCGAGGGTGATTGAGTTTGTGGAGTGGAGTGGGGTGTTGCACACTAGATGACGAGAGGCAATAGAATGTCAGTAGGTTGTAGTCAGACAAGGGGAGGGGTGAGTTAGTGAACTCTGAACCAATGCTGCCTGCCACGACAATAGACCATCTGACTATTGTCACGCTTATGGGTTCGAACCCTTGAACCTGTGATTTGTGGTTGGTGTGTCTGTCCGCCGAGCCACTGCACACACAACTTATTTTATTAGCATATTCCTAAATTGTCTCACCTGTTACACTGTTCTACAGCAAAAAATTGATTAAGAGATGAAATTAGTTGAACCTAACTAATTTTGTGGTGCTGAAAATTAATATGATGCTCAAAATTGCAGATTGGCTCTAATTTTCAAGATCCAGAGGAGGTTGTAATTACTTCGGACACCTTTCATGCAGGCTAAGGGTATCTGCACAAGTTGCAGATTAGCCAGCGGAATATTCTGCACAGAATCTGCACCTCTTGGCAGAAAACGCAAGTGTGTTTTTCATGCGTTTTTTCTTTGCATTTTTTTCATGCGGATTTGTATGCATTTTTTTAAGCTAAATAAAGATTTGTTATTTAACCAAAAAAAGAATTTGTTATTTCATTTCTTGTCCAGCCTCCTCTTTTACATTTGTCCAACCCATACTCCATTACATACACAGATAGATAGTAATAGATAGATAGATGATAATAGATAGATATGGGATAGATAGATAGATAGATAGATAGATAGATAGATAGATAGATAAATAGATAGATAGATAAGCAAAGAAAAAACGATCAGCACCTCCTGGTGTGAACACGTGCAAGCTGTGAGGACTGCATAATATAAACAAAAAAGAACACAGCAGCACATGTGTATGAATCTAGACCATGTGAAAACACAGAAAAACATCCTCTGACTCCTATAATAAAAAGTCAAAAAATAAACCAACCGTATACTCCCTGTCCGACTCAGTCCAATTAATAACGAGTGTCCTGCGACGATTCACCCTGTAGAACAGTGACGTCAGTTGATGTCACTGCTCTATAGGGCCTCCAGTGACACACTGACAGAAGACAATGGCTCTTGAGGTTACCTGAGTTCATTCTCTCAGTTTACGGCAATGCTGCGTTGGAATTTTCTCACCCAGCAATGCCGGTGAGAGAATGAACTTAAGTGACCTCACTCTTTCCCGGCGGCGGAGGAATATACACCACGGAGAGATATACACCACGGAGGATTACCTCCACTGTCATTGCATCATGGAGGCGTGTAGAGCACTGACATCACCCGATGTCAGTGTTCTACACCGGAGATTGCTGTGGGACACTCGTTAATAATTGGACTACTGCGGAAAGGTAAGTATAGGTGGGTTTTTTATTTTATTTTTATTAAAGGAGACAAGGGTGTCGTGGACTAGGTGATTGGTAAGTATGTTATGTGTTGTATGTTATATGTATGTTCTGTATGTTATATGTTGTATGTTCTGTATATTTTTATTTTTTTTTTACAATCAACACATTAGCTGGATGATGGGACTACTACTGTCCCATCACTGGCTAATGTGTCACTCATTGTAACTGTAGCAGGCATAGCCGGATGGGACTTGTAGTTCCATCGGACAATGCCTGCATACACACACATAGCCCCCGGACAGCCCCGCACAGCCCCTGCAGACCTCCCGGTCAGCTCCGGAAGCCCCGCTACCCCCCGGACAACCCCGGAAACCCCCCCCCACACATGCACACACACATAGCCCGGCTCTCACACATACACGCACACAGTCACCGCCCACACACTATTCACGCACACAGTCACCGCCCACCCTCCGCCAACACACTTTCCTCCTCCTGATCTGCAGCATTTCATCCGCAGCAAAACCGCAGATCTTTTTTAGACCTGCAGTTTTGCTGCGGATGTGCCCGACTCAATGCAAGTCAGTGGGTGCAGAAACGCTGCAGATCTGCACAAAGAATTGACATGCTGCGGCAAATAAAACGCTGTGAATGCGCGCGTTTTTTTCTGCAGCATGTGCACAACAAACCTGCATTTCCCATAGACTTACATTGGCTGTGCACTACACTGCGGATCTGATGCTATTCCGCGTGTCCAAAAACGCTGCGGAAATGCATCTAAATCCGCAACGTGTGCACATACCCTTATATAAAAATAGTGTCTTTTTTATTTCATTATTGCATTGTTAGTAGCTAGTCTATTATATAATCTATTTAGTCTATTGAGCCTTCAGGATTCTATCATCTCAGGGTGACCAATCAAAAAACGCCAACTCAGCTCCGATTACGTAATCCTAATTACAGTTGCATCACCTACTTTTATTAATACTGTCTGCGTAAGGTTTACAGTTTTAGGCTATGTGCCCACGTTCAGGATTCTTTGCAGAATTTTCCTGAGCAAAACCGGACTTTTTCCCAGGAAATCTGGACGCATTTTTTTGCGGATTTTTTGCGTTTTTTTCCAGAGCTTCCTACCTCAATACTATAGTAGGAAATCCGCAGATTTTCTGCAAAATTAATGAACATGCTGTGCTTTTTTCCGCGATGCATTTTTTTTGCGGAAATAAACGCAGCATGTGCACAAAAATTGCGGAATGCATTCTAATAATAGGATGCTTAATGCATGCGTTTTTAAAGTGTTTTTGCAGCTGAAAACTGCCGCAAAAACGCTAAAAAATGAAAAAAATCCTGAACGTGTGCACACAGCCTTAAGATTTCTGAGCTTAGTGTCTTAGCATATTGACATGTTTCTATATGATTTTTAAGATATTCATCGTTCTTGCATCAACAAAATAGATTTTTGCTGGCACTTAAAAGAACGTTATCTCAAGCCAGGAAAATTATAGTAGCACACTGGTTGGACAGGGTGCCACCTCTGTTTAGGGAATTTATGGAAAATATTAATCTACTGCTACGTCTGGAAGGAGTATATCAAAAGAGGAGAACCCTGCCTAAATTCTGTAAAATATGGGAGCACTGGAGAATACACCAAGGCATGGATATTATGTCCTTACTTGTGGGTGCTTACTTGTGTCGAGCGAGATATGTCTGATTAAGGTCTTTGGAGTAATGCATATAAAATCTGTTTCCATATTGTCCTTCCTGTTTCAGGTGAAAACTAAAGGGGGGAGGGGATTGTTGTGTGTTGTCTTTTGTTGTATGTTGAAAAATTGAATAAAAATTTATCTGATCTGAAAAAAATAGATTTTTGCTACATATGCTGAGAATTCAGTTTTGGGTCACAAAGGCGAAACTTGACTACCATGATAAGCAAAGCCTACAACCTGTGTTTTGGCTGCAGAATAGGAGATCAGGACAAGAGCTGGGCTCCACACATATGCTGCAGTAGATGTGCATCACATCTTACCTGTGGTTGCATGGAAAGAGACAATGTGTGCCTTTTTGCAGTCCCAGTGATCTGGAGAGAGCCAACCAATCACACCACCGATTGCTATTTCTGCACCGTGCCGCCCATTTGGAAAGGAGTTTTAAGGAAGACGTGGACTTTACAGAATACAAACATTTCACCTGCAATACTCCCAGTACCACATACAGAAGAACTGCCAGTTCCAAAAGTACCAGAAACATTTTCAGTCAAATGAAGTGAGGAAGAAGAGGGCGCTTGGTGTCATGAAACATCTTCCTGTCATGACCCAGACTTTCTGTCAGCGACCTCAACTGAACCATTCTTTATATCAAAAAGTGAACTAGACGATCTTGTTAGAGATTTGGATCTGCCTAAGAGTAAGGCTGGGCTTTTAGATTCCAGGCTACAACAGTGGAATCTCCTAGCGGGCAATGTTCGGATTTCTTGTTATGCAACCATAATAAAGATCTTGTCCAATAATTCTTCATGGAGGGCGATCTTGTGGCATGAAACAGCATCAACAGTTTAATGGAAGCTCTGAAGATAAGTCATAATCCAGAGTAATGGAGGCTCTTCATTGATTGGTCCAAAAGAAGCCTAAAAGCTGTCTTGCTGCATAATGGCAATACACTACCTTCAATTCCAGTTGTTTATGCAGTCCACATGAAAGAATGAAAGAAACCTATGGCAACATGAGCTGTTGAGGCTCTTGAACTATGACCAACATTTGTGGCCCCTCTGTGGTGACTTAAAGGTGGTTTCCCTCTTACTTGATCTCCCAGGGTGCATACACAAAGTGCTGCTGCTTTGTGTGAAATATCACTACAATAAAAAAGTTTGGCCTCTCCGACATTTATTTCAGCCAGGGAGTAAAAATGTCGTGCATCCAGCTCTCGGTGACCCACATAAGATTTTGTTATCACTATTGCATAACATGTTGGGCCTAAGGCTGGATTTATACTGCGATTTAATTACACCGTGGCATAACGCAATTCGTTAACTCTGCTATTAACCCCCATTACCGGCATGCACTAGCAATGTGCCGTCATTCTGTGTCTCCGTCCGAGGGTCTGGCACCGCTAGCACAGATGAAGCATCTGCGCTAGCGGTATAGCATAGCGCGATCGCGTTATGCTATAGCGTTAACGAAGTCCATCCACGCTATGCGTTGAACGGAGTCCATGAACGCAGTATGAACGTGGCCTAATGAAGAACGTATTTCATTGATAAATTTCCAAGGTTGAGCGAAGCAAAGAAGGAGTCTTTACTGGACCTCTGATTCATAAGCTTCTACAAGATAAGGGATTTCTCAATATGTTGCAGGGTAAGGAAAAGGCTGCATGTGTAACCATTCACATTAGTTTTAACTAATTTTTGGTGAAACTCAAGAGCAGATACACTACCATGTAAAAGTTTAGGGTCACTTAGAAATTTCCTTGTTTTTGAAAGAAAAGCACAGTTTTTTCCAATGAAGCTAACATTAAATGATTCAGAAATACACTCTATACATTGTTAATGTGGTATATGACTTTTTTAGCTGCAAACGTCTGGTTTGTAGTGCAATATCTTCACAGGTGTATAGAGACCCATTTCCAACAACCATCACTCCAGTGTTCTTATGGTACTTTGTGTTTGCTAACTGTGTAAGAAGGCTAATGGATGGTTAGAATACCCTTGAAAACCCTTGTACAAGTATGCTAGCACAGCTGAAAACAGTTTGGCTGATTAGGGAAGCTATAAACCTGACCTTCATTTGAGCTAGTTGAGAATCTGGAGCATTACATTTGTTGGTTCCATTAAACTCTCAAAATGGCCAGAAAAAAAGAACTTTCATGTGAAACTCGGCAGTCTATTCTTGTTCTTAGAAATGAAGGCTATTCCATGGGAGAAATTACCAAGAAACTGAAGATTTCCTACATCGGTGTGTACTACTCCCTTCAGAGGAGAGCACAAACAGGCTCTAACCAGAATAGAAAGAGAAGTGGGAGGCCCCGCTGCACAACTGAGCAACAAGACAAGTGCATTAGAGTCTGTAGTTTGAGAAATCTACGCCTCACAGGTCCTCAACTGGCAGCTTCATTAAATAGTACACGCAAAACACCAGTGTCAAAGTCTACAGTGAATAGGCGACTCCGGGATGCTGGCCTTCAGGGCAGAGTGGCAAAGAAAAAGCCATATCTGAGACTGGCTAATAAAAGGAAAAGATTAATATGGGCAAAAAAATACAGACATTGGAAAGAGGAAGATTGGAAAAAGTGTTATGGACAGACGAATCTTAAGTTTGAGGTGTTTGGATCACACAGAAGAACATTTGTGAGACGCAGAACAACTGAAAAGATGCTGGAAGAGTGCCTGATGCCATGTGTCAAGCATGGTGGAGGTAATGTGATGGTCTGGGGTTACTTGGTGCTGGTAAAGTGGTAGATTTGTACAAGGTAAAAGGGATTTTGAATACAGAAGGCTATCACTACATTTTGCAACGCCATGCCATACCCTGTGGATATCCTAACAAGACAATGACCCAAAGCTCACCTCCAAATTATGCAAGAATTATTTAGGGAAGAAGCAAGCAGCTGGTATTCTGTTATGGAGTGGCCAGCACAGTCACCAGATCTCAACCCCATTGAGCTGTTGTGGGAGCAGCTTGACCGTATGGTACGCAAAAAGTGCCCATCAAGCCAAACCAACTTGTGGGAGGGGCTTCTGGTAGCATAGGGTGAAATCTCTACAGATTATCTCAGCAAATTAACTGCTAGAATGCCAAGGTCTGAAATGCTGTAATTGCTGCAAAGGGAGCATTCTTTGACGAAAGCAAAGTTTTAAGAATAAAATGACCGTATATACTCGTGTATAAGCTGAGATTTTCAGCACCTTTTTTTGTGCTGAAAATGCCCCCTCGGCTTATACACGAGTCATTGGGCAGAAACCAGCGGGGGAGGGGGTGCCGCGGCAGGAGCCGGTGGCTGGGACATCAAACTCACCCTCCCCGTGCCATCGCTGAACGTCCCGGCAATCCTCCGTTGTACCTGGCTTCCTGAAGCTCTCCTGTTCTGAGTGGTGACGTAATACCGCTCATTAAGGTCATGTAATATGGACGAGACGCCACGCTCAGCACAGGAGAGCTGCAGGAAGCCGGGTACAACGCAGGATTGACAGGACGTTCAGCGATGGCACGGGGAGGGTGAGTATGACGGGGGGAGAACGGAGGACGGGGGAAGCATGGAGGAGGACAATGAGCACGGAGCAGGACGGGGGGAGGACGGAGAGCACAGAGGAGCACGGAGCAGGACTGGGGGGAGGATGGAGGGCACAGAGGAGCACGGAGCCGGACGGGGGGGAGGATGGAGGGCACAGAGGAGCACGGAGCAGGACGGGGGAGGATGGAGGGCACAGAGGAGCACGGAGCATGACGGGGGGAGGATGGAAAGCACAGAGCAGGACAGGGGAGAGGATGGAAAGCACAGAGGAGCACGGAGCAGGACGGGGGGAGGATGGAGAGCACAGAGGTGCACGGAGCAGGATGGGGGCACAGGAGGACGGAGCAGGAAGGGGCGAGCACAGCGGAGGACGGAGCAGGAGGAGGGGAGCACAGAGGAGAATGGGGGAGCACAGAGCTGGATGGGGGAGCAAGGAGCAGGACGGGGGCAGCACAGAGCAGGACGGCGGTTTATATACCCGGCTTATACGTGAGTCAATAAGTTTTCCCAGTTTTTTGTGGCAAAATTAGGGGGGTCGGCTTATACACGGGTCGGCTTATACATGATTATATACGGTATTTCAAATAAAAATCTTTTTTTCGAACCTTGTCAATGTCTGGACTAGATTTTAAATTCATTTGGCAACTAATTTGATTAATAAAAGTATGAGTTTTCATAGAAAACACAAATTGTCTAGGTGACCCCAAAATTTTGAATGGTAGTGTAACTATGAAGAGTTGATGGAAAATCCCAAAACATAAAAGGATCTTGGCTGCAACTTGTCCTTAAAGATTAATTTCTTACATTCGCATCTAGACTTTTTTTCACCAAGCAGCGGAGCAGGGAGTGACGAGCATGGTGAGAAATTTCACCAAGATATTGCGGCTATAGAGAAAAGATATCAAGGAAAATGGAATCCATCAATGCTTGCAGATTACTGTTGGACTATTGAACCAAAATAGGTCCAAACAATAAAGATAGCCTTTCCTAAATTTAGAAAACCAAAACCAAAAGGAACTAGGCAAAAATAATGAAAGTATTTTTATTAAGTTAAAAAATAAGAACACAGGAGAAAAGACATCACAGTACAACAACACCAGATGCACATATATTGTGTGAACAGTGGCACAGTTATTATTCTTTAGGCTCAAGTAATAGATGGCAATAAAAAATCCCTCACCATATAACCCTAAAGCGAATATCAAAATTCAGAAACCCCCAGTGGGAAATAGTATATAATAAAGGTATATATATCTAATGAGGCAGTGAGCCATATTCACCATATGCCATAATGATCTAACTAAGGCATAAATGTGCAATACAAATGATCTAGGCACAAATATATACATGTAAGAATACCATAATCATAACAGTAAAATGGTAAGGCAAGGCAACATGTGTGCACAAAAGAGGGGGTCACAGGGCGGTAAGGTCTAGTGACAAAAATCCATGCATCTTAGTAAACGCAGCTGAACCTGCCGCTATTGTAACACACCTAGACCACCCAAATATGTGCAAACACATGGCACCATAAATGCCACAATACCTTATGGTATGGAGTATATTACTCTGACAATGGAAATCTGTAAACACTAATCACATATAGATTTCAGCAAAGTGCTGTGTGCATTTACCTGGCGTGAAGGGAACCCCAACACACGTTTCGCAACAGCTTCTTCGGGGGGTTGTGTGATTCAGATTGTGACTTTTATTTTTCATCTATGGGCAGATGTGCAATAATTGGGCGATAAATTTTTACTGACCACTCACTGGAGTGTTATTTGTAATATACTCCATACAGAGCTTCGGGCGGAAAGTTGTGGGCCATCCACGGTTCTAGACTGAAAATCATATTCTCAGAGATGGGAAGAGAGAGGCTGCAAGAACCCAGGGGTCGGTGCAGAGTGTGGGAGGGTGCAGCCTAGAAGATAAGAGACAGCTTCTCATTTTGAGCTCAGTTTTCTACTGGCAGGAGGATATGTTAGCTGGCGCACCCAGGAAAGCCTGTAACTAAGATTTGGACCTGTGATCCATCAGCACCTCCCTGTGGTCACATGCTACATAACACGGTAATTGCAGCCTATCTATACCCTACCTTTGTACTACTCTCTTGACTGCATACTTGTATATTGTTCTTGTGAGGAACTCAGCCGGCCGCCACACGGTAGCCCGGGTATCACAGCTTCTGATACCACCGCCGCTACCAAATGTGACGGACGATCCCTTTCCTCCCACGTCACCAATGGGACGTAACTCCACAGGTACAGCTCTCCGGCGCCCCCCTTTGTCTCTCAGGTCAGTAAGAGAACTGCACCTAGAGCAAATGGCCGCCGGGGAAGGTGTCCTGCTACCCACTGGGTATTCTAAGATTCGTGATCAGAGTAAAAGCATCAGCCCAAGATTAATTTTATGGTTTAATTTGCCTTAAGGGCGCACTAGATAATTACAGAAATATACAGTAAAGCTATACAACGTAACTACAATGGAATGGCAGTCAGAGTAAAAATACAACAATAATGTACAAGGCTTAAAGGTATTAGCTATAGATCAATATTACCGGGTAGTATGGTCATGGGTAGGCAGGGGCTTTGCCATCCCCAGGTAAGTCTTCAGTTGCTGGATAGTCCCCAAAGCATATGTTGCTGCACCCTTGGCAAGACAAATCCGTTTTCTTTTGGTCCTTTCCTAGACCATCTTCTTGGCTTCTGTGTGTGAAATGGAATGAGAGACCAGCCTCTTCTTGGCTACAGCTTTTGAACCTGCTAGGCCCTTTCCCATCTGCTTTGAAGCCCGCATATTAACTGGCCTGCAATTCATATGGAGCAGGAAACAATGCCTTGAGCTTGAGCTAATTACCATACGACTGACCATCTTTTCAGACCCTGGCCTAAACCAATTAGCATGTAAAGGCCTATTGATTCATAGTGGACATCAAAGCTGGCCGTACTGAATATGCTAATAGGCCCTGTGTAGCTAAAAGTCTGTGGCTGTGTGAACTGACAAAATGGAGGCTGGTACAGGCCCTATACAAAATGGCGACAACCTTTTCCTTACAGTTCTGTATATATATATATATATATATATATATATATATATATATATATATATATATATACCTGTATATTTCTTGTTCCCCTTTTTGGTGATTAAATATAGAATTAATCTTGGGCTGCTCTTTTATCTCGATTCACAAATCCCCACATCCGCACACTCGGTTGGTCAATTATACGCTACCCGGGTTGGTTTCTGACCTGATATAAGCCTGTTGCCGGATGGGGCTTATGTCGAACGAGGAACTGGTGACAGAATGCCATACTGTTTTAGTGAAGAACTCTGATAGTGATGGCCAGGAGGTTTATATATATATTCTCAGCCTGACCTGCTGATATATATCCCCCCTCACTGGGAGCGCCTCAATAACTCGTACCTTTAAGGGAAGCCTTTCCGGCGACTATTTGCCCTCAATGCAGTTCCCTGACTGACTTGGGGCAAGTGGTGGCACCAGAGAGCCGATCCCTGCTGGGTCCTTCTCTCCCCTCCCCCGAGGTGAGCGAAGTCGACACCCCCTTCCGCTGTGAGATCCCTCACAATGCCCCTCTTGCTTGGGCAGATCTAAAGCAACCTGTTAGCATCTTTTTACTGACGCTAAATGTCTTTATTGTGCTGTCTGTATTCTGCTCGTTACCTTCAATACAGTAATAGGCCGATAGTATCAGTAAGTTATGGCTCAATATTATATCACTTCTGTCAATAAAGTTAATTGCTAGCAAATGGCTAAATGGGAGTTTAGGTTGTATGCTACAGCCGTCTGCCATGTTAGTGGTAAAAGGAATTGTGGCGCCATTTCAGGGTCATTATTTGCATCTGTCTATCACGGTTAGAACGCAGCAATTTCTCTCAGTTTCATTCTTTTGTATTGCATTTCTGTCAATTGTTTGGCTCCATTAAGTGTGCAAGGGAAATGAAAGCCTCCATGACCAAGTCACAAGGGGCTGTGTATAGACCCTCTCTTTGTCCACAGTCAGAACATTGCATTAGGTCTCATTATCCATTTATAATAAGTGACCTTTGCCCTTTGGGTCATTGAAAAATACTCAGTGTGCTTTTTCTAACACTAGGTACCTCCATCAGCAGACTGATGAAACAATGAACCGTCTGGTTGTCTGATTGAAGGGGACACTTAGCAGGTTTTCATAAATACAAGGTTACATGCCAAGCCCCTTAAGCAAAACCTTGCCCTTTAATCATTTCAGCGTCAGAGCCATGCCGGGATGTTTTTTTTTTCTGTGTTAGAAATCTCTTTCGATATTTTTATTCAGTCACGTATAATTAGCCTGGCAACAGACCTCATTTTATTTAGTATTTCTTTGTCTATTAAGAGCAGCTTCCAAGTTGTGAAGCTAATAAGTAGCCATTGTATGAACAACCATTTTCTAGTGTAAGTGTTCAAGACCTTTGTCCCCTGGGTTGCAGTAAGTGGTGCGGCACAGCTGTTTGGTTATTTTTGAGGTCATCTGTGACATCTGCTCTGAAACCCTCCAAGTCAAGTAGTCCCATACATATACCTATCTAAACTGACTACGATAGGCAGCATGTCTCTTTCAGCAGAGCATAAGAACACTATCAGTATGAATATGCCTTAGAATAAAAACAACATGATTCCTGACCCACATTCTCCTCCATCTGTCCTTTGCGGTCACATCTATTTCAACAGCTTGAAGAGTGTAGATCATGGACACTTTATTACTTAGGTGTCTTAAATATCAAACACACCCTGTCACACAGAGGGCAATAAACAAAAAAGGGGTACGATTTAAATATATATATATGCACACACACATACATATATACAGTACTGTGCAAGTAAGAAGGCTTTCAAAAATAAGAGTGTTAATAGTTTATTTTTTAACAATTGGCAAGATGAATGAGCAAAAGAGGAATCCACATCAAATCAATATTTTGCGTGATCATCAACCTTTGCCTTCAAAATAGCATCTATTCTTTTAGGTGCACTTAAACACAGTTCTTGAAGGAACTCAACAAAGAGGTGGTTCCAAACACCTTGGAAAACCAACACAGACTTTTTATGGATTTAGGATTATGCAAATCCTTCAATCTCTTCATATAATCGTAGACAGCCTTGATGATGTTGAGGTCTGTGCTTGGTGATGGTATTGCATTATAGATACATATCTGCCTATATTGCTCAAAGGACACCATTAATCCTGACCAAATTGGAAAATCAGTTTTTTAAATGTAGTACAAAACTTGTAAGGAATCTCCAACATGCTTCATTGTTGCCTGCATTGCCTGCAGACACTCATTATTGTACTGCTCTTCAAACATGTTGCAGTCAAATATTTCACATTTTGACTCATCAGTTCAGATCACTTGCTGCCATTTTTCTGCACCCCACAAGCACCTCCTCTTGAGAAAGCGAAACGCGTGTTGGGGCATCAAGGGGCATTCTATCCTCATACACCATGGGTAAGTCATGGGTCCCATTACTGATCTACGAACAACTGTAACTTGGGTTTTATGTGTGGGAACTAGTGCGTTACAACTGGCTGTAATATCCTTAGTGACACGCTTCACAATTTGACATTATCTGCACTGTGTAGCTTACTGACACGTTTAAGGTCAGTGTATCTATCCTTCTCCCTTTTCTTTACTGTCTTTGTCCTTACATGTACATGCACTTTTAAAAACAGTAAAGGATTTTGAGCTAATCCACACTTGTTATTCACTGCCCAGACATATCACCATATTATTTGGTATTTGTAGTCCCATGGAGGATATTTGTGATGGATAAAAAAAAACCTTGTACTTGTTGTTCCTCCTTTGCTATAAGACCTCTAGTTTTTTTGCTGTTATTTGATGTTTTACATTTTGTATTAAATAAACTTTATTCTCTTTTATCCCCTTTTGTGGTTTATGATTACTCCATTGTTTTCCTCTTTATACCCAGTTGTAATGTATAGTTACTTGTTCTTCCTTCCATGTCATTGTTATGGTTTTTGGCCTCAATTTTTACATTAAAACAATTTCTAACCAAACTTCTCTGAACAGCATATGGGTCTATTGGTGTAGCCGAGTCCCATTGGTTGCTGCCAGTTGAAGAAAAGTCAGCATGATGTATCTTTCATTTGCTGCACTAAGTTCCTTGAATGACCATGGTCCTCAGCATTGCCTATTTCTTGGTGCTTCTTCAAAAGAGCTTTGACCTCATATCTTGAAATTCCAGACTTTTTTTAAATCTTTAACACTGTAAAATTGTTATTGCTTTATTATTCATATGAAAACATAGAACACAAAAATTGCAAAAATAAAATAAAAATGGCGGAAATGAAAAGGGTGGATGGGAAGAGATTAAAAAGAGGAGAGGGATGGATGTGAATGAGGTGTATATATCACAAGAGTAATATGAAAGTTGAAATAAACCAATGGATGAATTAAGAAATAGTACAATATAGCACCTTACTCGAGGCACATTTCATGCAAAATACAATAATGAAGGTGCACTGTGCAATAGTTAAAAATAGGATGATAACTAAAAATATGATGATAACAGGGTAACCAAAATACTAATACACTAAAAGAAATATCACATTGCATGAATATCATACAATAATGAGATTAGGAAAGTCCACTGTGCAATGAATAATACCAAAAAATATTAAATTAAGTTAATAAATAAAAATGCAAGGTGAAAAAGTAAGATGTTATGACAAAACATAATATTATCCAGGAAAATAACATATCATCAGTGTAATGTAATGGAAAAAGTGCACTGTGCAATAAATAGTGAATATAAAAATGCATAAATATATACAATTCATTAATAAATATTGCATAGTGCAAAGTACGGCTGCCGAATGTGAATAATAAATATGCATAAATATATATTAGGTACAATTCATGAATCAGTACTGCACATTGCAGAGTATGAGTAGTGCTGAGTACAGAGTAGGAGCACAGCACAGCCCTGTCCAACTATTACACTTTGGATTAGGTTGAGGGGGCTGTGGTGTGCTCCTTTTGGTAAGTACCTGTATATGGTTATACTTTTTAACACTCCTCTTGGTCTTATCGATTAATTCTTTCCTTGGGTAGCCATATCTTCAGTAACTATACTCTACACTGTGCAATAATTTTTTGAATATAGTTTTGTAGGTTTATATTTTGGTATATTTGTAGGCATTCACAAATTTAGAATTATTGTTATTTCTTTCTTATGTAGGTTTGTGCTGTGAAATCTTTGCCTGGAAGAGTTCTTGCTAATACAGTATAACTACCTTGTATCTTGTTGCTGTTCTCAGTTATACCATGGTATTTGATCTGTGAAATGAAACTGTCCTCCACAAACCCACCTTTGTAGCAGAGTTTGACTGTTCCTTAACCAGTTTTAAGCCTACTACTTAACTGTTTCTGTTTCAGTTACTTTATTATCAATCTACACATGTAAATAATGATCACTATCACCTGTTTGATATTATTGGTTACTCATACACCTTTAACTCCGTCACGACATTTACAGTATATATATATATATTATATATATATATATATATATATATATATATATATATATCATGGTCAGGAAGGACTTCCCAACTGATACAGTATATATATGTCATGGCAATTGCCCGCGCTCAGCAGGCTGCGCGTGGACGTTTCCGTCAACTGTCAGCTCATTCTGCAGCATTCACTGCCAGGAGTTGTGCCCGCACAGTTTAACATTTTGTCTCCCAAAAATTGGAATAGAAAGCGATCAAAAAATGTCATGTGACAAAAATGGTACCAATAAAAACGTCAACTTATCCTGCAAAAAACAAGCCATCACATGTCTGTCTGCCGAAATATGGAAATATTATAACTATCAAAATATGGCTATTCAAAAAATTGTTTTTGCAAAACAAAAGCGTCTTTTAGTGTGTGACAGCAACCAAACATAAAAAACAGATATACCGTATAAACTCGCGTGTAAGCCGAGATTTTCAGCCTATTTTTTAAGGCTGAAAGTCCCCCTCTCGACTTATACGCAAGTCATATACCGGGGGGTCGGCGGGGGAGGGGGAGCGGGGATGTCAGATCATATTTACCCCTCCTGGCGCGGTCTCTGCAGCCCCCTGCTTCTCCCACGATCTCAGGCTCCTTCCTGCAGCGGCCACGTGGTACCGCTCATTAAAGTCATGAATATGCATATATTCATGACTTTAATGAGCGGTACCACGTGACCGCTGTAGGAAGGAAGAGCTGCCGGAGACTGCGGGAGAAGAGCAGGGGCTGCAGAGACGCGCCAGGAGGGGGTGAGTATATGCGATATTCACCTGTCCCCGGTCCACCGCTGCGTGCCGCTCTGACCTCCTCGTCCCCTGGCTGTGATGTTCAGGCAGAGGGCGCGATGATGTTAGTGCGCGCCCTCTGCCTGAACAGTTACTGCCGGAGGACCCAGAAGACAGCGGTGTGCAGCGGTGGACCGGGGACAGGTAAATGTCGCAGGTGCCAGGGCTTGAACCAGCGGTGACACCGGCACCTGTCCCCCATAGCGTGCCAGTGTCCCCGCCTGCTCAGGACACCAGCACCTGGCCCCCAGTGACGAGAGGTGAGTATGTCATTTTTTTTTAGTTGCAGCTGCACAAGGGACCTATACTATGGAGCATATGGGGCATAATCTATGGAGCATATGGGGCATAATCTATGGAGCTTATGGGGCATAATCTGTGGAGCATATGGGGCATAATCCATGGGGCAAACCAATCTAACAAAATCTGAACTCAGGTATGGTGCTTCTTCCTTTCTGAGCTTTGTACTGTGCCTCAAAAGTAGTTTTAGACCACATATGGGGTATTGGTGAACTCAGGAAAAATTGTACAAGTTTTGGGGTCCATTTTCTCCTACTCTCTTTGTGAAAAAGGAAAAAAATGGGGTTAAAACAACATTTTTGTGGGAATTTTTTTTTTTCATTTTCACAGTTCAGTATTGTAAAATTATAAAGCACCTGTGGGTTTAAGGTGCTCATCACACATTTAGATAAATTCCTTGAGCGGTCTAGTTTCCAAAATGGGGTCATTTGTGGGGGGTTCTCACTGTTTAGGCATATCAGGGGCTGTACAAATGTGACATGACACCTGCAGACCATTCCATCAAAGTCTGTATTCCAAAATTTCACTCCTTCCTTTCTGAGCCCTTCCATGCACCCAAAAAGTAGTTTTTCTTTGCATATTGGGTAAAGGCCTATTCTAGAGAAATTGCACAACAAACTGTATGATACAATTTTTCCTTTTACCCTTGTGAAAATGCAAAATTGGGGCTAACAGACATTTTTGTGGATAAAATGGGATTTTTTTTATGTTGATGGCTCAACGTTATAAGCTTCTGTGAAGCACTTGGGGGGGTTCAGCGTCCTCACCACACATCTAGATAAGTTCCCTGAGGGGTCTAGTATCCAGAATGGTATCACTTCTGGAGGGTTTTCACTTTTTAGGCACATCATGGGCTCTCCAAACGTGACATGAGATCAGCTAATTATTCCAGCAAATTTTGCATTCAAAAAGTCAAATGGCGCTCCTTCCCTTCCAAGCCCTGCTGTGCGCCCAAACAGTAGTTTTGCTCAACATATGAGGTATTGGCATGCTCAGGAGATTTGCACAACAAATTTTGGGGTCCAATTTCTACTTTTACCCTTGTGAAAATAAAAAAAAATTGGGTCAAATTAAAATTTTTGTGAAAAAAAGTTAAATGTTCATTTTCTCCTCCCACATTCCATTAATTCCTGTAAAGCAACCAAAGGGTTAATAAACTTTTTGAATGTGGTTTTGAGCACCTTGAGGGGTGCAGTTTTTAGAATGATGTCACTTTTGGGTATTTTCTGTCAAATAAACCACTCAAAATCACTTCAAATGTGTGTTCCCTAAAAAAAAATGGTTTTGTAAATTTTGGTGGAAAAATGAGAAATCGTTGGTCAACGTTTAACCTTTATAACTTCCTAACAAAAAAAACTGTTTAAAAAATTGTGCTGATGTAAACTAGACATGTGGGAAATGTTATTTGTTAACTATTTTGTGTGACATAACTCTGTGGTTCAAGGGCATAAAAACTAAATTTTGAAATTGCTAAATTTTCAAAACTTTCATCAAATTTCTGTTTTTTTTTAACAAATAAATGCAAGTTATTTTGAATAACCACTATCATGAAGTACAATATGTCACGAAAAAACAGTAAAAATTCTGACACTGGTCAGAATTGTGAAATTTGTCCCGGTCATGAAGGTGAAAACAGGCTCGGAGTGAAGGGTTTAATCCTTCCAAATCCCTGGTTTTATGCAAGCGATCCTAGAAAAATTGATGCTATATTGAAGGCAAAGAGTGGTCACGCTAAATATTGATTTGATTTAGATTTCTCTTTAGTTCATTCACATTGTATTCTGTTAGTTAATTAATTAAACTATTAACACTTCTATTTTTGAAAGGATTCTTACTTTGCAGCATTTTTTCCAAGCCTGATGTATTACACCTAAATACAGTTTGTACAATCTTATGATCAAAGCATTGCACAGTCAATATTCAGATTCAGATTGTACAGTCTAGAATTTTAAAGTTCTGTTCTCCTGCAGCTGCCACTAGGGAATCTTTTTGGATATTGATTTGTGCAGCTTCCTTTAAACATATAACCATATTACATTTGTACTGTGTTAGGACGAACTCTCTCTGGTGGTGACTGAGAGCTGCCAGAATTTTATCATTTCAATATGTGGCTGTACAAGAAACATGTAACTTATTGTCCTGAAAGCAGAACTCCAACCCCTATTTATTACAAAATTGTGCTTCTAAAATAACGGTAAGCACATATTATTATTAAATGCAGTCTTGCAGTGAATAAAATTTAATGGTTATTAAAGAAAAAGTTTCTGAATATGCCCAAAAGACCTCTCCTTTTATTACACTTAGAGTGATTTACTTATCCTCCCTCGGTCCAGCGTTGAGTTTTCGCTGCTGCTCCCGAAGTCTGCAGCATAGACAGCATGTCAACAACGCTGCAGCCAATCATTGAAGTAAGCAGCTCAGCTCGAGTTGACAGAATGAGCCATTCAAACCTGCTGAATTCACTGATTGGCTGCAGTACTGTCAGTGTTACAATAGTTCAGGTCTGGTGACTGTGGAGGCCAGGTCATCTGGCGTAGCACCTCAACACTCTCTTTCTTGGTCAAATAGCCCTTACACAGTCTGGAGGTGTGTTTGGGGTCATTGTCCTGTTGAAAAATAAATGATGGTCCAACTAAACGCAAACCGGATGGAATAGCATGCTGCTGCACGTTGCTGTGGTAGCCATATTTAAATGATGGCAGTAAGGTCAGATGGGCGGTGTTTTGGGTATTTGCCTTAACATGTTGTTCACCGCTGTCTCCATTATTTCTGGGAATTGTAGTCGTTGCCCTCCATATAACGTGCCTGTGCATTGCAATCTGCGGGCAAAGCATACTGCGCGTGCGCAATTCAAGATTGCAATGCGCAGGCGTGTTATATGCAGGGCAACGACTACAATTCCCAGAAATAATGGAGACAGCGGCGAACAACATGTTAAGGCAAGTACCCAAAACACCGCCCATCTGACCTGACTGCCATCATTTAAATATCCCGCCAATTTAGGGTGACAGATTCCCTTTAATGTTTTATAAAAATTGGTGTTTTTGCAACAGCTATTTCAGTTTGATATATCTAATAACTATTGGACACAGTAATGTTTCTGCCTTGAAATGAGGTTTATTGTACTAACAGAAAATGTGCAATCTGCATCCAAACAAAATTTGACAGGTGCATAAGTATGGGCACCTCACCAGAAAAGTGACATTAATATTTAGTAGATCCTCCTTTTGCAAAAATAACAGCCTCTAGTCGCTTACTGTAGCTTTTAATGAGTTCCTGGATCCTGGATGAAGGTATTTTTGACTATTCCTCTTTACAAAACAATTCCAGTTCAGTTAAGTTTGATGGTCGCCGAGCATGGACAGCCCTCTTCAAATGATCCCACAGATGTTCAATGATATTCAGGTCTGGGGACTGGGATGGCCATTCCAGAACATTGTAATTGTTCCTCTGCATGAATGCCTGAGTAGATTTGAAGCGGTGTTTTGGATCATTGTCTTGCTGAAAGATCCATCCCCTGCGTAACTTCAACTTTGTCACTGATTCTTGAACATTATTGTCAAGAATCTGCTGATACTGAGTGGAATCCATGCGTCCCTCAACTTTAACAAGATTCCCGGTGCCGGCATTGGCCACACAGCCCCAAAGCATGATGGAACCTCCACCAAATTTTACTGTGGGTAGCAAGTGTTTTTTCTTGGAATGCTGTTTTTTTTTTTACGCCATGCAAAACGCCTTTTTGTATGACCAAACAACTCAATCTTGGTTTCATCAGTCCACAGGACCTTCTTCCAAAAAGAAATTGGCTTCTCCAAATGTGCTTTTGCATACCTCAGCCGACTCTGTTTGTGGCGTGCTTGCAGAAACTGCTTCTTTCGCATCACTCTCCCATACAGCTTCTCCTTGTTCAAAGTGCGTTGTATAGTTGACCGATGCACAGTGACACCATCTGCAGCAAGTTGATGCTGCAGCTCTCTGGAGGTGGTCTGAGGATTGTCCTTGACTGATCTCACCATTCTTCTTCTCTGCCTTTCTCATGTTTTTCTTGGCCTGCCACTTCTGGCCTTAACAAGAACTGTCCCTGTATTCTTCCATTTCCTTACTATGTTCCTCACAGTGGAAACTGACAGGTTAAATCTCTGAGACAACTTTTTGTATCCTTCCCTGAACAACTATGTTGAATAATCTTTGTTTTCAGATCATTTGACAGTTGTTTTGAGGAGCCCATGATGCCACTCTTCAGAGGAGATTCAAACAGGAGAACAACTTGCAAGTGGCCACTTTAAGTAGCTTTTCTCATGATTGCATACACCTGGCTATGAAGTTCAAAGCTCAATGAGGTTACAAAACCAAAAAAAGTGCTTTCGTAAGTCAGTAAAAAGTAGGTAGGAGTATTTAAAACAAGAAAATGATAAGGGTGGCCATACTTATGCACCTGTCAAATTTTGTTTGAATGCAGATTGCACATGTTCTGCTAGTACAATAAACCTCATTTCAAGGTAGAAACATTACTGTGTCCAATAGTTATTAGATATATCAAACTGAAATAGCTATTGCAAAAACACCAATTTTTATAAAACATTAAGCTTGAGATTAATAGGGGTGCCCAAACTTTTTCATACAACTGTAAATGTGCTAGAATTCTGGCTTAAATTGTGCCTAAAAAAAACTGCTTAATGTGCTTTCTGTCACATTGCTTAATGGGAAGGGAACATAACTCAAATGGGAACTGCATGCACCAATATGTTGGCACCAAATTGGAGTAAACTAATATGTGGTATAATATTAGACAAAAGTGTTTAAAGTTGTACCAGATTTCCAGTATCTTCCAGCATGATTCACAAATTGCCTAGTCTAAGTTGACACTTTCTACAAAATAGCCAGGATTAGTAAATCTGCCCCATTGTGTTGTGCCAATGGGCATCTTTTGCAGCTGTATGTACTATTTTTCCTTCCTGCTTACTTGTGTCCACTACGCCGCATTTGTATCATTCTTTTTGGCACATTTTTTTAAAAGAATATACTTTCGAGAAAAATACTTTTCTCACTCTAAATCATGTTCGACTTTGTTTCAAACGAGCTGAGTGCATGTATCAGATGTTAACGTTTGTTGAGAAATCCTTTCTTGACTTCAAGTCTCTTATCTCAAAATGTGTATTATCTGGAGTTAAAATCTATATCAGCTCACATTACAGTGGGAAAAGTATTTGCATTTGTCTTATCTCTTCTCAGAAAGGAAGTAGTCTTTGAACTTGGGGAAAGTCAAAATACTTTATGATATCCTGCACCTTGTGGCTTGGAATTCTGAGGCCTCTTCCTTTGTAGTTGCATGTGATCGACAGTCTGCCTTATAGGGTATGTGCACACGTTGCAGATTAGCCTGCGGAATTTTCTGTACAGAATCCACATCTCTTGGCAGAAAACGCAGGGCAAAAGGCTTGCGGATTTCCAGCGGAATTGATGCGTATTTGTTGCGTATTTGAATGCGTTTTAGGTGTGCGGATTTGTTAGATGATAGTGGGAATGGATCCGGTGTGTGAATTTTCTCCCTTGTGTGAGAGAGAGATTTCTTGTACCAGATAAGAAAACGCTGCTGCAGATCCACAAAAAGATTTGACATGCTGCAGAAAAATAACCGCTGCAAATCTGCACGGATTTTTCTGCAGCATTTGCACAGCAATTCTTAATTTACCATTGACTAACATTGGCTGTGCACTACACTGCGGATTTGATGCAATTCCACATGTCCAAAAATGCTGCGGATCCGCATCAAAACTCGCAACGTGTGCACATACCCTAATGGGGACTCTTCTTTTGTAGTTGCATGATGTGATCGACATTCTGCCTTATACACTTTCCACAATGTATATGTAAAGCTGATAAATCCGGGGACTGGATGTCCTCAAACCTTGTAAGAAGCAGTCCCAAAAGATGAGAACTACATAGGTAGACTGTTAAATTTGTAATTGTACATATTGTGATACTTACGGTAGATCATGTTTCATGTCATATGTAATAAAACCAAAATCCGTGGCAGCCAAACCAGAGCAGTCTTTACTTCAGTATCCAGCAACCTGGACGTCTCTTAAGGGTATGCCACACTAAGCGAGATCGCAAACGAGATCACTAACGAGATCGCAATTGCGTTACCATTTATGACGCAGTAGCGATCTCATTAGCAACTTAACTGTGTGTGACATGTAGCAACGATGTGGCCCCTGCTGAGATGTCGCTGATCGCTTATGAACGTTCTGAGCCGTTTTTTTGGTCGTTGGTGTCCCGCTGGTGAGCCTGAATCGCTGAGTGTGACACTCTTTATGAACGACTTCACCAGCGTCGCAGGTGGGACTAGGTTTTCCCAACGACCGCAGAGGTCGTTATACAGATCGCTGATGAGATGTGTTTGGAATCACAGATCGCTGATGAGTTGTGTTTGGAATCTAAGAGCTAAGTCGCTAACGAGATCGCTACTGCGTCATAAATGGTGACACAATTGCGATCTCACTAGCTATCTCGCTAAGTGTGGCATACCCTTTACACTTATTAGGCCCTGTGATGTTGTGATATTGCAGCGAGATGCACATCATGACATTGTGTTAGGTCTATTGAGTATGTCAATAGTCATGACATCGATGGGCTTAGCAAATACAAGAGGTGCCACAACAGCTGGGCTGAGAATGCCAGGCATAAAAGTGAAGACTATCCTGGTCTTTATTTTATGGAGGATTGGATTGAATACCAGACCAGGGCAGCATGAATGTTTTTGTCAAGGTGTAGTTTCAGTATCTTAAGGCATATGTAGTAGCAAATGTCACAGAAACTGCATGTCTGCCTTTTAGGTATATCAGGGTGCAAAGTGAGTAGTTGCTAAAAGCCCTTTGCCACTTAAGAATGGAATTATTTTAAAGGAACCTGTCACCAGAAAAAAACACTGTAAACCTGCAGATATAGGGTTAATCTGCAGGTTAATAGCATTATTAAACTCCACAGCGCCCGCACATAGCAGATTGCTTCGGGGACAAATGAACTTTATTTTCCCCGGCAACATTCCGGCTTGAGTCACGAGGGCGGCATCGGCGCGGGTTCAGTCATTACTCTGTATTTATAGAACGGCCATCTTTTCTGGTGACAGGTTCCTTTTAAAACCAAATAGTAGATGTAGGGGGCCTGCTCCTGATTTGGTATGGGTACCCCAGAACTGTAAGTTATACCTTAGTGTGTCCTAATGCAAAATTTCTAGTGATCATTTGTGTGGGAGAACAGAAAAGCAAGTGTTCTTGCATCACCACAAGAAAATAAATCCATAGAACTCCTGTAATCATCTTGATTTAGGCTATGATCATACTACTGTATTTTCTCTCATCTGAGAATATCTGTCCTATTATGCTAATCACACTTTGAAGAAATTGATCAGAGTTTTATCAGTGTGATCTGATTTTCTCAGATGAGAAGATGATGGGAAAAAAAATCACCATCTTCTCTATTCTGTGAGTCTGTGAAAATCAGAGTTCAGCCCAATTTTTCCACAGAATCATTGACCTGCATGGCCGAGTCCAATCCAATTTACTAATGTAAATCATGTTTTTGGGATTTTTCCCTCGAACAGACTTGGTCTGAGGGAAAAATCAGACGTGCACGGCCCCTTAAAATAATATTGATCCGAGTGTGATGTTTTGTTGGATCGCACTTAGGCCGGGATCACACATGCGAGGTATACGGCCGAGTCTCGCATGTTAATTCCCAGCACTCCCGCCGGCCTTTGGAGCGGAGCGTGCAGCTCCATGTATTGATATGCGGCCGCACGCTCCGCTCCTGAGGCCGGCGCAGTGCCGGGAATTAACATGCGAGACTCGGCCGTATTCCTCGCATGTGTGATCCCAGCCTTAGACTGAAAATACAGTCATATGCTCGAGCTCTTACAGTTGTGTAGATAGTTTTAGATCTTATCCTAATACTGACTTATGTATTGCATCTCCAGTATTGTTTTCTCCAAGCCTGAGTAATGATCCCCAATCATCAGAGACAGTTTTGGAAGATCTGCCCTATTACAAAGTTTCACTGGGGATAAGATTTATAATAATTAGCAATCAAAGCTCTCTGCCTCCAGCCACTAGAATGGACGTCCTGCACTCTGCCTCCAATTTACAGATTCCATTCTGGTTGAACTATGAGAATTTTCCACAAAAAACGACTTTGAAAATCAGCTTTATGTCAAGCACACAGCTGCAGAGAATGAATCAATTTAAAATTGGATCATCTGCGTGCTTTGAATTAATATTTCCGGTCTAAGGCTTGAAAAGACTTATTTTAAGTGGAATATTCATCAATCTTTTAGAGACACCTAAAAACGTATGTAAATATTTTATCAAGGACCTATGGAGATGGAAGGTATCTGGAGCCACCTCCAAAAACATAAATATAAAGTCTGGATTACTAAATGGTAACATTTAATAACGCCTTTGAAGTTTTAGATAGTATCTTGAACTTCTAGACAATCAATAGCCTACTTAATTTCTTTTTAGCGTGCTGTGTTAAGAACGTCCCAAAGTAAGCAATCCAGGCACCACTCCAGTGTCTTGACAGCTTAATATTAAAACAATATTTGTTTAATATTCTTTATTTCATTTGTGGAGGGTATTTTTTTAAAGAAAAAGATTTTGCTGATATAAAAATGTTTTTATACTGAGCCCCCTTTTTTCATTAGAGAATTAAAATAAGCTTATAACATACCTAAAAATACAATTCTGCCACTGGTTTCTTATATGTTGCAACTGGGCAAAGACTTTTTTTCTTATACGAACAGCTGTTCGTGCTCTAAATTTTATTTTCCAAACTTCAAGGACTAAAAGTAGCCTTGTGCCAATGGACTTTAACAGCCATATTAGCTTTTTTGGGCTGTTTAACACCTTTCCGACATCGGGCGTAATAGGACGCCGATGTCGGACTCCCTCCCTTTGATGTGGACTGTGGTGCTGAGGCCACATCTTTTCCGGCACGTCAGCTGTTTTGAACAGCTGACATGTGCCTCTAACAGCCACGGGTGGAATTGCAATCCGCCCGCGGCTGTTAACTAATTAAATCCCTCTGTCAATCTCTGACAGCGGCATTTAACGTGCGCTTCTGGCAAGTGCGCCGGAAATCCTGCCCATCGGTGACCCTGTCACGTGATCATGGGTCACCGATGGGTCGGTATGACAACCAGAGGTCTCCAACAGACCTCTATGGTTGTCACTGCCGGATTGCTATGAGCGCCGCCTGGTGGTGTATTGTCAGTTTTACATGTATTTTTAAATGTTTTTAGATGTTTGTTGTGTCCTAGGTATAATAAAGATTTCCATTTTTTCATGTGGATGTGCACACTATTTTTGGTTTGGTCTTTTCTCTTTATATTGCATGTTGGTTATCCAGACTAGGTGATGCACCCTGTGATTATGATTTGGGTTTATTAGTTTTTTATTGGTGGTACGCCCTCTGCACTATTTTCAATTTTTAGAAAAGGTCATTAATTCCAGATTAGTAGGGATCCATCTTCTAATTAGGTGATTAAAGAGGCATCACCGTGCCCAGCTCTATACATGGTCTTATGGCTCTGACTTGCACTGTAGCACTTGCTTATTCTCTTGAAAGGAAAATATCTGCAGTATCATTCGTGGCCACTACACAATATACACAGCTGTGTCTTTGTGCTTTCAATCAGCTGATCAGTATAGTTGCCTTGTATGGGACCCTGCTGCTGTTATATTTATGACTTATTTTATGAACTTGTCATGAATAATTAAGATCTATGGGTGGGACACAGATCTCCTTGAGGATCTGCCTCCAGAGCTTATTTTAAATGAAAGAGGGCATTATCAGTGTGAGACATGTAATGACTGACCGTATTCTCTCCTAATCTTCATGTCTCACACTGATAATGCCCCCTTTCATTTAAAATAAACTCTGGAGGCAGCTCCTCAAGAAGATCTGTGTCCCACCCATAGATCTTAATAGCTAATGTACATATTAAGAAAAACATGTATTTCTCTGGAATAAGACATTGGATCGCAGATATCAAGGTATCATTTTATTGAACATTCTATGACCTGCATTCTAATATAGACAGCGTAGGAGGGTTGATCCTACTGACAGATTCCCTTTAAATCAAATTCTGGCTACATCTAGCCTCCACTTGGGGGAGGGCTGATGACTACTGTTCATATATATTATGATGTTTCTATTGTGAGTGGAGTCATATTTAAGGCATTTGCAGATAACTCTCTAGATCCCATATGTCAAAGTCAAGGCCCGCGGGCCAGATCCGGCCCGCGAATTTATTATCTATGGCCCCCTGGATGATATTTAATTACTATTAGATCCGGCCCGCAGGCCACAGCCGCCTGCTGGTGTTTTGCATGCACCAACCAGGGCCGGCGTCAGCACCCGGCACACCCGGGCAAGTGCCGGGGCCCTGAGCAGGCGGGGGGGCCCACTCGCAGTCTGGCACCCCCCCGCCCGTTAGCGGAGGAGAGCAGTGTCAGCGCCGCCACTGGGCCGCCCCCCCGCTTGCTCAGGGCCCCGGCATCAGCTGGCACAATACTTACCTCTCCCGTGCCTCCGCTGCCGCAGCTCCGGGCTTCAGGGGGCGCCGGCGCTTCCTCTCACAGCAGGCCGCTGAATGACGTCATCATTCAGCGGCCGGCTGTGGCACAGAGCGCGCGGACATCGGACAGGTAAGACGTGTGTGTGTATGTCTCTGTGTGTGTCTGTGTGTATGTAGCGCGGTGCTTTGTGTGTGTGTATAAGTATGTGAGAGAGTGCTTGTGTGCTGTCTGTGTGTGATGATGGGCAGGCATTGCTGATAATGGGGAGGCATTGATGATGATGATGGGAAGAAGATGATAATGGGCAGGCATTGCTGATAATGGGGAGGCATTGATGATGATGATGGGGAGAAGATGATAATGGGCAGGCATTGATGATGATGGGGAGAAGATGATGATAATGGGCAGGCATTGCTGATAATGGGGAGGCATTGATGATGATGATGGGGAGAAGATGATAATGGGCAGGCATTGCTGATAATGGGGAGGCATTGGTGATGATGGGGAGAAGATGATGATAATGGGCAGGCATTGATGATGGGGAGAAGATGATGGGCAGGCATTGCTGATAATGGGGAGGCATTGATGATGATGATGGGGAGAAGATGATAATGGGCAGGCATTGCTGATAATGGGGAGGCATTGATGATGATGATGGGGAGAAGATGATAATGGGCAGGCATTGCTGATAATGGGGAGGCATTGGTGATGATGGGGAGAAGATGATGATAATGGGCAGGCATTGCTGATAATGGGGAGGCATTGATGATGATGATGGGGAGAAGATGATAATGGGCAGGCATTGCTGATAATGGGGAGGCATTGGTGATGATGGGGAGAAGATGATGATAATGGGCAGGCATTGATGATGGGGAGAAGATGATGATGGGCAGGCATTGATGATGATGGGGAGGAGATGATGATAATGGGCAGGCATTGATGATAATGGGGAGGCCATGATGATGATGGGGAGGCAATGATGATGATAATGGGGAGTCTTTCCACAGCGCCCTTTCCTGAGCTGTAACAGTGCAGAACGCAGTACAGCGCAGAGGAGAGCTCCATATTTTGTATGGAGCATTATATGGGGACCAGTATCCTGTATGGAGCATTTATATGGGGACCAGTATCCTGTATGGAGCATTATATGGGGACCAGTATCCTGTATGGAGCATTATATTGGGTCCAGTATCCTGTATGGAGCATTATATTGGGTCCAGTATTCTGTATGGAGCATTATATGGGGGGTGACATCCTGCATGGGGTATTATATGGGTGATGAGGGGGAGACTGTGGTGCCCATAATATTGTATGGAGGACTGTACTGTCCAGTCTGTACTGTGCGCTGTGAGGATTTGGCGGTTTTTGAGCTATTGTACAATTTACAATAGATATCACTCATGTAATGTAAGAAGAGAAGTATTTGGCATTGTACTGTACCCATATTTCTCTGCTGTATCTGTGCATCATGAATCGTGGTCTGTGTTAAAGGGGCCCACTGAGGCTCTTTCGCCCGGGGCCCATAAAAACCTGGAGCCGGCCCTGGCACCAACACTACATTTCCCACAATGCACCGGTAGCAGGGCCGGCGTCAGTCCGGCCCTCGGCTTGTAGCAAATTTTTTTTTTTGACCCTCGGTGTGTTTGACTTTGACATCCCTGCTCTAGATAGTTGGGATAGGGATATCAAACTACTTTATTTATTAATTTATTTGTAACTTCTTTTTGTGTTTGAGCGAAATATAGATAGATAGCTAAATAGATAGTATGACAGATGGATAAATAGATGGAAAGATGCATGCTTATCTGACTGCAAAAAAATTATAATTTTGTCAAAAAGGAGGCACTGACAAGAATTAATATATTAACTCATAGGCAGCACTGTTTGACAAATTGCTTACTAAATACATCAAAATGTATTGAATAGTCTATGGTTTAATTGCCTAATGGTTGCATTAGAGGGCAGGGGAAATCCATTAATTATATCTCCCTTCACCCATAGGGAATGTAATCATATAATTATAGATTTTGTTTAAGCAAGGTTTGCTGTAGTATTGCTTGTATGCATTTGGACTGTTTCTATTATTAAAGACATTATTTTATAGGGACATAAGCTTACAACTCACATTAGAAGAGATCTATACTAACAGGCATGCGTGCCCTGCATTATTCTCGTCTTCCATTCTTCATAAAGCTATGATAGTATTGTTAGCCTCCATTAACACATGCTGCCTTTGATCACAAATGTGATCTTTTTCATTAAAATACTGTACAGATTGTGCAGCCCCATAATATTTGATAGAACAATTTACCTAATTGACTACAATACCCTCTAAAAGTTGCTGTTTTATTATTGCTGTATTGGGGTATGCAATCTCAGGGGTTAGGAAGAAAGACTACAGTACCCGATAAGGATTGGAATAAAACTATGGGTTTTTATTGATGTCAGCATGTGACAGGCAACATTTTGATCTATCCCAAACTTTGGTCACAATGTTAAAGAGAACCTGTCACTAGGTCAAAAGTGACAACTTTTTGTTCTTATTTTATTCCCCTCAGTATTTTTTTTCTTACATCTGCCATCCACTTACAGACATATTGGCTTTTTTTATTTAGTGCTGTTTTGTATGGCCTTTACTAAGAGGGAGTTGCACACAGGGTAATAATTCAAGCAGCCTTAATATACTATGAGCCACACCCCATTGATAAAGACCATAAAAATTAATAAAATAAAAAGTCCTATATCTCAGGAATTATATGGTGGTTTTAATGCAATACTTACGTGAACACCAGAAATAAGCATAAAACAATAGCTGTCCAATTTTGACCTTGTGACAGGTTCTCTTTAAATAGAACAACAGTACATAATCAATATACTTAGTATATATAGGAAATACATGCAGTAGTATCACACTACATGAAGACCACATAAAAGTATGCAGGATGCATAAAATCTTAATTCAATCACAACTAAATAGACAACATTGTAAGTAGGAATGAGCAGACCCGTGGATGTTCGGGTTCATCTGGTTCGACCGAACTTTAGTCCAAGTTCGGTTCGGGTACCAGAAGTCCCCCGACCTTGAATCCGAACTTGAACCACAAGGAAGTCAATGGGGACCCGAACTTTGGTACTATAAAATAGTAGTAGTAAGGGCTGGGGGGCTGCTCTCTCACTGTCTTTCCTAAAACCTTCCAAACTCCAAACACTAAAACAGACTTCAATGTGAAGTCTGTGTTCGGGGTTCAGCACCGGAAACTATGTGTACGGTACGAACCCTGCACTTTACAGTTTGGGTTTGCTCATCTCTAATCATAAGCAAGATGTACTCAGAACAAGAGAGACAATATCCCTCAATTATGTGATGCATAGGATGTGATACCAGAAAATATGTAAGGAGAAATATGTCTCATGTTCTCTCACTCATATAACCCATAGGGTATTCAACCAAAAACAGATATATGGGGTGAGGGTGTATGTGAGGGATCTCACAGGGGGATTGGAGAGAAGGACCTGTCAGGGGTCGGCTCTCTGGCGCCACCACTTGCTCCATTTCAGTCAGGGAACTGCACCTAGTGCAAATAGTTACCGGAAAGGCTTCCCTTATACATACGAGTTAGGCCTCTTTCACACTTCAGGTTTTTGCCGTCAGGCGCGATCCAGCATTTTTTGAAAAAAACGGATCCATTTTTTTTTACCGCCAGATCCTTTTTTTTCTCATTGACATGCATTAGCGCCGGATCGCGCCACATGTCATTGCGTTTAGTCCGTTTTCTGCCGGATCCGTCACAGATTTTAATTCCGGCGGACGGACAGGACGCATCATGTAACTTTTTTTTCTGCCGGAAACAACGGACAGCGCCTGAAGCGGCACATCAGGCTTGGTCATACAATACAAGTCTATGGGTGCCGGATCAGGCATAGGACTGATCCGGCCACCAGACTCCGTTTTCTTCATCTACGCCTGCCTGGAAACCGAACCAAGGTCTCTCTCTCTCGCTCTCTCTCTCTCTCGCACCAGACATGCGTACAATACATTTTCCGGGTTCAAAAGTTCACGACGGAACCGGCTAAAAACCGGATCCGGCACATCAGTTTTTTACAATATACGCTGGATCAGTCTTTTTAGAAATTGGACGGATTGTGCCTGATTGCAAAAAACTGATGTGTGAAAGAGGCCTTAGTAAGGTGCTCCCAGTGAGGGGGGATATATATCACCAGTCCAGGCTGGGGATATATATATATATATAAACCTCCCTGCCGTCACTGCCAGAGTTCCTCACTAAAACAATATGGTATTTTGCCGCCAGTTCCTCGTTAGAAATAATCCCCGTCCGACAGCAGGCTTATATCAGGTCAGGAACCCACCCGGGTAGCGTATCATATAACCAACCGAGCGTGCGGACGTGGGGATTCGTGGATCGAGATAAAAGAGGAGCCCAAGATTAATTTTATATTTAATCGCCTAAAAGGCGCACTAGAAATATAGAAGCATATATTTACAGAACAATATACAGGTATGCAGTCAAGAGTGTAGTACAAAGGATAGGGTATAGATAGGTTGCAATTACCGTGTTATGTAGCATGTGACCACAGGGAGGCGCTGATGGATCACAGGTCCAAATCTTAGTTACAGGCTTTCCTAGCTCTATCTGAAAACGGGTCCTCCGGCCAAAAGAAAAGTACAAACTGAGGAGCTGACACTTATCTCCTTGGCTGTTCCTCCCACATTCTGCGCCCACACCTGGGCTTGTTCTGCCTCTCTCCCCCCATCTCTGAGGATATGATTTTCAGTCTAGAACCGTGGATGGCCCACAACTTTCCGCCAGAAGCTCTGAATGGGATGCCACTGGATTCCGCTGGATTTTATCTGCGCATAGAGACTAAATATGCCTACTGTATGTAATTCCTATAGCTATGCTTTATAACTCCATAATCCAGAGTGCTACAGGTTATCGGGCACAGGCGTATGGGGGAAGGAACGCCGATTTGGATGATGTGCTTGGCTAGGCTCTGAGATATTGCATTCTGTTATTATAGGTCATTTTCCAGATTCAATACCTCATAGCCTTGCTGTGCTTTGTTGTACGACGAGGTATATCCATGATACAAAAGTTTGCCTGTAGCTTGCAGGGGACTTCACACCTTTGTGTTACAAGCTTCAAAGGATTTGTTCTTGGTTTTTAACTAAAGATAAACACTGCCTGGCTTTTTATGGCCTTGGGGAATGCAAGGGTGGGGGCACATTTCAGGAGTGGAAAAAGATGTCCTGAACTTAAAATCCAAAATGGATTCTCCCTTGTCCCTCACAGTGTATATCACGTTTAAAAATATGCATATGCATAATAAAATTGCAGCAAATATAAAGCAAGTACTATGGCCTGCAGACATATTAATATACAGTGCCTTGTGAAAGTATTCGGCCCCCTGGAACATTTCAACCTTTTCCCACATATCATGCTTCAAACATAAAGATACCAAATGTTAATTTTTGGTGAAGAATCAACAAGTGGGACTCAATTGTGAAGTTGAACGAAATTTATTGGTTATTTTACATTTTTGTGGAAATACAAAAATTGAAAAGTGGGGCGTGCAATATTTTCGGCCCCTTTAACTTAATACTTTGTTGCGCCATCTTTTGCTGCGATTACAGCTGTAAGTCGCTTGGGGTATGTCTCCATCAGTTTTGTACATCGAGAGACTGAAATTCTTGCCCATTCTTCCTTGGCAAACAGCTTGAGCTCAGTGAGGTTGGATGGAGATTGTTTGTGAACAGCAGTTTTCAGCTCTTTCCTCAGATTCTCGATTGGATTCAGGTCTGGACTTTGACTTGGCCATTCTAACACCTGGATATGTTCAACATCCACCTGATTGAAACGCGTTGTGGTTTAACCCCACCTCTCGTCTGAGTTCTCTTTCCTGTTTTCCATTTTCTCATTGCTCCCATCCTCCATCGGAGGTTTTTGGCTGGAGCTGCGGTGGAGACCCGGCAGCCCGTCCACCTCGGGGTTGCTTCCTAAGCGCTCCGTCATGACCGCCTATCACTGACTCATATTGACTAACAGTGTAGCTGACTTCATCATATAGCACCAGCTAGTTAGTTTTCTTACCATCTGGGAGGGAGCTAATATGGATATTCCTAAGGATGCAAATCTGTGCCATTAATTTTAAGAATTGTTAAGTTAATTTACACTTCACCTGCTCTTTACAGCTGCATATACAGCAATATACATGATATCCAGTACAACAGGCACATGAATCATTGCTGCTAATGGTGCAGACACCAGGCAATTTATGCACCTTTGAAGGCTGTAACGGGCCTAGTCTAGGAGCAGTGCCAGTAAGCGCCTGGAACCTCTGAATATATTTATTCCTTTATATAGATTTCCCAATTTATGCACCATAACACATGTATCATTCCGCTATTGATTTATTACTGATTTATATTTGCAGGAAAGAAAATAATGAGGGGGTTAAAATACCACATTAGAAGTGTTTATTATGTAGGAGTGAAAATCTCCAGTGTCTCCAAACCATTGCCTTGGCTGGGATCTCCAGGGTAGCAGCTAGATGGCCATTTTATAATTACATGCTGTCTGTTACCATTCTACAGGGAGCGGGTAATGAGAGTAAAGTGAAACCAGATACACGAACCATTGGCTGTTAGAAAACTTTAATAATTAATTAGAAGGCCCTTATTGCACCCAAGGGTCAGGGTTCAGGGAAAACATTGATTGATCTAACACAAAACTCCAGGAAACTCCATGACTGCTTAGTTAAAAAAAAAAAGTGAGAATGGGCACCAATACTGTACAAGTACAAATGAGATTTTTATGGGATTGGATTAAATGATATGTAGGATGTTTTTTTACTTTATGTACTGTAGAATTCTTTTAATCAATTTGACAGGAGCAAGATTTAGATGGCTAGGAATATTTTACAAAGAAGTTTATAAAAATGCATGAAAGTTTTTTTGTGTTTTATTTAAATAAATCAGTGCATAAAGTTGTACAACTTTCTAATATTTCAGTTCCTCATCATTTTCAAGTTTGATGTCAGCTGTTTACAGGCCAGGACTGAAACTCAGTATGTGGTTAGTCCTGTGTCCATCTGCGAGTACAGTTGTATCCAGACTAGGCAATGCTCCTGTTAACTGCAGCTCAGCTCCTGTTCACTATTATACGAGCTGAGCTGCAATTCTCAGCAATGGTCACTACACTGTGAACAAAGTTGTGCTGTTTAGGCTCCATTCACTGACTACATCTGGTAATAATAATAATAATTTTTATTTCTATAGCGCCAACATATTCTGCAGCACTTTACATTATGGTAATGAAAACCAATTGTTGGACTACCACCGATTTGATATTGATGACCTATCGCAAGGCTGGGGGCACAAGACAGTATTTTATCTCATCTGAGAGAATTGGGTTCATTATGCAAATCACACTGATCAGAGTGTGAGCATAGAGTGATCTGATATTCTTGGATGAGGAGAAGATGGAAACAAAAATTTCTCCATTTTGTCTGTCCGTGAAAATTTACTGTATTCAGATGTAATCTGAGTGCAGTCCAATGTTTTCCTCAGACTCATTGCCTTGCATGGCCGAGTGTGATCCTAAAATCAGTTCCAACTCGGGCATGCTATGATTTTTTTCCTCAGGTTGGCTCAGTCTGAGGAAAAATCGGACATGTGCACGGCCACATAGACTAACATTGGTCTGAATGCAATCCGATATTTTGTTGGATCGCACTCAGACCGAAAATGCAACATACAGTCATCTGCACGAGCCCTAAGGATAGGCGATCAGTATCATATATGCATGGATATTCCCTTTAAGCTGTGTGCCCACAGAGCGTTTTTTGTTGAGCTTTTGATTTTGCAGATGCACCTAATTAGTTAATTAGATTATTTACATTTTTTTCATTGCGTTTTTGAGTGCATTTTTTTTAGATGTGTTTTTATTGTGTTTTTGATGCTGCATTTTTTCTTGTTGGTCTGTCATGTTTTAAATAAAAGGCAACTAGCCGAAACGTGCGTTGGGGAGGGCACACCAGGCTGCAGGGTACTTCTACTTTACAGGTATCACCTTTCTCTTGAACTCGGAATATATCCCTACAGCTGTAAATAATAATGAGTTGATACCTGTACCATGGCGTATTGTGAATATGTGACATTGTGTCTCATTATAGTTAGCTAAATATTTATGACATTTTCAGCATGTTTCACTCTGTCACATTCCGACATTATAACTATGCCATGATATTTATTTGCCCGTGTTAGATGTGATTTGTGCAGCTTTTTTGAAGCAATTGTCTTATACATATATATATTTAGTTGCACATTTCACTCCTTATTGCATTACCTGTGTTGTGTTCCCTGTTCATCATGTGTTCTCTTGTCAGTTGACCTCTACCTCAACCTTTTCCATTCCTGGTATTTTTCTAATAAAATCATTTATTAATGTTAATTTTTTGTCTTTGGGATTATTTTTATCGCAGTTTTTTCTTTGTTCACATTTAGGCTAAGTGCACACGGCAGAAATTTTCGCGTTTTTTTCGCGTTTTTTCCCGTGGCCAAAACACGAAAAAAATGCAAGCATTAAGCATCCTATTCATTTAAATGGATTCCGCAATTTTTGTGCACATGCAGCGTTTTTTTCCACAAAAAAAAAAATAGCAAAATGTTCATTAATTTTGCGTAATCTCGGCGGAATCGCCGCCTTAGGAATGAATTGAACCGCTTACTTTCCACATGTGGCTATGCGGAATATAAGCGGTTCATGTGCGATGGTACCCAGGGTCCGGAGGAGAGGAGACTCTCCTCCAGGCCCTGGGTACCATATCCCTGGTAAAACAATAATTAAAATAAAAAATAATGATATTCTCACCTTCCGGCGTCCCCCGCAGCTTTCCCGCCTCTCAGCGACGTTCCCGTTCCCAGTAATGCATTGCGAGAATCACCCAGATGACGTAGCGGTCTTGCGTGATGCTACGTCATCTGGGGTCTGTCGCAAAGGACGCCTGGGAACGGGAGTTGCCGGGAGCGTCGCTGAGAGGCGGAAAAGCTGCGGGGGCCGCCGGAAGGTGAGAATATCATTATTTATTATTTATTTTTATTATTTTTACATTAGATCTTTTTACTATTGATGCGGCATAGGCGGCATCAATAGTAAAAAGTTGGTCCACACTTGTCAAACACTATGTGTGACTCGTGTGACCAACCTGTCAATCAGTTTTCCAAGCGATGCTACAGATCGCTAGGAAAACGCTAGCATTCTGCAAGGTAATTACGCTTGCAAAACGCTAGTTTCTGGCGGGAATACGCATACAAAAAAAATGCGTATTTCCCGCAGCAGAGAAGTGCGGGATTGCCGCGGAAATTTCCGCGGCAATTCCGCAACGTGTGAACTTAGCCTTAATCTTGTGGCGATTTCCCCATTATGTCCAGTTTTGACAATCCATGTATAGTATAATAATTTCATATTTTATTTTTATTATATTTCTCTCTACATGGTTATGTTGTTCATGAAGTGGTTATCATGTTTTAAATAAAGCTGCTATGTTTTTGATACTTTCTGGTATTTGGCTTTTACAAAACTTTCTTTATGCAGTCAAGCGTTTTTCACCTTTCAATTTTCCACATCTAGGTGTATGGAAAACTTTGTGAGAGAAATTGACATGCTTTAAAAACACGCATTGTAGGTTAGTTTACGCTGAGAAAAAAAGCTCAGTGGGCAGGAAATTTCTATAAATCCCATCCACTTTACTGAAAGTATAAGACGCTGCGTTTTTGATGCAGTAAAAATACTTAGGCCGGGATCACACATGAGACGAAGTCGTCCGACACTCGCATGTGAAATCCCAGCTCTGGCGCCGGCACTCGGGAGTGGAGCAAGCGGCTGCATAGAATTACATACAGCTGCACACTCCACTCCCGAGTGCCGGCGCCAGAGCTGGAATTTCACATGCGAGTGTCGGACGACTTCGTCTCATGTGTGATCCCGGCCTTAGTGTCAAAATCTCACCAAAAACTCATCATGGGCATACAGCCTTAAATAGTCATTTCAGGTACTGATAAAAAGCCGACTGTGGTGTTTTTCACAAACCATGTTTGCTCTTTATTATATGTTGTGTAAGGCTTAATTCAGTCTCCATTCAATATATTGTGGTCCGTTTGATTTCTATTAGGGTGTCCATAATTGTAACCGAAAAAGCGTAATTTAGCAGAGGCTTTAAAGGGAATCTGACAGCAAGTTTTTCTATCTCTTCTGAGAGCAGCATGATGTAGAGAAACAGACCCTGAATCCAATGATGCATCACTTAGTTTACTTGGTGCAGCAGTTCTGTCACAATCAGAGTTTTTTGATTTAGCAATGCAGCAGAGCTAACAAAGCTGCCTCCGCCCACACCACAGCTAACCCCGTCCACACCAGGATCCGTATGTGCAAAAAGGGGCGGAGTCGGACCAGGAGGCAGCTGCTGTGTGGAGCAGTGATAAGCTCCTGGTGCTAAAGCAATCATTGCAAGTCAACAGCAAGATGGAGATTGATGAGATTACCATTGTTGAAATCTGTATTTTAACCCCTACAGTATGCGGTCTTCAGAATACATAGCAAAAATTCCCTTTAACACAGGTGTGAACACAGCCTATGCAATGTATATTTTTTTATTATAATCTAATTGATTATATCTGATAGATAAATTGCCCTATTGGGCACTAAGACCCTGATTTTAAAGAGCCCAACTGCATCGTGTCACATTTTTCACAACTGTTTTAATACGTCTACAGGGATATACTAATATAAATGCTTTTTCATAAAATCTACTACATTTTTTAGGAGATCAACTTCATGGCCTAATAAAAGTTGCCACAGTTTGCACAGTAGCCAGCTTTTTCTAGAATCAGTATATTAAATTTTCCCTTTTTAACAGATGGATAATGTTTTAGGATTTTTTTTTATATTTTGGATTCTGGATCACAATCTTATATGGTTAAGTTTTAACACTGCTGCCCCTCTTGTGAACTTGCCTCACACATTTGTTCCTCCTGTCAGGAATGCACTGAGTTCATATTCTCTGAAGGAATAAGAAAACAGAAGGCACAAAACATTAATGATGCGTGCATGCTCCCTGCAAATACGCTTGCAGCATGCAGCATGTGAGCTTATGACATGAGTATACTTGACTATTGCAAATGCTTTGTGTCATTGATGTGCTTTTCATTAATGAGAACCTGTCGCCATGAAAGTGCAGTCCAATCTGCATGCCACATGTTATAGAGCAGGGGGAGCTGAGTATACTGATGTATACTTTGTGAGAAAAGATTCTGTATAACCTGTGTTTTCATCATTTCAACCTCTGCTATTTTGGGGACTTTCAGTCAAGGGGGCGGTCCTATCAGTGACTGACAGCTATCTTTGTGTAAGAGTGCATATAACGATAGGACCGCCCACTGGACTGAAAATCCCAGAAAGACCAGAGGTTTTAAAGACTAGAGCACAGGTGATTCTGAATCTTTTCTTGCAAAATTATATCAATCTACTCAGCTCCCCCTGCTCTATAACATGGTGCCGGCAGATTAACCCCTTCATGACTTTTTACATACATTTACGTTAAAGGTCGCGTTCCTGTCTTTGATGCGGGTTCGCACACCATGTCCACATCTTTCCCCGAACATGATGGCATCTCTCCCCGTAGCTGTTAACCAGATAAATCCCGCTGTCAATCACTGAAGTATGTCATTCATCCTGCCCATCTGTGCACCTGTCAGGTGATCGTAGGGGTGCCGATGGTTTGTCATGGCAGCCAGGGGTCTGCTGATGATCCCCATACCTGTTATTATGATCCTCTTTGTGAACACCAGCCTGTGGCCAGCATTCATAGGAGGTCGTGATTTCTGCTATACATGTCAGTGCTGAAGCCCTGCTATGTTTAACACAAGCGACCAGGCAATCACAACTTAAAGTCCCTTAAGGGGATTAGCAAATACAGTAAAAACAAGAAAAACAAAACACAAGTTCAAATCCCCCCCTTTTGCCCCAGTAAACTAAAACTGGTAAAAAATACACATATTTGGCATAGGACTTTTATGGACAAAGCTATCAAATATAAATTGAAGTAATCCTATTGGTAAATAGCATCATGAGAAAAAAAATGAAACCGCCAGAATTATATTTTTTTGAAATGCAGTCACAGATTTCTCTATTGCAGATCTAGAAGGGCAATGAATGCTGAGTTGTGTATAACCACTGGCGACTTTTGGGGACACTATACAATGTGACAGAAAGCTGCTAATCAGTGGTGGGGCGGATTTACACAGATCAGTTTGACTAGGTCTTTGCCCCTATAATCATGCTGTTCTCGGATTACATAACAAAACCTGCTGACATATTCACTTTAATAAGTAATGCAGCCAGAACGTTGTAAAAAAAATGCAATTAAGTATTGGGAAACACCTTTATGAGTAGGCTTTTTAAACAATCTGATCAGGTCACTGTAACATAAATCTTTTAAATTACAATGTTGTATTCCTTTTATAGTATATTGTCACTGGTAGTCATTTTTGCTTGACCGGTTACTTTGTGCTTCACACTCTAATGATGGTGTTAGTGAATTGTTAACTGCACCATTGTGAGGGGATGATATTTATCACTTTACAATATCTCGTCAGGTTGAAAGTGTTTTCCACTACATTTATATTGACAACCTAACCTTTGAATCAGGTAATCACCCCCACTGATCAGGTGTTAGCACCCATAAATACTGTCGATGGGAAACTGTTCATAGTCAAAAAGCAGTTGGTTAGTTGAATAGGTTCTGAACTGCAGTACCCCACAGCAGCCACCAAACAATGTGATGGAGTGTTGGTGTTTCTCTCCATATGTTCTTTGCACCTGTCCACTGTAAGGTAAGAGATAATAATGACTGATTGATGATGATGTCAGATGTCAGCCCCACACCAATCTGATATTGATGACCTATCCTATGAAAAGCTCATTATCAATTTAGTAGAATACCTCTCTTTGATATATTTTTTGAATATTGTAACAAACACAGTAAATTTGAAAGGCTATATATAGACAGTGGCATGTAAACGTATGAGCACCCCTGGTCATAATTACTGTTATTGTGAACAGTTAAGCAAGTTGAAGATATAATGATCTCTTGTCACAGGGTTGTCACGACAGAGAGGAGCCAGAATACCGCACCGTCTGATTTCTCCTACTCCTGCACTGACTAGAAGCACTTCACCTTCATATTAAACGGTGCAGGTTTCTTCTAACAGTGCAGGGGATAATCTACTCAGTTGAGAGCTGGTGGAAGCTTTCCTGCCTTAGACTCTCAGCTGTTCACTATTGGCCACTTACCTCTCCTATATAAACTGAACTCTGGCAAATAAGTATTGCCAGAGTTTGCTTCATTGCTGCATGGTTCAGGAGTTGGTGGTGTGTTGTTTGAGAAGGCGTTTCGTGGATTTATCTAAGACTGTTGCTAGGTTCTGGTTGTGTGCAAATCCTCTACTCCTCCAACTTTGGTTTTTCCCATCCGTCACTCCCCAGTGTCTCCCTCTTTTGTTTGCGAGTGCATTTTTGTATGATTGATATTTTCCTTTATCCCTGTTCTTATTGCCTTGTTAGTCTGGTTGGTGCATTGCCATACACTACTACTCCCCTCTTCCCTGGGTGGTGGAAAGGAACAGACTAAGGGCGAATTTAGCAAGGTATGTGTCTCCGGCGTCTTCACCATTAAAAGTAATCCGGGGAACAGGGATAGCTAGGGCACCCTTAGCATTAGTGACAGGGAAGGAGCCCTTGGCCCTGGGATATCGGACAACAGAGTCGTGACATCTCTAAAAGGCCTAAGTTAAAGATCACACATTTCCTTTGTATTTTATGCAAAAAAATATATATTTTCATCTTTTACATATTAAAAATTGTAAAAAGGAAAGGCACCAATGCAAAAATGTTGGCACCCTTGGAGATTTGTGGACTCAGATAACTTTAATCAAGGTTTCAGAACCTAATTAGCCTTTTAAGGCTATGGCTTGTTCACTATCATCATAGGAAAAGCCAGGTGATGCAAACGTCCCTGCTATCTAAAGACCTTATCTAACCTCGTGCCAAGAAACAGCACCATTGGGTTGTTCTAAGCAATTGCCTAGCACTCTGAAATGATGGAGGCTCACAAAGCAGAACAAGGCTTTAAGAAGACGGCAAATCATTTTCAAGTTGCTCTTTTGACAGTTCTAAATGTAATTAAGAAATGACAGTTAACAAGAACAGAGGAGGTCAAAATAAGGTCTGGAAGACCAAGCAAAATTTCAGTGAGAGCTGCTCGTAGGATTGCTAGAGAGGCAACTCAGAACCCCGCTTGACTGTAAAAGACCTTCAGAAAGACTTAGCAAACCCTAGAATTGTGATGTATTGTTCTATTATTCAGAGACACGTGCACAAATATGGACTCCATGGAAGAGTCAGAAGAAAACCTCTCCTGTGTCCTCACCATAACATTCAGTGTCAGAAGTATGCAAAAGAACATCTAAACAAGCCTGATGCATTTTGGAAACAAGTCCTGTGGTATGTGTGGAGAAAAAAGGGCACAGAATTTCAGGAAAAGAACATCTTGCTGGCACCATTAAGCATGGGTGTGGATCAATCGTGCTTTGGGTTTGTGTTGCAGCGAATGGCACAGGGAATATTTCATGGGTAGAGGTAAGAATGGATTCAATGAAATTTTAACAAATTCATGCATTTTTGCAAACATAGCATCATCTGTGAAAAAGCTGAAGTTGAAAAGAGTATGACTGCTACAAATGGATAATGATCCTAAACACACATCAAAATCCACAATAGACTACCTCAAAAGGCGCAAACTAAATGTTTTACAATGGCCCTCACAGTCCCCTAATCTGAACATCATTGAAAATCTGTGACTAGACCTCAAAAGAACAGTGCATGCAAGACAACCCAGGAATCTCACAGAATTGGAAGAATTTCTCAAGGAAGAATGGATGAAAAGCCCTCAAACAAGAATTGAAAGACTCTTGACTGGCTACAAAAAGCATTTAAAAGCTGTAATATTTGCAAAAGAGGGTGGTGCTAGGTACTAACCATGCAGAGTACCCAAACTTTTGCATTAGCTAATTTTCCTTTTTGTAATCTTTAAAATGCCAAAGATTAAATTTGTTTTGCCTAAAATACAAAGTAAATGTGTCATCTTTAACTTTAGGCCCTTTAGAGATCATTTAATCTTCAACTTGCTTAACTGTCCACAACTGTCCACAATAACTGTACTATAACAACCAATACAGTGGTTTTGTATAGAAGGCTGTGCAAGCTTTAACTAATGATCGCTACTGTCAGGTGGATCCTTTTTTTTTCTCTCAAATTGACATTTCATGTACTACCTATACAGCCAATAATCAAATTGGCAGCCATGTAATATTATTTTTGACAGTGTCTGGTTGGCCAAAACTCCTTGAAGTTTCTTCACACCAGCCTTGGAAGAGAACTCCTGTTTTGGATTCTCTTTCCATCCTTTTGTGTGGCGTCAGAGATGCACATCTTTTACCAATCTCGTCATTTTGGTTTGCTTTTCTTATTGTGAAATTTCCTCTGTGTACAGCACTGTTAGCCTGTCATGTCTTCCATTACTGCTACCTACACGCTTACCGTTTTTTTTTAAATGCTGAATGAGAGAAGCTGCAGATTTATGCCCTCCTCCAGTGCTATTATTTTCAGCTTTACACTAGACTGATTTTTCTGAACATTGATAACTTTATACTTGTCAGGAAGCTCTGTCAGTGGAAGACTTTTAGCTCTTCATAGGGCTTCCATGGACATGCTTTGTGCTAGCCACTCCATCTGACAGATCCCAGGGATTTACACATGGGCTCCTGGGTTGGGTCCACTGCTGCCTGTGTGATGGAGCAAACTGGCAGAGGGAGGTCAGAAGACACGTCAATATCAGGAGTTTAGGGACATGAACAGAATCGTCATGCGGAAGGATAGTCTAAACACTGGCTGAAAACAGAAATGGGAATCAAACAGGCTGAGCATAAGCTGAATAACAGAAGTGAACCATAGCAAGTTTAAACTATAACTGGCAAATCCAAGCGGTATGCTGGGAATTTAAGTATGGTGTGATGCTCTCCAATTGGCCAAAGGAGGGAGCTGACTACTGATGCTGCACAGCACACTCTCATACTGCTAGAAAAGTGAGCACTACAGTTTCGAGCCACACTAGTATCTCTGGCTTTACAGAGCCTGCACTGCCCAGTGCTTCTAGCCATTATGTCTCCTCTATCACCAGTGCAGCCCACAGAATGAATATTATGGCGCCTGGTGAGAGAAGTAGATATCATACGAACAAGTCCAGGTGGAGATGTGACAATGCTTATTTATTTATAATTTTGAAATAATTACATTTCTTTTGTAGTGGTGCCACCCGGAAGTCCTGGCCCCCTCATACGGCATGGCTCTTATGACAGCTTGGCCTCAGACCATAGTGGTCAGGATGATGAAGAATGGCTTTCGCAGGTAAATAGTGTTACTTTTTTGCAAGACTATACCAATAAGTAAATGCGATGTTCTTGAAATAAATGTATTAGTCTACTATTTAAATGCAAATTTTAAATTACAATTTTGGTTCCTCTGGATGTTTTATGATTTAGGGTATGCAAATGTATTCCTGGTGGTCTTTTTTAATTATTTAATGGCAGTGGAAGAATAGCTGAGGCAGGATACATCCTAACAAAGCAGTTGCAAGGTAGTTGGTAGGTGTTTTGAGATTTGTCAGGAATATTGGTAGGCAACAATTTTAGCTTTAATGGCCTATGTGCTCAGTAGACAGTTTCAAGTAGGTGTTGAATTTGATCATTAAAGGGTGTATCCACTACTGGACAATCCCTTCTTAATCAAATGAGGCACCCAAGTAAACTATAACAATATACAGTGCCTACAAGTAGTATTCAACCCTCTGCAGATTTAGCTGGTTGACACATGCGGAATTAACTTGGCATTGTGACATTTGTACTGTAGATCAGCCTGGAAGTGGGAAATGCACTGCAGCAAAAAAAAATTTTAATTTTTTTTTTTTTTTTTTTAAAACGTTAAAAGTTAATTCAGAGTGTCATTTATTATTCAACCCCTCAAACCACAAGACTTCAGTTTGGTCCCCCTAAAGTTTTAAGAAGTAGTTCAGGCACCAAGAATAATGAGCTTCACATGTGTGGATTAATGATCTCTTGCCAGCCTTTTCTGACTATTTAAGACCCTCCCCAAACATGTGAACAGCACTCATACATGGTCAACATGGGAAAGACAAAGGAGCATTCCAAGGCTATCAGAGACAAGATCGTGGAGGGTCACAAGGCTAGCAAGGGGTACAAAACCCTTTCCAAGGAGTTGGGCCTACCTGTCTCCACTGTTGGGAGCATCATCCGTAAGTGGAAGGCTTATGGAACTACTGTTACCCTTCCATGCCTGGACAGCCTTTGAAAGTTTCCTCCCGTGCCAAGGCCAGGCTTGTCCGAAGAGTCAAGGCTAAACCAAGGACAACAAGGAAGGAGCTCCAGAAAGATCTCATGGCAGTGGGGACATTGGTTTCAGTCAATACCATAAGTAACGTACTCCACCGCAATGGTCTCCGTTCCAGACGAGCCCGTAAGGTACCTTTCAAAGCGTCATGTCAAGGCTCGTCTACAGTTTGCTCATGATCACTTGGAGGACTCTGAGACAGACTGGTTCAAGGTTCTATGGTCTGATGAGACCAAGATCGAGATCTTTGGTGCCAACCACACACGTGACGTTTGGAGACTGGATGGCACTGCATACGACCCCAAGAATACAATCCCTACAGTCAAGCATGGTGGTGGCAGCATCATGCTGTGGGGCTGTTTCTCAGCCAAGGGGCCTGGCCATCTGGTCTGCATCCATGGGCATCCACAACGACCCAAAGCACACAGCCAAGAAAACCAAGGCCTGGTTCAAGAGGGAAAAAGTCAAGGTGTTGGAGTGGCCTAGTCAGTCTCCTGACTTTAACCCAATTGAAAACTTGTGGAAGGAGCTCAAGATTAAAGTCCACATGAGACACCCAAAGAACCTAGATAACTTGGAGAAGATCTGCATGGAGGAGTGGGCCAAGATAACTCCACAGACCTGTGCCGGCCTGATCAGGTCTTATAAAAGACGATTATTAGCTGTAATTGCAAACAAGGGTTATTCCACGAAATATTAAACATAGGGGTTGTATAATAATTGACCCACACTTTTATGTTTAAAATTTATTAAAATTCAACTGAGCAACATAACTTTTTGTTTTGTAAGATTTATGCTTCTGTTAATAAATCCTACTCTCGTTTGCAGTTTGAAGGCTCTAACTTATTTGCATCTTATCAAACCAGCTAAATCTGCAGGGGGTTGAATACTACTTGTAGGCACTGTATACTCACCTTCTACAGTGACACCGCTCCAGCGATGTTGGCGCACCTGTTTCCTAAGAGTGATGTGACTCGTTGCATCACGTGCAGGCTACAGCCAATGAGAAGCTGCTTGTCAGCTTTAGCTTTTACTATTTTGCTAGAGCGGACGTCCACCTTGATGGTATATTGATGAGCTGCTGCCAAACATCGGACACTTTAGCCTGCACATAACACAAGTCACGTTAATCTCAGGGAACAGATGTGCGAGTATAGTATGTTTTTATTTTAATTGGGTGCTGAATTGATTAAGCAAGGGTTGTCCAGTAGTGGAGAATCCCTGTAAGTTTGCGAGTGAAATAGAAGAGATAGAAATAAAAAATAAAAGATCATCCACATAAGAGCAAACTTTGTATTTAGCTCCTGGAATAGCTTGAGCAGAGATGTCAGCGTGAAATGAGGTGGAGAAATGACTCCAGAGTAAAAATGACTATTTATCAATGGAGAGAGAAGGTACGTTTGACATGTTCCATTATATTCATGTCAAAGTCCTCTGTTCATGGGGCCATGTAAAGAGACTAGATCTATTTTGATCCTATTTTTCAAATTCTCATATGTTGGCTAGCAGTTAAGCAATTCTTCTTTTACATACTTCAATATACTACTGATCAATTATTATTTTTATGTTGACATAACATATTCATTCCAGCAACAAGAATTTATTGCCTCTTAGGTCTCATTAACAATGATAAAATTTGGTAGGTGAAAAGTGCTTCACTCACCTAGACTGGTTGTGCAAGTCAGGCACAACACTCTGTATAGCCAAGTGGCTGCTGCTGCGACCGCTGGTTACTGAACTCGAAAGTGCCGGAACTGAAGGCCAATTGATTTACAGAAAAAAAATAACGGATCTAGGGAGAGCTGCCAGGGGAGTAAAGGCCCCGTCTCACATAGCGAGATCGTTGCTAAACAGCGATCTCAGCAGCGATCTCGCTATGTCTGACACGTACCAGCGATCAGGCCCCTGCTGTGAATCGCTGGTCGTGTCAGAAATGCCTGGACTTTTTTTTGATCGCTGGTCTCCCGCTGGACAGCACGCATCGCTGCGTGTGGCAGGCAGGAGACCAGTGATCAGCTGGTAACCAAGGTACACTCCGGGTTTCCAGGCGCGAGGCTGTGCCTGGAAACCCAATGTGTACATTGGATACCTGCGCGCTGCTGCAGGGGAGCTGGTAACCAAGGTACACATCGGGTTTCCAGGCACCGCGCAGCGCCTGGAAACCCGAAGTGTACCTTGGTTACCAGCTCCCTGCATCAGCAGGCTGGTATCCAACGTACACTGCGGGTAACTAGGCAACGTTACCCGCAATGTCGCTGTCATGATCGCTGCCTGTTTTGCAGCTCAGCAGCGATCATGTAGCGACACACCAGCGATCCTGATCGTTGTCGGGATCACTGCTGTGTCGCTATGTGAGACAGGGCCCTAAGAGATACGGTAAAAAAAACTTTAATAAAACATTGGCTATGCATTACAGAGTTGATACCACTGGCAATGTCTGATGAAGGATTCCGTAACGCGTAGCAGATATTTTAATAAAGTTTCTTTTACCGGATCATTGTAAATGGCTGCACATCCAGTTGGAAGAATGTCTCAAGTGGGGTACCACAAGGCTCTGTTTTGGGCCCTGTATTGTTCAACATCTTTATCAATGATTTAGATGAAGGAATTGAGGGTAAACTGATCAAATTTGCTGATGACACAAAGCTAGGAGGGGTAGCTAATACTAGAGAAGAGAGAGAGAGGATTCAAAAAGATATACATAAACTGGAGCAGTGGGCAGCAACTAACAGAATGGATTTTAACAGGGAAAAATGCAAAGTACTACATGTGGGCAATAAAAATGAAAAAAGCATATACAAAATGGGAGGAATAGGGCTAAGTAACAGCACATGTGAAAAAGACTTGGGTATACTAATTGATCACAGACTTAACATGAGTCAACAGTGTGATGCAGCAGCAAAAAAGGCAAATGCAATTTTAGGATGTATCAACAGAAGCATACAGTCTAGATCACGTGAGGTCATTATTGCCCTCTACTCCTCTTTGGTCAGACCTCATCTGGAATACTGTGTCCAGTTTTGGGCACCACATTTTAAAAAAAGACATCAACAAACTGGAGCAAGTTCAGAGAAGAGCCACCAGAATGGTGACCGGTCTGCAAACCATGTCCTATGAGGAACGGTTGCAGGATTTGGGAATGTTTAGCTTGCAAAAAAGAAGACTGAGAGGAGACTTAATAGCTGTCTACAAATATCTCAAGGGCTGTCACATTGTAGAAGGATCTTCTTTATTCTCATTTGCACAAGGAAAGACTAGAAGCAATGGGATGAAACTGAATGGGAGGAGACACAGATTAGATATTAGAAAAAACTTTTTGACAGTTAGGGTGATCAATGAGTGGAACAGGCTGCCACAAGAGGTGGTGAGTTCTCCTTCAATGGAAGCCTTCAAACAGAGGCTGGATAGACATCTGTCTGGGATGATTTAGAGAATCCTGCTTTGAGCAGGGGGTTGGACCAGAAGGCCCAGGAGGTCCCTTCCAACTCTACCATTCTATGATTCTATCTCCTATACCCTTAGCAGTGCTCTCTAGATCCGCTACTGTTATTTTCTGCAAATGAATTTATTGAAACTACAACACAAAGCCCAGTAAGTGAAACATCCCTAGAATGAGAGTTTCTGCCCCTACTGTTATGATTTGGTAGCTGAGGAGAGCAGGCAAAATAGGAAATACACCAGAGCAGTTGGAAACTATGAGATTGCAGTACCCTGACTAACCACCACAACTAGAGGCAGCCGTGGAGCGTTCCTACGTTGGTCCTAGACGCCTCGTCACAGCCTGAGAAACTAACTACACCTAAAGATAGAAAGAGGAAAGCTATCTGCCCCGGAGCAGATCCCCAAAGAACATAGAAAGCCCCCAAACATGTAATGGCGGTTAGACAAGAAGAAATACTGACACAGACAGAAAATAGTATAAGCAAACGTTGGGGCCCAAACTTACTAAATAGAAAAGGATAGGAAGGGCACTTACTGCAATCCCAAAAAACCCTGAAAAGCACCAACTCTACTAATTTCAAAAACACCTGAGATCACACGACCTCTACCACCTAAATTAGTTCTCTGGTGTAACCAAAAACAAAACAGCAGCCACTGAAAAAACTGGAAAAAGCAAATGTACAAACATCAGTGGCTGAACTGAACTGAGAGGGCAAAAGCCCCCAGAAGGGACCCTGAAGGCCCCACAGAAGTGCAGGACAAAATGCAAAAATCAAGCACAAAAACAAAAAGAAGAAAATGTCTTATCTGTTAGCAGGAGATTGAGACACGACACAGCAGGCTACCAAGGAAACAGGAATCAAGGATTGAGACCAGAACAATTGATCACCGGCAACCCTGATGGGAAGGCGACTCCCTTATATAAGACCAGTCAGTAACACCTGATTCCAATCCTCACAATCTTCACTGGACAGTCCAGTACCGTTTGTAACCACCAGAGGGAGCTTCTGCTCAGAACTAATTTCCAGCCTATTCACAACACCCTACATTGTGCTACTCTCAGATTCCATAGCAAAACCTGCTGACAGATTCCCTTTAAGTGGCAAATTAAGTTTACTAGTCTGTATCACAAAAACAACCAAGGGTTTATGTATTATAAAAGTAAGGCAAGTGGCTATTGTAGGAGACATGGTTAGTCTTCAAAGAAAGTGCGTTGTTTGCTTATTTAGTTTTGAGAATTCGCCAATCGTCATAGGCCCCAAACACTTTATATGGCTCTAGGCCAAACGATGGTTCAGCCGCCATTTTGCTTGTCTCTCGCGTGCACAAGAGTTCTTGCTCTGAGAGCTGCTGCTTATCTCAGGCTAAACGAAGAATTGATACTCCAATATCGGCCCCCATGCACATTAGACTCTTGGCTCAAACCATCAATATCGGAGGGCTCAGGTGATATTAATCTAATATGTATGGGGGCCTTTAAAGGGGGGAAAACAATTTGGCCTTTGTGGTGAGTTCAAAGTCCAGGAACAAACAGGGTGATCCCACATTTACTTTGCTATGATGTACACACTCACAACAGGGCAGGGAAAATATATTAACCTTCTCCTACATAATCGCTTGTATGCTGGGGTCCACATTGTGCAACTGTCACTATAGATTTTTTGCATTTCTTCTACTAGTTTCTTATATCCACTGTCATAAATCCTGATACAACTGCCTATATAATTTCTGGGTGCTATATTTCAGCCAAAATGCTCAATCATCATTTAGCTTGTTAGTATGAGCACAAAGGGGCCAATTCATCATTTGTAATTTTTTTGTCTTGCGGTTGCCGTTTTCTGTGGCAAATATTTCAAAATGGTGACGCAATTTGAGGAATTTCACTTAAAATAAAAAATACTCTTTTTTTTACGCCTTTTTACAGTAAAATGTCACAAATCCTTTGAAATATTGCACATAAGGCACATCAGAGCTTGATCATAGTCTCATCACAGTACGATACAATTTTCTCAGATGTGGAGAAGATGTAACAAAAAATTCTCCCTTTTCTCCATTCTGTCGGTCCATGAAAATCGCACCAAACATGGATGTCATCCCCGTTGTTTTCCACGGACTCTTTGACTTGCATGGCCAAGTGCAATCCGAATATTGGATGAAAATCGAGCATGCTGCGAATTTCCTCAGATAGGAAAAAAATTGACATGTGCACAGTCCGATAGAATACCTTTGGTCCAAGTGCAGTCCGATGTTTTGTCAGATCGCACTTGGACTGAAAATATAGCACCTGCAATTTTTAACTATTTTACTCCAGAAAAAAAGGTGCAAAAACAATGATGAATCAGAGGCAAAGTTTTTTTGGCTTCGCAATAAAAAGTAGTAGAGGCTTAAATGTTCATATGTTGCTACTGATTTATTAATGCATGTATGTAATTGTAGGATTTACTTTCATATAGCATGCATCTTCTCACCCAAAGGCAGCAACAGCATGTATACAGCATATCCAAAGAGGTTTCTAATAGATCACTGAGAGTACACTTTAAGCTTTATTATTCTGAATGATAATGTGTCCTTATCATAACAGTGAAAGAAGACAAGAATTGGAAAAAAAAAAAAAAATTCCTAAAGAACAAAGCAGCTCCTCAACCAAGATATGTTTAGATGGGGAAATGTAGGACAGAGATTAAATATCTCTATGATCTGACTGTAGATGATTGGATATGCCCCAGGATGTTTTTTGAGAACCACTGCGTTTATTAAAAATTATAATATCTTTCTGGATATACCACTTTGCCTGTAATAAAGTGACATGTTATGATAAACTTTTGCGGCTTGAGCGCTTAAAATTCTCTTGTGAAGAGGACATTAGGTCAGTCTAGTTTCTAGGGTTTTTTGTTTTGTTTTGTTTTTCCCTTGTCTGAGAACACAATTATATGCTACATATCTGCAGTATTCCTGCAGAGACGTAGGATTCCCATGCTTTTATTTAGGAAGTCCTTGAAGAATATAGAATTAAATGTTCTTTGGTAAAGACTGCACTTCCTCTCATATGCCTGCAGCAATCTTCTATATCCCACTTAGGCGTCCCATCAAGGCAACAATATTGAGGAGTAGTTGTTCACATTCATAAAGGGAATTTGCGCCATTAAATCCTAGCACTGCCAGCTCCACTGTACTCAGGTGTTTTCTTTAGGAAAGCTCTTACTTATTGTTTTACACAACAAAGAACATCTTCTGCTCCAAGGAGCAGACGTGAAGAATCTCCCTATGCTCTGGAACATCTTGTCATATTAATCAATGCAAGAAAGGACATTTTAAAAGACTGGTCTACGAATAGATGCAATCAAATTTAACAATTCATGTTGTAATGTGTGATCACAGAGGAATGCATTGGCTATAGTGTGACTCAAAAGAGTAGCTATGTATTTTTGATGGTAGAGGACAAAAAAAGAGAATTTATAAATATGGTTTATTAAAAAAATGAACATACAATGTAAAATATAATGTCTAGTATACTACATGAAATCTAACAAAATGTATCACATGGCTAACGGTCTGCTTACACCGACCGACCGGCAGTATGATACGACCACCGATTGGTAAACTTTTACCAATCGGCAGTCGTTTGAATGCCTGTTTACACAAGCAGACCAAAGTAAACAAGCTCAGTGCGGTATGCTGGCATACTTAGCGGTGCATCATTCTGCTTAAGGCCGGGATCACACATGCGACGAAAACGTCCGATGCTCGCATGTGACATCCCAGCTCTGGCGCCGGCACTCGGGAGTGGAGTGCGCGGCTGCATGTATTTCTATGCAGCCGCTCGCTCCACTCCGAGTGCCGGCACCAGAGCTGGGATGTCACATGCGAGCATCGGACGTTTTCGTTGCATGTGTGATCCCGGCCTAAAAGACCATCTCAGCTAATTAACGAGCGTTTTGATCGTTAATCGGATGATCAGCAGACTGTTTACACAGCAAGATAGTTGTAGGACTAGCGTTTTTATCAACGCTCGTTCACGATTATTTTGCAGTGTAAATGTCCCTTAAGTTTTAATCATGACAAGCTTGCTACTGTGATATAGGTAATAAATACAAATGGAAAAATATATTTGAAAAAAGCTATATTCAGCTTCAGATGAAAAAAAACTATATGTCTATATTTACATAGTTTCAATAAAATCATTGTTTTACCAACCTGAGATTAATTATCACTAGAGAATGCTTGGCCTGCTTCCATGTAGTCCATCCACACCGCCACCACTGATTAGCAGCGCTCTGCCAACATACAGTATACACAGAAAGCTGTCAATCAGTGGGGTGGGCGAGGTTACACAAAGCTCAGCAGTTGGAGAACTGGTGGATGTGTAACAGAAAAGCAGGGATTTTATAAAAAAAATAGAACATGCAGCCCAGTAAGTGATACATCACTGAAATCAGTGTCTCCGCCCCTACAATATGCTGCTTTCAGACAAGAAAGCAAAAACCTTGTGACAGATTCCCCTTAAGATCAAAAATCCCCATTTTATTTTTTAAACGGGAAATAGCTGGAAATGTTTCCAAAACACACAAGAAAAATATATATTAGTAAAATAGAAGTTTTGAGCCACAATATCAATTTTATAGTATGTACATAAAAGCACAATAAAAGTATTGTGTCCTTTTCCCTTAAATAAAGTATAGCTGTATTAGTAAAGAGTTATTAGTAATGTAACTACCGGATATATACTCTCATTCTCTGGGCGCCTACAATGGGATTTCATGTCGCAACTCATGCCCAGACTTTATATATGTGACATGCTTGACAGCCAGATAGATAACTGGAGCCGCAGAACATGAGCGGATAAACTCGCTGAAAGTGCCAAGCCTAGTGACAATTGCTGCAACTTTAACGGGTAAACTGAAAAGTTTTTTTCTTGCCAGCACTGTTCTGTTCCTTCCAATTCTCTTGTTTTTAGCTTTCTTTTCAGCATCAAATGTTGTCACCGAATTTATCGAGAAAGCCTGCCCTTCACTTCAACTTTTCAATTAGAACAGTGGGTAATTTGTGTGTTGTCAGTGTGAAGTAGATACAATATGTTTGTCCTGCACACAACAGGCGAGTGAATAGGAACATCTGGCCATAGCCTCGATTAAACTGCAAAGCATCTGTTTACCTCTCGGCTCTGTGACACTGATGGTTCTGAGCTTAAAATATACAGGATGCTTTATCTGTGGCCTAATTTGCACTGCTTCATGAGATACAGGCTACGAAAGGAAGGAGATCTCTCAGGACAACCCCAGCATTGGTGAGAAACGAAAGGTAGCACTAGAGAGGCTCTTGTACGCTCGCAACCTTCAAGGCTCATGAATCTAGCAACATATTCAACATTCTCGACTGGACAAATCCGAGAAGTTGAGCTGTAATTCATAACGGCAGAGAAACAAGTGTTTCCACAGGCAAATTTCTTGTGCATAACCTCATAAGCTAGAATGTGCATCATGTGCTGAAAAAATATATTGCTATAAGTCTGAAATGCAAGGAAACTATCACAGTATTTAGACTAGCTGACTTTCAGGATCTCACATGCAGTATTCAGATACATGCTTCTTGTGCCTAACTGTCTCATGCAAATGTTTCGAAGACTGTGCCTTTAATTTCTGAATTAATCAGGTCAGTTAGCTAAGAGAAATAAAGAAATTGCATTTAGGGTGACAGCACACCCTGCGACTGGCAGCAGGCGCCTAAAATTTTGCCCAACAGCTGCAAGATTGTGAAACCAAATTGTGCAACTATTGGGCTTCAAATTGGGATGAATTTTGGAATACATGCAGCCAGCCGCAACATGTCCTATCACCCTTAGGGTATGTTTCCACAGTCAGTAAACACTGCGGGTTTGACGCTGCGTACAGCCACAGTGTCAAATCCACAGCGGCCAGATGTTACAGCATAGTGGATGGGATTTCTTGAAATCCCGTCTCCACTATGTGTGCACGGCCGCCTCCGGCTGTCCCTGCGTATACGCACATGCGGCGCTTCTTTCTAGACCGTAGCATGTCTATTTGTCTTGCGGAGATGCTCATTCTCCGCAAGATAAATGTCCCGTACAATGTATTGGATGCGGTGATTCCGCATGGTTTAATGAAAATATGCAGAATCACCTGCATTCAAAAGCCGGCATCACTTTGGACTGAGCGGACATATGCTTCATCCAAAGCGCTGCCTAATACGGAACGTGGAAACATACCCTTAGATGAGTCATATGAGAGTATTTTACATATTGGAGGTAACTAACAAGACTAACAAAAATACAATACTGTGCTGTAAATCAAGAAGGATTTTAAACTAGTAAGGTTAATAGTTTCTTTTTAGCAATTAACAAATGCAAAGTAAATTAACAAAAGATAAATCTAAACTTCTTGTCTTCAAAACAAGATCAGACGATCAATTCTTCTAGGTACACTTGCTCACAGCTTCTGAAGGAACTCTGCAGCGAGGTTGTTCCAAACATCTTAGGCTACTTTCACACATTCGTTTTTTCGCCGTCCGGCAGAATGCGTCCAAAATGTAAAAAGACGGATCCGGCGCAGATGGTGAAAAAACTGATGCAACGGATCCGATTTTTAGTCGGATCCGGCCTGAACTTTTGAACTCGAAAAATGCAGTCTACGGTTGACTGGAAGAGAGAGAGAGACTGGGCATGCTCCGAGCACAAAAACGGAATGCGGCGGCCGGATCAGGCAAAAGACTGATCCGTTCACCGGATTTGCCCATTGACTTGCATTGTAGGCAACAGCCGGTTGCGCCGCATCCGCTGCTGTCTGGTTTTTTCGCCGGATACAAAAAACGTTACATCATGCGTTGTGTCCGGCCGCCGGAAACAAAATTTTAGATGGATCCGGCAAAAAACTGACGAAATGCAAGCACATACGGCGCAATCCGGCACTAATGCAACTCAATGAGATAAAAACGGATCTGTTTTTTGAAAAACAAGCCAGATAGCGCCGGACGGCAAAAAACGGATGTGTGAAAGAGGCCTTAGAGAACTGAACCCAGTGGTACAGAAAGTATTCAGACCCCTTTAAATTTTTCACTCTTTGTTTCTTTGCAGCCATTTGGTAAATTCAAAAAAGTTCATTTTTTTTTTACTCATTAATGTTCATTCTGCACCCCATCTTGACTGAAAAAAACAGAAATGTAGAAGTTTTTACAAATTTATTAAAAAAGAAAAACTGAAATATCACATGGTCATAAGTATTCAGACCCTTTGCTTAGTATTAAGTAGAAGCACCCTTTTTAGCAGTACAGCCATGAGTCTAATTGGGAATGATGCAACAAGTTTTTCACACCTGGATTTGGGGATCCTCTGCCATTCGTGCTTGCAGATCCTCTCCAGTTCCATCAGGTTGGATGGTGAATGTTGGTAGACAGCCATTTTCAGGTCTCTACAGAAATGCTCAATTGGGTTTAGGTCAGGGCGCTGGCTGGGACAGTCAAGAATGGTCACAGAGTTGTTCTGAAGGCACTCCTTTGTTATTTTAGCTGTGTGATTAGGGTCATTGTCTTGTTGGAAGGTGAATCTTTGGCAAGTCTGAGGTTCCATAATTTTTCCCCTATGCTTAGTTAAAAAAAAATAACCATTACTGACTACCACATTATTTGTTCTTGATTTATTTTAGTGTTTCTTAAAGCCAGAAAGTTGTCATTTGAAATAACTTCAGTTTTGTGCCATGTCTGTGATCTATTTTTTTTTCAACAAAATAAAACAACTGAATGAACATCCTCCGAAGCCGGTGATTCCATAATTTTTGCTAGGGGTTGTATAGACAGGTATGTGTCTTTACAAATCAAGTTCTATCAGTTTAATTAAACACAGCTGGACTCCAATGAAGGAGTAGAACCATCTCAAGAAGGATCACAAGGAAATGGACAGCATGTGACTTAAATATGAGTGTCTGAGCAAAGGGTGAACTTATGCCAGTGATACTCATTTTCTTTTTATATTTCCAAATCTATTTTTTTTTTCATTCAAGATGGGGTGCAGAGTGTACATTAATGAGAGAAAATGAACTTTTCTGAATTTACCAAATAGCTGCAATGAAACAAGGGGTGGAAAACTTAAAGGGGTCTGAATACTTTCCGTACCCACTGTAGACTTTCAAAAATCCTTCTGTCTCTTTATATAACTCTAGACTGACCCCATGATGTTGAGGTCAGAGTTTTGTGGGGGCCATATCATCCAGTCTATGTGAAATTACATGAAGAGACAGAAATTTTTGTACAAGCCTACATCCACAGAAGATCTGTGGTTTGTTCTCCAACATGTTTGGAACAACCTACGTGCCGAAATCCTTCACAAACTGTGTGCAAGTGTGCCAAGATTGAATTTATGCTTTGATCATGTATTGCTTCTAAAAGACAAAAGACTAGGAATACATACCTTTTGTCTGTGTGTACAGTGTATGGGAGACTTCATAGGAGCTAGGCTCTATTCACTAGTTCAGAGACAACTGAAACATTAGAAATAGAGGCTGTAGATTAGAAAATTGGTAAAGAATTGAGGATTCAATTGATATAATGGCTAGAAATATTATTAGTCATCCCGTGCATACACATACAACCTTTTCTGAGCCATGGTATGCTTTAAGGTAAAAAATATAACCATTATTCTTTTTTAGAGGGAGGTGGAAATGTTCAATCGTACTTCACAGTGCACCTATACTCACTGTGACTTGAGTTAGTATTGTTGGCAAGTAATAGACTTCTGTTATAACCTTCCACTGGGAAAAAAAGACTATATTCATTTTCATAAATGCAAAGAATGTTCCCCAGGCTACATTTTCATTGCTGTTTTTATATCTGCAGAATTTGCTTTTACAGAACATATGTTTGCTGTGAAATATTGTGTAAAACTTGACTTGTGTTAAACCACAATCCTGTTTTCTTTCTAAAGTAACATTTATTAACATTCAGTGTTACATTTATGAATTTTTACAGATTAATAAAAAATGTTTAATTCCCTTACAAATTTCAAAATATTTGCTCAGCTGTGCCAGCACAAGGGAAAAATGAAAGACTGAATGTAAAACAAACGTAGAGGAATCCCAAGGGCTGTGAAATAGTTTTGCGGAATTTTCCTTTTCTCATCCCTTCAATTATATAATGAAGACATTTAAAAATTAGAAATATTGCTGACACTTTGTACACCAATTGCAACATGTAGCATGCTGTTTTAAATTGTTCATTAGTCTGTTAAGTTTATATTACAATAATGATTTTTGGGGTCTACTAATCTTCCATATTCACTAGATTGCGACCAGCCAATCAACGTATAGCTGTTATGATCTGCTACAAGCACTAAGGAAAGAAAGGGATATCTGTCCCTTCAATAGAACTAAGCTCAATCCCTACGATGTAACGGGGAACCTGATCCTGCGATCAGACCCGCTAAAGTCCTCAGCTAGTCTGAACGAAGACCTATAGATGCGAGGAAGGGATCCCTACAAGAACTAGGGACTGGGAGAAAAGATGGACACCTCCTAACAGAAGTTGTAGCAGTTAAAAAAAAAAAAAAACAACATAGAACATAGAGGTCTGAAGACCAAGCAAAACTATTTGAGTAAGGTAACAAAGCACCTGGCTAGCTTAAGAGTAGAAATTACAATGAAGTCCAGCAAAGCCAGAAGGGCGGAGCAGGACTAAATAGGCCACGAAGGTCATGTGACCAGCAAGATAGAAAAAACCTAACAGGAGAGTTCTAACAATAGCATTTTTTCCAATACTTGGACAAATATGTATTAAAATAAAATTATATTTAAGAATGTAGAGCAGAAAACAAAATTATCAAGATATTGGAGTGATGTAATAACTACATTAGAACGGATAATTGGGATACCAATTGAATGTAGTCCGGAGTTGTGTATTCTAGGGGTTGTGGATGAGGAGATGTGGGTGCACTATGATAGAATATTTCTCCGGAAGTTCTATTTATGGCTAGGAAAGCAATAGCATTGAGGTGGATGGGGGAAGTCTCCTTCGATTAATCAGTGGAAAAAATTAGTGAACATACAATACCATATGAGAACATAAGATTTGGGAGAGGTGGTGTGACTCACCCTTAACGCACTTGACTCCTAATGCCATGATTTCATCAATCTCGCGATACAAACCCTGATGTATATGTTTCAGGTCATGAGAGTGATGGTACATGTGGGCTTGAGGGTGCGTTTCTATCATAACCTGACCTGGTACGAGTTTTTTTTACCATGTTCACTAAATGCTAAAACTGACCTTCCATTATGATTCTCCAGGTCAATACCAGTTTGTAGATACCAAACATGTATAGGTTCTTAGGTTTATTTAAGTAGTGAAAAAAAATTCCAAAGTTTATAAGAAAAAAAAAAGTAGCCATTTTCCGAGACCCATAGCGTCTCTATTTATCATGGTCTAGGGCGTAGTGAGAGCTTTTTTTTGTGTGCCTAGATGACGTTTTTATTTATACCATTTTGTTATAGATACGATCTTTTGATCGCCCATTATTGCATTTAATGCAATGTTGCGGAGACCAAGAAAACTTAATTCTGGCATTTTGACACGAGTGCAAATGGGCGGGGATTATGATGCTCTTCCTTCGCTGGCATGTTAAATGCCGCTGTCGGAACTTGACAGTGGCATTTAACATGTTAACAGCTGCGTGCGGATTGCAATTCAACCGTAGCTGTTAGGGGCACATGTCAGCTGATTAAATTAGCTGACATGTGCCGTAAAAGTTGCGGGCTGATCGCTGAAGCCTGCATCAAAGAAAGGGAGGTGACCTTGGGCATACCTATACATCCAAGGTGGTAAAGCGGTTGAAGAGGTGGTATGGCACCTAAAATGTATTTTCTAACTATCATTAAACCCTAACCTCTTTTATAATTTCCTTTATTACACAATACCCTACACTTCTTCTTATCTACCTAATGTATAAATGCGTTTTTTTTACTGTAATTTCTGTGACGTTTCATTTGTGAGGAGTGTCAAACATGACAACACAGGAGAATGGGGCTGGAACAGGACATCACAGGGGGCAGTGCTGCAGTTGCTCACTAGTTTGTTGCATTGCTGCCCCCACTGAAGATCTCCTGTATCCTGGGTGATGGACACTGTGGGAGATGTGAGTGCAGTGTTGGCTCTCTGTTTCTATCTGTGCCGCAGCTTCTAAGTGAAAGAAGATGTCAGTAGAGGGTGAAGATATAAGCAGTGAGTGACACCAGCACCACCCCACAGCTTATAACACTGCCCTCAAACAAGTCGTCATCAGTATGTGGTGATAGAAGCAGTGAGTGACACCAGAGCAGCCCCGTGATGACGATTTGTTTGAGGTCAGTGCTAGAAGCTGTGGGACCGCACTGGTATTTCTCACTGTTTCTATCTCTGCCCGCTGCTGGCATAATCTTTCAATTAGAAGCTACAGCAGCGCAGTTAAAAGTAGAGAGCCAGGGCTGCACTCACATCGGCCACATTGTCCATCACCTAGAATCTAGGACTTCTTCAGAGGGGGCGTCGATGCAAGAAACCAGTGAATAACTGCAGTGCAACCTCCTGTAACATCTTGTTCCAATAGAGGCTATGGATGCTGTGGGGAGTGAGTGCAGCCCCAGCCTCCTGTGACTCCTCTCAAACGAAATATCACAGGAAGTACACACACAAAAAACACATTTAGTGATTAGATAGGGAGAAGTGCAGTGTATTGTGTAATAAAGGAAATCACAAAAGTGGTTAGGGTGTAAAGATCGTTAGTTAAACGACATAACTGAAGAGTAGAGACGTCAGTGAAAGCCAAGAGGGACTTTGGCAGGGTTTAATGTTTAGAATTGGGGCGCTTGCCAGGAGTGTTCAAGTCCCCTACTCAGAGTTCTTATCACTTTAGAAGCTATAAATCTTCTGAAAATAACCTTTAATACTACTCAGTGCTAATGGTCAGTAAAAGGAGTAGTTTATGTCTTAACAAGATGTTACCCCAGTGCTTATTATTTGCCATGTAAAGCAAAAATGTAAATTTTGGGAGAACAATAGATTATTGAAATGTTTTATGTGCAAATGTTTGAATGTACACTATACTGAAAATCTAGTCATAAATTTTAAGAAATTTGAATACAAAAATATCATTGTATTGACTCATTCTCTGTTCATGTCACAATGAATTGATATCAGAAACTTGTAGATCTGATATATTATTTAATTTGTTTATTGTTCTTTCTTGAACTGAAAGCATTGTCGTCTATGTGGAAACATAGTTCACTGTCCTTTCTTTTCATGTTCCAGGTGGAAATAGTCACACATACAGGACCTCACAGACGGTTGTGGATGGGACCTCAGTTTCAGTTTAAAACTATCCATCCCTCTGGTCAAACAACTGTGATCTCTTCTAGCTCGTCAGTCCTCCACTCACATGGTCCAAGTGATACCCCACAGCCATTGCTGGAATTTGACACCGATGATCTTGATCTGAACAGCCTTAGGTAGCTTTACTGTGAAGACAAAATAATCTATACAAATTTGTTATATTTTTACTGTTGCTAAATTGTTGTTTATTATTTTCCAATTTCTATTATTTCTTTGTATATTATAAATGAATGTCATGTTAATATAATATTAAAGCTAACCTGTCATCAGTTTTGGCCGATATAAGATACGGTCACCGCCTTTCAGGGCTTATCTACAGAATTCTATAATGTTGAAGATAATCCCACGATCCGACCTGAAAGATAAGAAAAAAAACTTTTATTATACACACCTACAGGGGCGGTCCGGTCCCATCTTCTTGCTATGCCGCCCTCCTACTTGCTTCATGGCTCTCGGGCATCGCACTCCTTAACATGCGTACTTATCTGCCCTTTTGAGGGCAGACCAAAGTACTGCAGTGCACAGGCACCAGGATAGGTCAGAGAGTCCCAGCGCTTGCACACTGCAGTACTTTTCTCTGCCCTCAACTGTGCGATGCCGGCGAGCCTGTGAAGCAAGCAGGAGGGCGGCATCGCAAGAAGATGGGAGGCCCGGACCTGGACTTGCGACACCCATCAGACCAGACTGCCTGCAGGTGAGAATAATAAAAGTTATTTTTCTTATCTTTCAGGTCGGATCGGGGGCTTATCTACAGTCATGGCCAAAAGTTTTGAGAATGACACAAATATTAATTTTTACAAAGTCTACTGCTTCACTTTTTCTAATGGCAATTTGCATATACTCCAGAATGTTTAAGATTCAGCTTAACAGCAATTACTTACAAAGTCAATATTTGGCTAGAAAATGAACTTTACCCCCCAAAACACATTTCAACATCATTGCAGCCCTGCCTTAAAAGGACCAGCTAACCTCTTTTCAGTGATTGCTCCATTAACACAGGTGTGGGTGTTGATGAGGACATGGCTGGAGATCAATCTGTCATGATTAAGTAAAAATGACACCACTGGACACTTTAAAAGGAGGCTGGTGCTTGGCATCATTGTTTCTCTTCTGTTAACCATGGTTATCTCTAAAGAAACACGTGCAGTCATCATTGCAATGCACAAAGATGGCCTAACAGGGAAGAGTATCGCAGCTAGAAAGATTGCACCTCAGTCAAAAATCTATCGCATCATCAAGAGCTTCAAGAAGAGAGGTTCTATTGTTGCCAAAAGGCTTCAGGGCGCCCAAGAAAGACCAGCAAGCGCCAGGACCGTCTCTTAAAAGTGTTTCAGCTGGGGATCGGGCTACCAGCAGTGCAGAGCTTGCTCAGGAATGGCAGCAGGCAGGTGTGAGTGCATCTGCACGGACTGTGAGGCGGAGACTCTTGGAGCAAGGCCTGGTCTCAAGGAGGGCAGCAAAGAAGCCACTTCTCTCCAGAAAAAACATCATGGACAGACTGATATTCTGCAAAAGGTACAGGCAGTGGACTGCTGAGGACTGGGGTAAAGTTATTTTCTCTGATGAATCCCCTTTTCGATTGTTTGGGACATCAGGAAAACGCCTCATTCGGAGAAGACAAGGTGAGCGCTACCACCAGTCTTGTCTCATGCCAACTGTTAAGCATCCTGAAACCATTCATGTGTGGGGTTGCTTCTCAGCCAAGGGAATCGCTCTCTCACAGTCTTGCCTAAAAACACAGCCATGAATAAAGAATGGTACCAGAATGTCCTCCAAGAGCAACTTCTCCCAACCCTCCAAGAGCAGTTTGGCGATCAACAATGCCTTTTCCAGCATGATGGAGCACCTTGCCATAAAGCAAAGGTGATAACTAAATGGCTCAAGGAACAAAACATAGAGATTTTGGGTCCATGGCCTGGAAACTCCCCAGATCTTAATCCCATTGAGAACTTGTGGTCAATCATCAAGAGATGGGTGGACAAACAAAAACCTAAAAATTTGCTGACATATTAAATGGAATAGCAATTGATTGTTGGCATGCAGAGATGGACCTGCAATATTCAGTCCATGGATTGCTAGTCCAGGAAGGTTGCATTAGAGAGCAGTTGCACGCATGGGATGAATTGGCAGGAGGATCTCTGATAGAAATGAAGAGGTCAACACTGCAAACTATTGAACGTTGGCTGCAATTAACTCCCATTCCTAACTGTATCAGCATATTAGCTTTTGTTGACTCTAATATGTTTGACAATTAATTATATTTCTGTCTGTGATAAAAACATCTGTCAAACACACATAAAAACCAGAGGGCAGCAGATCATGTGAAAATATAATATTTGTGTCATTCTCAAAACTTTTGGCCATGACTATACAGCATTATAGAATGCTGTAGATAAGACCTGAAAGGCAGTGGCCGTATCTTATAGATGAATAGGTTATCAAGGAAGTGGCCTGAGCCTGAGCCTGGCCGCTCACTTCCTTTTGATCACTTATATGTCCGAAGGCGGGACAATGACTCCAGCACTGATTGGGTGCATGGCTCACATGACTCAACAACCTCACGTGAGCCTCGGAAGAGCGAGTGTCGTCAGCGCTTGAACAGCGTCGGCACATGAGGTAGGTATACTTTTTATTTTAATGGGTAAACATTCAGATTGAGAAGGCGTTGTTCTAGTAGTGGACAACCCCATTAATAGTTAGAAAGCTTGAAAAAAAGCCTTTCGTCAAACCAGTCTAGTTTGTTGTAATGCAGTATTGATCCTGGGAACGACAAAGGAAAGAACCCTTGTCCCCCAAATGAATGGTGTGGTCTGTGGGACTGATGAAGATATCTGGGTGCTTTTTTTTCCTTCCCACAGGCAATAAAAGGAGTGGTAGATTGTATGCATGACTACCAATCAATTCAAATGGGGAACACAGATCTCTTTACTCATCATCTGTAGCAATCATACTTTTAGCACTTACAGTGGGTTGGCAATAAATATTGTTCAAGGACCAACTTCTTTAAATCCATTGAATACCGAGGATGTATTACAAAGCAGATTACGAGCCAGACATTCTTGTCCAACAACTATCAGTGCCTGATCACACAAATGCTTTTTCTGGTTGAATGGGCATATAGTCCAACAGATATGCTTTAAATGATGTAGAAAGCCATATGGACGAATGTAGGAAGTTTTCTGTATGTTATATTGCAAATGGGATCCCAAATCTGTTTTATTTTTTAAGAATGAGATATCCAACAGGGTGTGATGGGCAGGTGACTTATGAGCAAACACTCAAATGCATTCATAAATAATAATAATAGATACACAAACTTAAGGCCCCCCTACATATCAGGCAGCAGCCTAATGTGTATGGGGGCATCCTGACAATTCCCTGACATCATCTACCTGGGAAGAGAGGATCCGGCTCATTGGATTTGAAACAGTCAATCCTTTTGTTTTCTGGGTGGTAAGCTGCCACCAATGAAGTGTTATTTGAGCCGAGAATTCTCCTGATCATGGAGGAGTAGGTGGAGATAGCTGTGGGATCATTAGGCCGACAACTGTCTAAAGTATATATGTAGCAGGTTTTGCCTTAGGTAAAATAACGCAGCAAAAACGCAATGTGTGAACATAGCCTTACTCTTTGCATGAATTGATAAAATCCCTAATCCCAGTTCACATTAGTGTATAACTAAGGCTACTTTCACACTTCAGGCTTTTTGTGTCAGGCGCGATCCGTCCTATGCCTGACAGGACGATCCGGCGCTGAATTAAAAAAAACTGATCAGTTTTGTTGCCGGAGCCGTCCTGACCTTTTCAACCCGGAAAGAGAAAATTTTCCATGTTGAAAATGCAGGCATCAACGGACCGAGGAGAGAGAGAGAGAGACCTTGGATTCCGGATCAGTTTTCTGACGGATTTGTCAAAATACTGGTCCGGCTCCATAGGTTTGCATTGTTTCCGGCCGCCTGAAGTGCCGATTCAGGCACTATCAGGCGGCTCCGGAAAAAAAAAAAAACGTTACAGCCAGCGTCTTGTCCGGCCGCCGGAATGTACATTTCCGACGGATCCGGCCAAAAACGGATGCAACGCTGTGACATCAGGCGCGATCCGGCGCTAATGTAAGTCAATGGTAAAAAAACGCATCCGGTATCGGATGCGTTTTTTTTAAAAACACGCCGGATCGCGCCTGATACAAAAAGCCTGAAGTGTGAAAGTAGCCTAAGCTGGCACATATTCTACTCAGAGCCATGTTATATTTCATTTATTTTACTTTACTCCATTCATTTAATGTGTGGATTTGAACTTTTTTCCACCTCTTTTCACTTCCTAAACTTGTTGTTTCAACGGAACTTATAGGTTTTGATTTGACTGATAAGTAAGTTAGTAAAATAAATAAGTGTGGCTGAACTGGATGTTTAACGGTTCTGATCAGCTGGATCCTGAGAAAATGAAGGAGGGTGTGGAGAGGTGAATTAGAAGAATGACTTTGCAATCACATGTTTAATAAGGGATTCTAATTTTATAGTATCGTATGTCCCTTAGTACCTCTGGGTATTTTCTGCCTCGTGTGCAGTTGCATTTTGGTGCTACTGTACAATTTTAGTTTTACTGATTTGAGGCAATTTTAATTATAGTAAAGAATCTCTAGCAATCTGAATTAATGAATTTAATGATAAACAGCACTATTTTCACAATTCTAATGGTTGCTATTTGAATCAGCTAACCAGCTTTTCCAAAAATCTCCTTAGGCTAAATTCACGTTCGTTTTGGAGTCCCATTTGTCTGATCATTTGTAAATTATGCAAATGTGGTCCTGGGTTCAAATCCAACCAAGAACAACAGTTGCAAGGAGTTTGTATGTTCTCCCTGTGTTTTTGTGGGTTTCCTCCGGGTTCTCCGTTTTCCTCCCACACTCCAAATACAGACTGATAGGGAATTTTGATTGTTAACTCCAGTGATGATAATGTCTGTGTAGCGCTGTAGACTTAATGGGGTTATATAAGTTAGTAAAATAAAAAATATACATATACTGTATATATGGAAGACTAGGCTCAGTCTGGTTTCTCTTTGGTGTCACTTTTGGAACAAGAGAAGAGGTCCTTCAGTTTTACACAAACTAGACGGACTATATAGTTATCAATTAGGTCCCTCTGCTTCCGTTTACATCTGCTAGCAAATAAATCTGTTTGGGGTATGTATTTAATTTGCCTGTTTCTAAAATGGACAAATGGTACCCCAAAACAAGCAGTGAACAGAGTTCAGTTTAACAGTTTTTCATCGATCAGCTTACTGTATAGTAATAGTCTAAAGACAGAACTTTATAGAATATAAATCATGAAATCACCCTCTGTGCAGTCACTTAGCAAGGGATGCTGCGAGATCTTGGGTCTGAATCCTGAAAAATCATAAATGCAAGTCATGAGCTGTAATTTGGGATCAGTTAAAGAGGACTTGTCACTTGCTCAAAAAAATGTTGTTAAATATCTTGTAAAAATCCCTGAGCGCACTTGATTTTGCTGCTGTTTTCTGTTTTGCTCTACATTGCTCCATTACAGAGTTTTTCATATTTGTTGCTTTTCCAGTGCAACATGGGAAAATTTTTGCTTTTAGTCCAACTGGGCTTTTTTCTTCAATTTTTTCACTGGGGGTGTGCACTTTCACCCCTCATGTTCTACAGATGCTGCCTATCACTGCTCGGTAGCTGATCTAGCAATCTCAAATGCTGCCAAGCTGTGATTGGCAGTGTCTGAGAGGGTGAGATCGACATCTCTCGACCGCAGAGACTTTGAACAAATGCCCTGTTGGTGTTCAAGCAGAAATTTCACATACTGTGCTCCAAAAGCAACAAATGTGAATATCTCTGTTATGGAATTATGCAACAAAACACGGAAAAAAGCAACAAAATCAAAGGAGTTCAGGGATTTTTTCAAAGGATCTAACAATTTTTTTTTAATTGACAGATCCTCTTTATAGAAAAATAAATATATTTATAAAGTGACATAGTTATGTAAAATGTTATCCAATAGTAAAAATATGATATTGCTCCTCATTGGTATTTGCTGTCTCTAAAAAAAGACACTAGATGAATACTAATGCAAGCAGATACTAGGGGGGCATTACCTATAGCAACTAAGGAAGATGAACATTCATTTTAACCAAAGAATATCTGACTTCAAACTGCTAGGTTACTATAGGCAGTTGTTTTTACTTTGCATTTCTTTGATAAATTTCTCCATTCAAAAGTTAAAAGTAAATGCTGTTAAGATTTTCTTGCAAACTTTTCTTTTTCATGCAGAATCCAGCCCGTTCGCTCTGAGCCTGTAAGCATGCCAGGATCTCCGCGACCTACTGCTGATCGCAGGGGAGGATCAACAGTTATTGACGCCAGCTCCGGTAGGAAAAACCTTTAATGGTCAATTGGCCATAAAGGATTTCTCTATTGGTGTAAAGGGTTTACAAATAAGTTTTACTATCTGTAATGTAGATGCACTGATGTAATAAATACTACACTAGATTTAGATCCCAAACAATTTCCTGCCCAAGAATAACTAAGGCCATTGTAGAGTATAATCTGTTACATGAATGTTACTTTTTTTACTGTTACAGTGCAATGAGTATGGTGTGTTGTTCACAATCGGTAAATGTTGGCAGTGTTTTGTTTTTCTGGGTGTGCAAACTGTTGTGTGTAGATGTGCTCCATTTGTAGCCTGAGTGTAGAGCAACTGTGAGATTTAAATGAGTTGTCCCACAAATTTAGTATATTTGAATTAATAGAACTTGAAATAATAATAAATTCCACAATTGGATGTTTTAAAAAAATGTTCCTGTGATGAGATAATCTTATAAATGTGCAGAGCTTCTTCAGTTCATGGTCAGTATATATCACAGTTCCTGGACACAGGAGAAAGTTTATGGCACTTATGATAAGTGTGTATACAGACAAAAAAGCAGAGACTTGGAACACACATTTTCCTGCCTGTTTTGTCACAGGAGTGAGTGTTTCTTCCCCATCACCAGTTCTGTTCGCTCATTATAAATCATAGTCAGTGATATATAAGCTCAGTCGCCTTTGGAGCTCCTGCTGTAAAGCTACATACGCATGCTAATGACGTGAAGATTCTAAACAGATGTATAGTTTTCTGGGAAAGATTCAGTATAAACTGTTTTTTCTTCATGTAAATCCATGCACATTCAGGACTTAGGAGTTCTGTGGGTCCTACTCAGTGATTCACAGTTTCATTTTACGCATTCTCATAAGGACTCTATTGGTATCTTCAACCCATTGTTCACTATAATTATGTAAAGTCAATAGGTTGCGCGACCGAACGATGTACCAGAAAAGCTCGTTCATAATGCATGGAATCATTTATATGATCAAAAAAGTGTGTGTTCAATTTGCAAAAATTGTGTAATGTAAATGGATATGGTATGTTTATTCAATGATTTGACTGACAAAAAAGAGAAATGGAAATTCATAAATAGGGTTGACCATGTTTCAAGGCAATACCTCCTTACCATTTGGAGAATTGGAACGAGTACATATTTGTAATTAGCAAAAAATATTTTGCTTCATTAATACAATTAAATATTCTTCTACAGCATCAACAGAAATGTATGTACAATACTTTATGATATCATGTATTCAGATTAGCATTACTTATGGGATTTGAATATTGAAGACACCTATACTTTAGATTATGTGTCATAACAGTGCACGGTATTCAATGTTACAATGTAACAACCACTGTTCAACCATTTCATTCACGACTATCATCCTGAATAAACACTTGTCTGACATTATTTGCTTGTCATGAGTTACTTCTCATCCTTCATCGTTTTAACGATTATTTGATTTTGTAAACAAAGAGTATATAACATGCTGTCTGCATTCAGAGTAACATATTGTTGGTGACCTGTTCAAGTAGACATACAGGGTGGTCCAAAAGTAGGTGGACAGTATGTGTAATAGGGTTATGAAGGGATTAGATTTATCAAATATGGTGTAAAGTGAAACTGACTCAGTTGCCCTTAGCAACCAATCAGATTCCACTTTTCATTCTTCGCAGACTCTTTGGAAAATGAAAGGTGGAATCTGATTGGTTGCTAAGGGCAACTGAGTCAGTTTCACAGATCCAATTTTCACAGTTAAATCTCCCCAAAATGGCAAATAATTTAAATACTGATCAAAGAAAATGGATTTTAAAAGAGTATTGGAAATCTCAAAATGCTGAAACAGAGCAAATTGGGTTGAAACATTTGGTACTCAAGCCCCAAAGAGACAAACCATTTTCCGCATTGGTGACAAATTCGATGCCACTGGCTCAATCCTTAATGCTCCAAAAACTGGTCGACCCAAAACAGCCTGTACAGAAAATAATAAACAACTTGTTGCTGAAACATTTGTTCAGAGTCCAAAAAAGTCCACCAGAAGAGTCTCTTTAGAATTGGGAATTTCACGAGCTTCCATCATGCGAATCCTGAAATCTGTTGGGTGGAAAGCTTATTCTCTACGTCTAATTCATGGTTTATTGGAGGATGATCCAGACAGGCGGCTGCAATTTAGAGAGATTATGTTTGAAGAAAATCCAGTCATTTTAGATAACATTATGTGGAGTGATGAAGCTTCTTTCAAATTATCTGGCCATATTAACAGACATAATTGTATTTACTGGTATAATGAGAACATGCATTTAACATTAGAGCAACAACTAAATGAGCCTGGTGTCAATGTTTGGGGTGGTATTTCAAGTTTTGGTGTTTTTGGACCATTTTTATGGACAGTCAAGGAGATAAAGTATCTCGGAAATTCTAATGAACAGCAAGTTGTTGCCCATTAGGTACTCAAGCCCCAAAGACAAACCATTTTCCGCATTGGTGACAAATTCGATGCCACTGCTCAATCTTAATGCTATCCAAAAATGGTCGACCAAAACAGCCTGTACAGAAAATAATAAACAACTTGTTGCTGAAACATTTGTCAGATCCAAAAAGTCCACCAATGTTTCTTTAGAACTGGGAATTTCACGAGCTTCATCATGCGAATCCTGAAATCTATTGGGTGAAAGCTATTCTCACGTACTAATTCATGTTTATTGGAGATGATCCAGACAGGCGGCTGCAATTTGTGAGAATATGTTTCGAAGAAATCCGTCATTTTAGATAACATTATGTGGAGTGATGAAGCTTCTTCAATTATCTGACCATATTAACAGACATAATTGTATTTACTGATAATGAGAACATGCATTTAACATTAAGCAACAATAAATGCCTGGTGTCAATGTTTGGGGTGGTATTTCAAGTTTAGGTGTTTTTGACATTTTTTATGGAACAGTCACAGGAGTAAGTATCTCGAATTCTAATGAATCAAGTTTCCCCGTTTACAGCAACAGCCTAATTCAAATGACCTTTATTTCAAACAAGATGGGGCCCCTCCACATTATTCAAGAATAGTCTGCGAGTTTCTTGATTGAAACATTTCCTAATAAATAGATTGGCCGAAGAGGCCCACTTGATTGGCCGGCACGATCACCAGACTTGACCCCAATGGATTTTTTCTTTTGGGGAGTACTCAAGGACAAGGTTTATAGTCGAAAACCAAAAAAGTGTCAGTGATTTGAAAAATTACATAAGAGATGCATTTCAAGAAATTAATTCCCAAAGAGACTTGTTCAAAAATGTTTGTCGAAGCGTAAGAGGCAGACTTCAAAGCTGTGCAAATTGTGATGGAAAACAGTTTGAGCACCTGCATTGATATTTTGTATTTTTCTTTTCAGAATAAAATTTAATTGTCAATGTTATGCTTGTGTTAGTAAATATAATTTTATGTATAAATCAAAATAAATGTTATTATTTTCTGTCCACCTACTTTTGGACCACCCTGTATTTTGTATGCTGTTAAATATACTAATGTATTCTAATTACTTTTTTATGTAATGATCCCTAGCAAAGTGAAATGGCTGTAAAGTTAGTTATGTATTTACAGAAATAAAATAGTAATTGTCCCTCCGGTCTTATATCCTCAATATAAAATTATAACGACTGGTTTGCATGCTTATATTCAGCTGTATGCCAACATAGGTTCCAATACACTTTTGTCAAGTAAATCTATCACAAGTAGGAATTATTAAATGCAGAGTATTAGTCAAGCAGTTAGGAGTCAAAAGGATTTTAATCCAAAGTGATTCGGAAATCCCCTGAGACTGTTGAGTGGATTGAGGTTTTAAACAGGAAAAAAGAAACTGTAACAAACACAAAAAAGATTTGTGTATGATGTTTGGAAGATAAAACAATGGATTTAAAATAAAGATTTATAATAATGATGTGATACTAATATTTCAAAATCACCATTCTTAGAACTGGACATATTGCTGTGTTAAGGGCATTGATGTAAGCAGACCCTAAGGATGTTAACTATTTATTAGATCATTTTGAATAAATAGTCCCAATCAACTTTACAAACCAACTAGTGTCTTTATTGGAGCCTAAGGATTTCCAAACCTCTATGCAGTGGCATGATTTGAATTGCCAGCTCCGTGGTAAAGCAAATATTATGCGCTCCTAATCCATGGATTTTATATATTCAACCGTCACTGCACTTCCTTGCTGCTGTACTTCTAGGTGGACTTGAGTTTTGGAGTTTCAGCCCTTCAGCTAAGGAATTTACCTTGCATGGTAAACACCAGTTGACTTCCTACAGTGAGTTTGTCTGTTTTCCCTCCCAGTTCCTCTTCCTTTCACCTCGTTAGGGTTCTGGGAGGTTATTCTTGTGTCATTTTTTTTGCCTCTCCTTAACCTTCCCTCTCCACCTTATATGGACATATTTTAATTTTTCAACCTCAGTTTTTGTATCTTTCTGCATATTTTCCTCTCTTTTTGTTGGGAGTGTGTTGTGTTCTTCCTTCTGGTTCCTCGGAACGTATGATAAAAAACCCTTGATGGCCTTTTAGGGAGCCAGGTCCAAGGTAGTGTTTTTGAGTTGTGCGGTTAGGGTCTTCTAGTCTATTCAGGGACCAGTTGGGTGTAGGTGCGGCGTCTCCCTTTAAAAAGTCTTCCCTTTTTCAGTTATCAATGAGTGTGTCACGTTCATAACACAGAGCAAGTGATGTTTACACAGGACGATGCACTGCCAAGACCAATGATCATTTATTCTTAACAAATGTTACTTCTTCTGATGATTGCACCTTTTGCTCGCTCATTGGGTGATTGGCAGCCTGTTTACATTGCAAGATTATCGTCAAATGAGTGTTCCTAGGAACACTTGTGTCATGTATAGTGTACAGTTCCTATAGCGTCTTGTGCTTGGGTGCGAGGAAAACACAGGAGACACAGGTTGATATGAAATGACTTGTATTACTTCATACAAGCATGCTGAAAGTTCACACAGTTTGCAGGAACAGCGACAGGAGACACAGCGGCCAGAGTAACTTCAATCACTACAAATAAATCTCCAAAGCAGGTTCAGGATCTCTTTCTCTGTACCGTAATTCCTCTGCAAACATGGATTCACCAAAACAGCAGGTTTCCAGAGTCCAAAAGTGTTCCAAGGTTCCTCAGTAGGGAATAACTGGAGTACAAGTCCAAGGTTTCCAGAAGTCAGGGTCACAGACTGACTGAGGCTTGATTCAGGAGCACTGATTGTTCAGCTGAGGCTGCTTAAGAAGCAAGAGGGAAGAATCAGGGGGGGGGAACATGAAAACTGGAAACTCCATATTAAACTGAGGGCAAGAGCCGCAGGAAAGACGGAAAGCAAAATGGCCGACGGAATAACTGGAGTTTTAAGGAACATGTCAACAGAGACAAAGAACCTTACAACTTGTCAACGATAATGTTTCAGTGGTAAATTGCACCTTTAAATGGTTAAAAGAATACATTGTTATTAGTGGCTATCTCTATCAGCCATGCCTTCAAATTTCAATGTACAATAAACAAGGACAATCCCAGATCCAAAATGGTTTGGAAGTATAAAATGTGGTTTGTGATATAAAACCATTATGCCATGTCATTTCTAGATGCTTCATGGTCAAACTGAGGGAGAAAGAAAGTCCTAAAGCTGCATGTGTCACCAGTCATCTGGGTCGGTGCTGCAATGGTTAGTAGTAATGGTATTCTCACTGTTAGCACACCCACTAGCTGTAGAGATCAGGACTCTAATGCAGGCAAAGACTATAGCATGTTGGTAGTGGTTTAATAAACATAATTTTTCATCAGTTTCCCTATTAATGTTACTGGAAATCTGTCATGCTATACCATTACTTGCTGTAAAATGCTCCATTTTCAGATCACTGAAACCTAAATGCTTTCATTAGATTTTGCTTGGACGGGCCTAAACACGGCTGTCCTTTTTGAAAACTGAGGAAAATGGCAGCGTTACGCATTTTCAATTGCACAGTGGTTTTTGTTTTTGGGAATTGATATCTGTAAAGTCAATTTACTTTCTAAATTATTTTCATTGATGAATTCACAGTCCACTTTGTGTTTGCTATTTTAAATTTTCAGGAATGGTGGGATTTCACAGCTTCAACCAAAATGGGGATTTCTGTCTCTTGTTTTGTCTCTTTTTAAAAGCTTTTGAGCAATTTTATTGTGGTTATCGAGGGTACTTTTTTTGTGTTGAATATTGTATAAATAATGGCCTGTAGTGTATTACTTTTTCGAACTATTTTAAGGGGGGAATCACAACCCAAGCAGTTGCGTTACCTTTTGACGTTTGGAATTGAAAGATTTTCTGCCGGGCAGGGTTATAATGTCCATTACGTAACATATGGGATTTACGGAGCGTTGAAAACCCTGTTTGGTGTCATACAAGGTGCCATTTGGTTTGAAGCTTTTTATACAAGGTTCCCTTTACTGTAAAATGATGCAATAAACAAATGTGTTCAGTATAAAGTTTACCTTCTTTGGGTGCTAGTTGTGTTTTTATTAAAGGGAACTTTCCAATCAAAAGTAAGGAAGTTCTTTTATGTTTATTACCGGGAAACCAGAACTTTTTTGGGCATTGGTGGGCCTTAAAAGAGTTTTGGGGCTTTTTCCGTCTGCCCCTTCTGGTATGCGGGCTTTTTTCACCATGACCTTTTTTGTTTGTCCTGTGGCTGTTTTTCCCCAGAATGCTGCCCTTCACCAATTGAGAAAAGAAAAGGGTTTTTCCCTTTTGGGAAACATGTCATGTTGGATCACTTCCAATCTGTTGATGAAGTTCTGTTCGGGTTGACTAGATGTTACCTATTAAATTGTTGATTGGCTTAATGGTCTTTATGTTCTTCTTTCCTAAAAGGGAATTTTTGGTAAAAGTTAACTGTATTTATTGTTCGTTTTTGTTGTATCTTAAAAGTGGCTGTCGGAATGAACCCGTTTTCTCTTGTCCACCAGCCAGAAAGGCCTACCATTGAGTATTTGCTGGCTACAAAGTTCCTTGCTGAACCCGGATACCATTGTGTTCTTCTGATCGGCTTTTACCCAGTGCTCTCTGTTTGGCCTCTGTTTGCCAATTAACGCCCTTATAAACTGGCCCTGTGGGTGTGTCATTTGCGGATTTTTGTGCTTCCAAACTTTAGTAAAACTCTTTCTCCTGGGTTCCTGCTGCTCAAACACGCTCTCCTGTGAAATGACCTCGGCCTGCACCTGACTACGTTATCTGCCTGTCCTTGCTACGAATTGCCTTTCCTGTGTACCGAACCTCCGGTGCCACCTGACTACGTTATTGCCGGGGTCCTCTGCTACAAACACGTCTCCTGTGAACTGACCTCGGCCTGCCACCTGACTAGTTATTGCCTGCCCTATGCTACCGAATTCCTTTCTGTGTCCGACCTCCGGTGGGCCCCCTGACTACGTACCTGCCTCTGCTTTCCCTAGTGTTTGCAGTAAATCGGCTTCCCAAACCCCGACGGGATCCGACAGAATTTAACTGCGGCCAAAATGGAGTCGCTGTGAACCCCTGAGGCGGCAAGTTAGGGGGCTTCAAGTTTTTGTTGAATCTCAAAAAAATTTTTCCAAGTTACAAACCCTTTTTTCACGGTGATAAAAGGAAAGTAATTGAGCTTCAAAAAAAAATTCTGGATGTGGTTATTCAGGGTCCGAATCAAACGCGCGGCGGGCCCCTGCCTAAAGTTCGTGGGGGGATCGCCTGCAGACCCGAGGATTCCTCAATCAAGCCGCTATACTTCCGGGTGCAACCTGCCCCCCTTTACCAGTGAGAGGAAGAAAGTTTTTTTCTGATAAATCTCCTGACGGATGAAGCTCTTGTTGGGCTTCACCTTATGAGAAAGGAAATATGCCTCCTTAATGCCTGGAAGCTTTCATCGCAGCTGTGAATCAATTTTTGATGACCCAAATCGCTGTGCACAGCAGAAACCAAATTAATAATTTGCGCCAAGGGGCGTCGTCTGTTGCGGAATTACTTTGGAGTTCCATCCCTGGGTGGCGACACCCCCTGGAAATCCAGGGCCCAGGAAGTCAATTTCCGACGGGGGTTATCAGAACCAGTGAAAGACGAGCTTGCCGGGTTGGACCCCTGACCGTTGGGGGTTTTTTTCAACTGTGTATCCGGATTGCCAGGGACTTTGAAAGGAGAAAGGAGAGATTGGATCACTTGGGGAATAGCCCTGGCTTCTAAATTTTTTGCTTTAGACCACCAAAGAAAAGACGCAAGGCTGTTGAACCGAGGGAGATCGCGTCATCCGAAGACCACTCTCTGCAAGGAGAAGGGAGGCGACGTGGGCAGAAATCTCTGCCTTATTGTGGGGACCCTGGACACTAGCCATCAACGTCCTAAAAAAAAAGGGCTTGCTTTTTCCAAAAAAAACAAGGTCTGCCAGAATATGGACCTTTTCAGCAGTCGGTTCATCTTGCAGACTTTCTTCAGTAACCCAAAAAATAGAAAAAATACCACATTTCTCATTTTGTAATCCCCCCTTAGGTGTAATGGGCACCCAAAAAATACAAAGCTTGCCCTGTTGGTTCGGGAGCAGGAGGAAATTTTTTGGACTTAAAATTTCACGTGATAATTAATTTTTCCAAAGGAAAACCAAATCCCTCCCAAATGAAATGGAAAAAAAGTGGAGGGGGCACCTTTGTTTTTTGGACCTGTCCGCATGAGACAAATCGAATTTGGGGATTTGTATCGACCCGGATAATCTGAAGCTGTAGTTTTCCACCTTATTTCATCTCCGAAATTTCCGGTTATTTTGGGATCCCTGGTTTTCGTCCATAACCCTTTACAACTGGGCATCAAGGCCATCACCTTCCATTGAATACTGTAAGAATAATTGGGCATAAGGAACCCCCGTTCTCCAACAAGTCCAAAAACTTGAGATTTCGCATGAGAAGGGAAGAGAAACTAACCACCTCAATATCAGCAGTTCTTGATGTCTGCAGTAAGAAGAAAGCGATCAATTACCCTTTTCCCGTCCTTAAAAATCCCCCAATTGAATTGCCCCCAGGAGCAACCATTCCATTTGGACGGTTTTAAATTTTTTCCAAACCCCTTGAATTAAGGGGGTATTAAGAAATTCCCCGGGATGAAAATTTAAAAAAAGGCTTTTTTCCCCCTTCCACATCCCAGCGGGGGAAAACCCTTTTTTTTTTTGGGGAAAAAAAACCCCCCCAAAATTGCGGCCTTTTTTGGGGACTACAGAGAGATGAAAAATTTTTTACTGTCAAGAATCGTACCCGCTACCCTTGTTCCCCTGAACTTTTTGGGGAAAAATCCGTTTGCGAAAATCTTTACGAAGCGGTTCTTAGGGGGCTTACAACCTCTTAGGAAAATTCCCCCCAGGAGATGGTGGAAGACCCCTAAAAACGAGATTGGATTTTTTGAATCTTTGGTTATGCCTTTGGCCCCTTAGCTTTGCCCAGCCCCCTTTAAAACATTTTATTAAGATGTATTTCGGATTTCTTGGCCAAATTTTTCGTTGTGGCTTATCTTTTTGATTTCTTTTTTTTTTCAGAAACCTTGGAAGGCACCCCCGGCCCCGTCCAGTTAGTTTGGGAAAACCCCCACGGAGAAACCGGGTTTTTAAATTAAAATTTTTAAAATGTGAGTTTGAACAAACTAGTATCCAATTTTGGGATATTCACCCCCCCAAAGGGGGTTTGAGCTTGGACCCGGGGGCAAAACCCAATGCTGTGTAGTTGGTTTTTTTCCCCAAAAATTTTTAAAAGACGCCAGCGTTTTTTTGGGTTTTTAAAAAATTTTCCCAAAAAATTTATAAAAACTTTTCCGGATTTAAAAAAATTTACTACACAAAAAAAAAAAGCCAAAAAGAAATTTTTTTTTTTTCCGGGGGAAAAACAGGAGGCTTTTGACAATTTGAAAATTTTTTTAAAAATCTGCCCATTGTTAGTCCCCCCAAAAACCCTAAATTTCCCCTTTTTACTGTCGAAGTGGACGCCTGGAAAATCTGCAGTGGGAGCCATTCTTCTAAGCGTTTTGGGGAAATTTTGCAATTTCCCCCCATGTGCGTTTCTTTCCCAAACCATTTTAAACTCAGAAAAAAATTTGGGGAAAACGGTAAAAAGAACTTTTGCCCTTAAGTTGCTTTTCCCCGGGGGGGGACATTTGTGGAAGGTGCAAACCCCTGTGACGGCCCCCACGGACCCAAGAATCAAAAATTTCCCCCTTTTGAAAAAAATTTTTTTTAAAAGGGGGCAAGCCCAGGGCCCCCTTTTTTTTTTAAAAATTTTTAATTTTATAATCTCTTCCCCCCCTGGTTCAAGAAAGGCCCGGGGTCCCCTCTGCCCCCAAAAGTGTTGGGGAAACCCCAGGGAGGTTTTGAAAAGACAAAAACAATTCTACCCCAAAAAATTTTTTTTGGGGAAATTTTGCACTTAGAGGACTTTGAATTTGAAATTTAAAAATGGTATAAAAAAAGGCTCTTTCCAAAACCAAAACCTTGGAAAAACGTCGATTTTCATTCAAAGGGGGGTTTTTTGGGTGCAGAAACAAAAAATTTTATGTACCTAAAACTTCTCCCCTTAAAAATCCCAAAAGTCCCAAGGGGTTCTAAACTGGCGGAACCGGGGGGGTTTCAAAAAACACAAGACTTACTACTTCGTTTCTTTTGGGGCCCAATTGTAGGAAGGACGGGAGGAAATATGTTTAAAATTTTAAAACTTTCGCACGAAACAAGACCCCACGATCGTCTCCTCTAGGTTTTTTAACCCCCTTTTCCCCTTTTATCCGGGTTGGGGAAAACTTTTTCCTTTTGGGTTTTATTGGGAAAAAACCCCTTCCAAAAAATGCCCCTCATCCTTTTTCATATTTGGGCGACTCACAAAATCCCCCCTTTTTCCAAATTTTAAGGAATTCCCCAAAAATTTCCCTAAAAAAACCCCCAAAAACCCTGAAAAAACCCCCCAAAAGGGGAAAATTAAAAGGGTTTTTGGGGAAATTCCACCAAAATTGGTGTCCGGAAAAAAGAGGGGGTTCATTTTAAACCCCTAAAAAATTTGGGGAAAGGGTTTTTTTTAACCCCCGGGAAAGTAAACCCGGGAATTTTTTCCTTTTCCCCCCCCCCGCCCCAAGGGGCCCCCCCGCCCCCCATTTTGGAGAACCCCCCCCCCAGGCCCCCTTTGGGGGGGAAAATACCCCCCCCCCTTTGATTCCTTTTTTACCCTTTAGGAGTTTTGGGGGGGACTATTTACCACAGCAAATTTGCCCCCCAAACAAATCCATACATAGCCCCTACATCTAAAACCCCCTTTTTTGCTAATTATGGATTTCCCCGTTTTTTTCCCCAATCTGCCAGGGGGTCACTCCCTTTTTTGGGCCCGTTAAGGCAGGCTTGCTTTTTTTCGGGGGAAACCAGGGATTTTCAGAGTTTTTTTCAAAAACCCCCGGAAGTTTTTAAAAAAGGGAAACAGCAGATAAACACTCGGAGGGTGCCCCTGTTTCAGGTTGGAAAAAAGTTTGGTTTTTCCACTAAAAAAACCTTTTTTAAGGGGCAAATGTACCATCCCCCAAATTGGGTCAAATTCTTAAAACCTTTTTTTAAATTTTTAAAAATTAAAAGGGGGGGTTTCTTTTCTTTTTTTAAAAATTCCCAAAAAATTGGGATTCATCGAGGGGTTTCCCCAAAAACTTGTCAAACCCTTCTGGGGAAAAACCCCTTTACGGAAGAATTCACCAAACCCCCTCCCCAAAAAGGCCGGTAAAAAAGTACATTGTGAATAAGATTTGGACTCCCGAAAATTCAGGGGAAAAACCTGCGTTCTGGTGCAGGGGAAGGTTTTTGGGGACAAAAAATTCATGGGAACCAAAAGGCAACGCCCTTTTGCCTGGTTTAAGACCTTTCCCCATCAGAGGTAACCAGATAAGCCGCTCCTGGATGTCCGGGGCCTTGGGGGAAAGGGGGGGGTTTTACGGTGGGGGAATAAAACCCCAGTGTTCTTTGTCCCCAAAACCCCCCCGGGCTTTACCATCTGAGCTACTGTGGAAAAAAGTTCCTTGTTAACCCGGTTACCTTTAAAATTTTTCTTCATTTTTCGGTTTAAAACCCAGTGCTTTTTTGTTTGGCCTCTTTTTCCTTTTTTACCGCCCTAATAAAAATGGCCCGGGGGGTGTGTTTTTTGGGGGGGATTTTTTTGCTTCCACCTTTTTTATCAATTTTATTTCTCTTGCTGTTCCTGCTTTTTACTAACTGCTCTCCTGAAAAAAAGCCCCCCCCCCCTTTTGACTACGTTTTGGGGCCTGCTCTCTGCTACCGAATTGTTTCCCCTGTGTACCGCCCCCCGGCTGCCACCAAAATACGTTATCCCCCCGCTCCTTGTACAAACAGCTCTCCTGTGTAACTGACCCGGCCTGCCACCTGACTACTTAAAATCTGCCTGCTCCCTCTTTTTCCCAAATTTTTTTTCCTGTGTACCCCCCTCCGGCGGCCCCCGGGGACTACGCCCCCCCCTTGTTTCCCCTTTTGTGTTTGCAGTAAAATTCCGGCCCCCAAAACCCAAAAAGGGTTTTGGAAAGGTGCAAGTTTTTAGTTTGCGCTCCTATCAATTTTTTTTTTTTTTTCAATTTTTGTTTTGTCTCATTGAGTGTCTTTCATGGGAGTTGCCCAGTTTTTTAAGTGTTCATTTTTAAAAATTAATTACTTGCAAAAAATGCAAGGGAAAAAAAGGATTTGTCAGCGGTAAAAATTTTTCATTTTTTTTAATTTTTTTTCACATTCCCAAAAAATATGGGGCTTTTTAGTTAGGGTTATTTTTTTTGGGTTTATCAAGAAGGGCTTTTTGGGCACAGGATGTTTTGCCCCTTTTCCCCCAAAAACTTTTCTTAAAAAAGATTCCGGGGAAGCAATGCCCCGGGTTTTGATCTTAAAAAATTTACTTTTGGGGGGCATTCCCCGTTGGCGACTTTTGTACGGGGTTTTACACAGTGAACCCTTTTTTCCCCCCCTTTTTAAAATTTCCCCGTACTTTATTCCAAAACTTTTTTTGAATTTCATTGAATCATAGAATGGTAGATTGGAAAATTTCCTCCGGGGTTTATCGTGCCCCCCCTGTCAAAAGCAGGATTCCACAAAAACCTTTTTAGTCAGATTTTCTGCCCGGGCTCTAAAGCTTTCATTGAAGGAGAACTCCCCTTTTTCTTTTGGGAGTTTTAAATTGTTTGAAATTTTTTAAAATTGTTGTGCTTTAAAGAGTAGGGTGTTAATTTTTTTTTTTTCAGGAAAAAAAAAGGGGAAAAATTAATGAACAAAAGAAATTTAGTTAAAAATTTTTGGTTTTAAAAAAACCCTTTTTTTCCCTTTAAAAAAGCTTTTTCTTTTGGGCACTTGGATCCCTTTTTTGGGAAGGGGGAAATCATCAAAGGGTTTTTTTCGGGCCCCTTTTGGAGAAAACCAAGATTTTTTGGGGTTTAGGTTGGGGCAATCCTTCTGTCTTTTTTGTAACCCCCGACAAATTAAATTATGTTTTGTTTGGGCTTGGGGGGGCCCGATAAATTACAGGACTCCTTTTTTTTTTTTACACTGCAGTTTTGTTTTTAGTGACATTGGCTGAAAAATTTTGGGGGCGTTGTATGTTGCAGAAAAATTTTGGGAAAATTCTTTTTGCCCTGATGATGCATGGGGGATCATTTCTGCCCTTTTTTTCAGCATTGAAACTCAATTTAAAGGGAATCTGTTACAATTTGACATTTAAAAACTTTAAATGGGGTTTCAGGTTTAATGCTGAAAAAATTGTACCTGCATGCATGTATAAAATCCCTTTTTGTTGAGAAATAGCTTTTATCCATTATGTAAATGGACATTTTTCCCGGTTTGAAGGGATGTTGTTTTAAATTTTAAATTGCCTTCAGAAATTTTTTTAAAAATTTAAGGGAGGTTACCAGTGTGAGACAAGAAAAATAACGAACGGAGAAATTAAATTTGTATTCTTGCAAACACTTTTTTGTTTCTCTGTCCCCTTGTTTTTATTGAAAAAAATTTTTTCGCCTGTTGCCTGTGAGGGGAAGTGGTGCTGGGAGAACCCCTGCAGAGGTGTCAGTTATAATCACTCACAGCTCTGCAAGGGGGATAAGGAGACCAAAAAATGGTTTTTACACAAAAACCGGGAAAAACCCCTTCTTTCATTTAAAAAGGGGTTTGGAGGCTGAGTTATTTCCAGGCAGTGTCTCCTTTTGCCGGAAAAGAGGAATTTTTAAAAAAAATGAAAAAAGTTGATTTTCCAGCAAAGCATTTTTTTATGCGGTCAGGGGCATCTTTTTTTTAAGGGGGTTTTTTGTGGGGTTAGCCCATTTAAAATTGAGGGTTTTTGGTCAAATGTGGTTTTTTGTTTTTTTTAAAATTAAATTTTTTTAAATGCTGAAAAACAGGGGGGGATGTTTCCCCAAAAATGCGTGCCATTAAGGGGCATATGATTTCCCCCAAAATTTGTAAGGAATTTTCACAATGCTTCCTGTTGCGGGGGTGCTCATTATTGTTGTGTTTAAAAACCCTTTGGTGAAAAAAAAATTTTTCTTTTTTTAGCCAAAATATTTAAAATTTTTTCTCAAAATTTTTGGCCCCAAAATTTTTTTTGGGGAAAAAGGGGGCTCAGCATTATATGCAACTGCGGGGCCAAAATGCTTTTGCAAAAAAACCCCCCTTTTGGTTTTTTAAACACCTTTAAAGGGCCCCGGGATTCCATAAAAACCCCTTTACGGTCTTTTTGCTCATTTTCCTTTCCCCGTTAAATCCCCGATGATGCAGCTTTAACGAATCCCCAAGAGTGTGAAAATTTTGAAACAGGTAAAGGGGGGTACTTCAAAAGGTTAAAAACCCCTTTTCTGTTTTTTTTTAAATGTGTTCTTACTCCTCTGCAAAAGAACAGGGTTCCTCATGGTATGAATTTTAAACAAGATCTTTTTTTTTTCTTTTTAAAAAAAGGTCTGTTTCTCCCTTTTTTAAAATGTTTGAACATTTTTTGTTTTTTTTGCAATTTTTTTTTCTCTTTTTTGTTTTAAATTTTTCAAAAAGTTTCCAAATTTTTTCCCCTTTTCTCTGTTTTTCTTTTTTTTCCCCGGTTTAAAATTTTTTTGCTCTGACTCTAGTATTTTTTAAAATTTTAGATGCCCCGTAATTGGATGATTTTCCCCCTGTGCGAGCTCCCCCTCTATATTTTTAATTTTTTTTTTCCCCGTCTGTCTGTCCAGGTTTTACGGGAAAACCCCCGTTGTGATTGGTCCGGCCGGGCCAATCGAAACAGGGAAAATCTCCCCCTGTGGTATGTGGCTAAAACCCAATGCCCATGTTTTTTGAACATGTTTTGTCAGTTACGTGTTGATGTACTTCTGTCACGTTTAAAAAAAATTTTTTTACCCGTGCCGAGGGGAATTCATAAGTAAAAAAAGGGGAAAAAACGTTAAAATGAGGAATATAGGTTTTAAATGGGTAAACACCCGGTTTTATGAGGTAATCACAGGTAAAAAGGGGGGAATATGAGGTTTTAAATTCGGTAACGGTAATGCACGTTTTTTGGGGTAATTCACAGTAATTGGAGGTAATACACAGTGAAATGAGGGAAAAAAAAAAGTTTTAAATCCCCCGAGCGGAGCTAACTCCGCCCTTTTTGGGCATGTTTTCTAAAACCCAAAAATTTGAAGTACCCGAACATGTTTTGTCGTCCGTGGGGTTATTTTTTTCTGTCCGTTTTTTGAACAGGGTTTTAAAAAAAAAAAATGGGGATGAGGTAATTTTACAGGTGACATTTTGGTAATTTTATAAGTTAAAATTTTAAAGGAAAAAACAGTAAAAAAGAGGTTATATACTGTAAAAAAGAGGAAAATTTTTTACAGTTAAAATTTTGGTTTTAAACAGTAAAAATTTTTGGTAATACACAGATAACATGAGGGAAAAGGGGTTAAAATTAAGGGGGGCATGAGGGAAAAAAGGTGATAGGGGGGAAAATTCACTGGGGGAAAAGAGGTAATTTTAAAAAGTAAAAAGAGGTAATAACTGTGCATGAGGTAATACACAGGTAAAAAGGGGAATATAAGTAAATGTGGGTAATATTTTAGGAAATGTGGTTTTAAATACCGAAAAGGGGTAATTTCACGTAAAAAAAAGGGGGGAATTTTTCAGTAACATAGGTTAAAAAACCCCTAATTTGAGGTAATACCCCCGGGGGAAAATGAGGTTTATGAGGTTAAAAAATGGTTTTAAATTGGGGGAAAACCAGTAAAATGAGGGAAACACGGAAATTTGGGGGTTTTTAAACAAGGAACATCTATCTAATTTTTTTAAAGTCTTATCCCTTTTTTCTTCCCCTTTTGGGGCCCGGAAATTTTCCCTTTTTGCTGATTGGTCCGGGCCCCCGGCCCTTTGTGATGCAGGATTTCAGAAAAAAGAGGCGGGTTAGCGGTTATCTGCCGCAGGGGTCAGCGGCAATTGGGGGCTGGGAGATGCCGCAGCAAAAAACCCTAACCGGCGGCGACGCCCCAACCCCCTTTTGGGTACCCCCGGGGCAAAAACAGCGGTTAAAAAGGCCTGTCTCCGACGGCAAATTTTTAACGGAGGGGCCAAAAAGGGCGGCGCCGCCCCGGCGGGTTTTTTCTGGTGCGAAAAAGCCGGTCATCTCAGTAAAAGAGTGTATCATTCCCCCGGGAGGGGCTTAAATTTTGGGCCAAAACGCCCCATTAGTGGGGAGGGGGGCGCGGGGCCCTTTTGCAGAGCGATGTTTTTTTGGCTCCAAAAAAATGCTGATTGGTCGCAGCCGCGGGGGCCGCGCCAATCAGGGGGTATTGGTGCCCCAAATTTAAACCCCGCTTTTTTGATCGGTGCGGCCGCTGCCCCCCACCAAAAAAGCGATTTTGGTGTCAAAATTTTAAAAAGCTCCTTTTGGAAAAAATTTGGGCCCGGGGTTTAAAAAAGTACGCCACGTTTTTGGGGAAGAAAAGGGTATCTCCGCCCCTGTGGTAATGTGATCACCCAAAAGGGGCCCTGATGTATTGAACTGTTTTGTTTTTTCACCCCTGGGTTTTTTTTCTTCTGTCAGTTTTCTTTTTCATGTTTTGGGGTTCACGCGCGTGAACAGAAACTTCTTTTGCTTTCTGTCTTCCAATGGGGGGTTTTAAGGGGGAAATTTTGCCACTGACGATGACAGAAAAGCAGCAAAAAAAAAAAAAAGTTTTAGAGCCCCAAAAAAACAACCCCAAAACCCCCCTGCCGTAGACAAGCCCAGGATGCGGATCTCACAAGAAAACGTCGGGAACAGGAGACACACAACACAACTGCCGCCAGACAAGCCCAGGATGCAGAATCTCACAGAAATGTCGGGAACAGGAAGACACCACAACACACTGCCGCTAGACAAGCCCAGGATGCAGAATCTCACAGAATATGTCGGGAACAGGGAACCACAACACACTGCCGCCAGACAAAGCCCAGGATGCAGAATCTCACAGAAAATGTCGGGAACAGGAGACACCACAACACACTGCCGCTAGACAAACCCAGGATGCAGAATCTCACAGAAAACGTCAGGGAACAGGAGACACCACAAACACACTGCCGCCCAGACAAGCCAGGATGCCGAATCTCACAGACAACGTCTGAATTCCATAGACAATGTCGGGATTTTGGGTTGATATTGTTAACAAATTATATTATAGTGTCGATTTTTACTTCTTTTGTCCGATGATTTATTTAAATACAGTTAGTTATTCATGTAATAGTTTATATATTTTGATGATCTGTTTAATAATTTTGTTCAGTTGTATTAAGTTCTATGAGCAATAACATTTAATGATAATTTATATTTTACCCGAAAAAATCCTGTGATTCATTGCATTATTCTTAATTCTTCATAAATAAACTACATACATATTCTAGAATACCCAATGCGTTAGAATGGGCCACTATCTAGTAGTATATATGAGTCCTGTATAATCTACATTGATACAGACCATGATTAAGGCTCTTAGCTGAAACGGTCGGTTGGTTTCCCAAGGATTTATGTGGTGACCAATATTTATGTTTGCAATTGTTCGAATAAAGTTACTACGTTTTTATACCCATTTTTTTATGGTCTTCATCGTTGGAGGTACTTCCTTTTTCTTCTATTCCATTGTTGACATCCAAGACTGAGACGGCTCTGTGTGATTTTCTTCATCCTGCAAGGTGCATCTACAAATGGTGACCTGATATTTCCCCTCCCTTTTGCCTTATTTCCATTCTACAAAAAAAAGAGCGCATTGGTGAGATAGGGAACTCAAAAAGACATGGACATCCACATAAGACGAAAATGATGGATGAATGTAGAATTTTTTCCATGGTAAAGAAAAACCCCTTCATAACAACTACCCAGTGAAGAACACACTTCAGGAAGTAAATTTTCCAGTATCTAAGTGTACGATAAATAGAACTTCATGAGAGGAAATACAGAGTGTTTACAACAAGGTGCAAACCATTGCTCAGCCTTAAAAATAGAAAGGCCAGATTAGATTTTGCCAAAAACATCTATTGATGTTATCTCAGTTCTGGAAAAGTATTCTTTAGACGGATGAAACGAATTTCAACCTGTACCAGAATGTTGGAAAGAAAAAGTATGGAGAAAGCTTAGAAATCTCATGATCCAAAGCACATCACATCCTCTGTAAAACAAGGTGGAGGCAGTGTGGTGGCGTGCATGGCTTACAATGGCACGGAGTCACTTGTGTTTATTAATGATGTGACTGGAGGCAGAAGCAGCCGGATGAATTCTGAAGCATACAGGGCCATACTTACTGCTCAGATTCAGCCAAATGCATCAAGGTTGATTGGATAGTGCTTCATAATACAGATGGACAATGACCCAAAACTTACTTCAACAGCAACTCAGGAGTTTCTTAAGGCAAAAGGCTGAATCCATCACCAGATCACAACTCTAACAATCTTGCATTTTATATGCTTAAGACAAAACTTAAAGGGGTTGTCCACTACTTGGACAACCTTTTCTACACTGCAAAAGCCAGTGCTGATTGGGTGCAGGGTTCATGTGTCATAACAACGTCACGTGAGCACTGGGAATGTGAGTGCTGGCACTGCTGGAACAGCTTTGGCACGGGAGATTAGTATATTTGTTTTTATTTTCACCGGTGCAAATGCTCAGATCTAGAAGGGTTATCACAACTCGGACAAATCCTTCTCGATCTGAATGTTTTCCACTATGCAAATAAAAACATTTAAGATAAAAAGTCCCACAAATAAGCAACAACTGAAGTCAGCTGCAGTAAAGGCCTGGCAAAGTATCACAAAGGAGGAAATCCAATGTTTGGTGACTTCCAGATTTCAGGCAGTCATTGCCTGCAAAGGATTCTCTACAAATGAACATCTTATTTATGACAAAGTTAATTTGTTCAATTAGTTTTGAGCCCGTGAAATGAGGAAGCTTTGTAGAAGTATGGTTGCATTCCTAAACGTTTTACAGAATATTTTTGTTCAACCCTTTACTTAAACCTGAAAATATACCCTTCAATTACATCTCAGTTGTTTCATTTTATATCAAAAGTAGTGGAATGTAGAGCCCAAATTGTGACAATTCGGTCACTGTCCAAATATTTCTGGACCTAACTGTACAATGTGCACAAGAAAAACCACTGCATGAAGAGGTCTGTCCAAACTTTTGACTAGTAGTACATATAAATGTATTTATACAATGGTATATATTTTACATCGTTTGATATTTAACACGTTGCATACCTTTCATTTTAATAGCATGTGAAATGCTAAAGTGGAATCAAAGTTTGGATTAATATTATTCGGTTCATGTGATTCTTCTTTCTTCTTCCTTTTGTCATACATTTAATAAAATGCAATGTGATAACTGATATTTGCAGCTGATGTTACTGAAAGCCTGTTGATAGTGTCTCTTTAATTTGGTGACGTTTCTACAGTTTACAATTGGCCGCACATACTTTTATCACTTATTTAAATCTTATGAGGATGTTTGTAGCTGTAAACAGGTCTGAGGTATGGCTTGTAAAAATTTTACTGGCAGCTTTGTGATTCCAGGAAGTGATTTCAGGCCGTGCACCTTGCGCTGAAGATGTTTGATTGCTTGATAGGAGATGGAGGTTATGTGGCGCCTTCTCTTATCACCAGTCATCTTTTTGTCGCACCTAGAAAAAAAAAGGTTGTAATATTTCCACTCGTATTTATTTACCATCTTTTATATTGAAGGGCATAGATGTACCTCTCTCCGCTGATGAGCATCTAATATTGCATTATTTTTCACCGGAGTCTTTCTGTATTTCCTTTATAATAAGCAGCAAAACATTCTAATTTTAATATACATTTATTGTTACGTTGGTGACAAGACAAGGATATGACTTCATTTGTAATCGAATCATTGTGACTCACATCAGATGTGTCAGTATAGCAATTTAATTTGTTCTGACCTGGGCAGCTGTAAGAAAATAAAGGACATTTTAGTTTGCATGAAATCCTACTAAATATTAGGTTTGTTAATGCATGGTGGACCTAAATCTTTTTGACTATAAACATACAAATAGATTTTTTATATTAGAAATACAAAGTTTTAAGTTTGAATGTCCTCATTCATTTTAAGACATGCAATTTTTGTGACCAGCATTCCTAGCTGGATACTTTATTAAATGGTCACCATCATTTCAACAAGCATTGTATAAAATCAATAGAACAAACAAATATAAGCAAGTTTATGATGAATCTTAGCAGAGAAATTTTCAAACATTAAAGCAAAATTGACTGCCAGCTAACTGAAGTATTAGATTATAACTTCTGCTAAAATGTATTGAGAAGAAAAGAAGCCGCAGCACAGTGAGACACAGGCAAATGTGTTATGTAACTTCAGTGCTGGATGTACAGTTACACAGCTCAGTACTGCTGTATAATGTTACCCCAAGTTTTTGCTAATTTTGAATATGTGTTACAAACAGGTAGGAAAGAAGGAATTCTTCACGTCTAATCTGTATTGTGTATGTGAAACATCACAGCAGCTATTCTGCACCCACTAGCTCAAATGAAAATTACTGAAAAGGACTGCAGAATAGAAGCTAGTGAGAAATTCAGTCGTACTACAAGCACATTCATTAGCAGACTGTATAACTAAAGGTGGTCTGAATTTCTGAATTCAAACCACAGCTAATGCTCTACTGCACTGAATATTTGCTATGGACAGTTTACATGGTTTTCCTCCTATTGATTGGGAAAGTGTGATAGTCTGGCTATCATGTATTTCAAGGAAGCTGCCCCCTTTCCTACTCTAGATCACTTGTCAAAATGGCATTAACCTCTCCTTCTCTGTCTTAGATCAATTAAGATCTTGGTATTAATGTTTTAGAACATTAGATATCAGTGATGTTAGCACTAAAGTCTTCACTGTTCTAGACTACAGGGGATCTTGGTATTAACTTATTTACTATGGTGGACTGCTTGAGATGGTACAAAAAAAACAACTTCTCTAAATTTCAAAAGAAAGTACCATACCTTTTTGACCCTTAGACCACCAGGGAGTCAAAATCATGTCAGGGGCCCAGAAACTCCTTAATTTATCTGGATCCTAACTAATATTTATCTGTAAATTGTATAAGAGTATTCATCTGAACATCATGGGTCACGGTGTATCTGGCCACTGTTCTTGAGTATTATAGTACAGCTTTGAGGAAACAGTGGCAAGTCACAAGTTACTAAGGCTCATTGGAGACAGTGGATCTTTAGTGTAAAATTTAAGGTTTTCCTTGTACTGTAAGACTAAGTGCACACGTTCAGGAATGTTTGCAGAAAATTCCTGAGCAAAAACGGACTTTTTCAGCGGTAAAAATGCATGGGTTTTTGACGCGTTTTAGTGCGGATTTTGCGCGTTTTACCGCAAATTTTTCCTGAACATTCTAGCTCAATAATATAACGGGAAAAATGCTAGTTTTCCGCGAAATTAATTAACATGCTACTTTTTTTTCCCGCGATGTGTTTTTTTCTCGAGAAAAAATGCACCATGTGCACAAAAATAGCAGAATTCATTCTAAATAATAGGATGCTGAATTCATGCGTTTTTTAAGCGTTTTTTGCTGCGACAAAATGCGAAAAAAACGCGAATAATCCTGAACGTGTGCACTTAGCCTTATACGTTAAGACATTAGATCTGTGCAGCTGTATAAGTTGCACACTTCACAAAGAACAAAATATACAGTCAAAAGGTCATAATAAAATGTAACATTTATTGAAAAATATTAAAAACTGGAATAGGGCAGCATGGGGAACGTGAACTCACAGTGCACACAATGCAAAAGGGCCATGTGAACAGCAAGATAACACCACATGGGTATAACATATAAACAAATCTGTATACTACCACTTATTACAGAGATTACAAGATAAGAGCAAAATGTATGGCATCACGAACATGTGCAAATAAGTAAGTACCAAAAGGATTGTCCATAACATAGCTTGAAGTACACAGTGGCAGAGAATCAAATAGTAAACATAATTACCCTGTGGTGTGTAAATCAGTGGACATGCTGCCCTATTCCAGTTTTTAATATTTTTCAATAAAAGTTACATTTTATTATGACCTTTTGACTGTATATTTTGTTCTTTGTGAAGTGTGCTATATATTTTGCAGTTGGTCTTTAGATATCCATAAGTGCTCATGTGAGTGGTACCCTATAGCGGTTGTATTCCTTATATTTTATCTTTACCACCCATGTATACTGCTAGCTCCACTTTTGTTATATTTTAAGTTGTATAAGTTGGGCTAGATTGCATATAAGGTAATATTTTTGTGTGGCAGCACACGTGGTTGTAATAAAGTGCTTACTCTGTAGCCATAACAAATGAACTCCATAAAAACAAGGCGCTATTGCTGCTGGTGTGACTAACCTGATCCAGAAAATGATTGACTGAGTTCCATTGGTAAAAAAAAATAAGACTACAAAACAAGTATCTTAAAAGAAGTAAGATGTATTTCTTCTTTTCTGCTCACGTCTCAGTAAAGAACATACATAATTAGAGTTTTTTTAAATCTGGCACCCAGTAGTCCAAGAACCCTGATACTTGGTTTGGTTTGGAACTGAAAAAAAAAGCAAAAAGCTGATATGTTATTACCACTTATCACTTTATCTGTGTATCAGTGATATTACTTTAGGTTATGACAAAGGGTTGGGTCAATGTTATCTGTTCAGGAGCACACTGCTCTCCAGCCAGCCAATTTGATTGCTGGGGGGTGTCACTCCTGCGTGATTGACAGCGCTTTCCCAATGATTAACTGTGCTAATGACTATTATGTGATGTAGCAAGTGCAGTGGTGCTAATACTGGCCAAGATTGGGAAATAACAGTCCACTTTAGAGATCTTGGATAGTTTCAATGCAGTGCTTACAAGCTCCATAGGTAAAAACTTGTAAGCACTGTACATATTCCATTAGCCAATGATTGTCCCTCTAGTCAATGAGCTGTAAACAATAAAAAATAAAACTTATATCGGGGGAATAGAGGTGAAAATATTTCAACACCTTCTGACAATATTCACCAATAAAGATGAGAATTATCTCTTACCATAATTCTGGGTTGTATTGCTAAAGGCTGTGTGTTGATCCATAAAATTTGATTCTTGCCAGGTTTGGTCAAAGACTGATACATAATTGCAATTTACTATACGTGTGCACCATAATAATATCGCACAGAAACAGTAGAATAATAAAATAAAAAAAAATCTATATTGGCTCATATTTTTGCCTTGAATTATGTGCTCTATATCAGCATTGTTGGTAAAAATTCATATATCAGAGATCACGTGTGAATGTAGCATGAACTCCCAATCTGCTATATTTGCCGTAGGCAATAAATGAAAAGCTCGAGTGGTCATTGGTGTCTTATTACTGGCAATGATAGGGCCAGAGGAATTCTGGCGTCGCACAACCTTTAAGGCAGTCCCTGCCTGAGCAGATACAGCCAGTGCTTGAGGGTCATTACAGGTACAGCAGTGAAATCAATATGGTCTTGAATCCTTGACCTGAGTCTGTAATTACCTGAATAGCATAAAGGCTGCTTGTGTTGTTACAGATAGTGCTTGTTTTCAGGCCTGACATGCGTGGGATCAATCTGTTAAGGAAGGATATTGCTCTTTTTGTATTTCTTCTATCAGGCAACAATAGATATAAGCTACGTTATCAATCTAGGTTCACATTTCTCTTGCTTGGGTGCATTTAATTGTAAGTTTAATGGTGTATAGCTGTGACCAAAAAAAATGTGTGGCATTCATGCAGGCAGCAATACACATCATATATGAAACATAATTACACAGGAGGTTTGTCTCCGCGAAATACCGTAGATAACAAGTATCCATAATATATGATGGAAATCTGTAAAGCATAATCTGGTCTTGAAAAGGGGGTGGTATTCTCAAGGAGTTGATTTTTGGAGAAGTTTCACCTTTGATTGATTTGACCATTAACTGCTCCCTTCACTATATTACACATGATTATTATTATTATTGTAAAATATTTAGACTTGAGAGTCCTCAGTGGTTGATACCTTTTAATGGCTAACTGAAAAGATGGTATCTACTGGTTAACACGGTACGAAGATACACATCTTTCCTATATTATTATTGTAGCATTCATGGCAAGCTATAGTCTGTCACTAAGAACAAAATAATGCTACATAAATGGCAATTGAATAAATCCCTAGAATTATCCATAAACAGTGCTCTTTCTGAAAAATCAATCAGTGGGTCATATGCATGCTGGATGCAGATTAAAGTGTTTGTCAGCCTGCTTAATTAAAGGGCTTATCTAATCTTCCTTCAGAAGCGCACTGCTTCTCTGCTTCCTGCATGCCGAGTGGCAGTGCGTTCCTGAAGATTGACAGTTCACACCAGTGGCACGGTCTAATCTGAACTGTGTGCTTGCCAATGCTACTAGCAGTGACCGATTTGCCTCTTCAACATCGGAGGAGTAAAGGGGCACTAAAGCTAGCCGATCCAGTGAGACAGTGGTTGAGACAACCCATTTACGAGGCCCTGAATGATCACTGATGTGTCTAAAAGTCTCAGTCTTTAGAGCTCTTAGGTCTTAGCCTTGAAATGTTGAAAAGGTGTACATACTCTTTAGGGGTTCACATAGGTTTTATCTACTTTGGAATTTCTACATCAGCAAATAAGTGAAGGATGAAATCCTCAGCGACATCCAGAGCACAAACTGAAATGTTACAGATTTCAAAGGCAAATGATGGTCAATTTACAAATTTTAATTAGAAGATCTGCTATGTGTATGTCCTGTGGGTAATTGTTTTAAATATTATTATATGCAGAAAAACTAGATTGCTGACTAGATTTCTTCACAAAAGTCACAGGACCTGATTTATTGGGACTGACGCTGTGCGTTCGTGTCTGAATATAGGGAGCCGCTTAATGAATTAGGTGCCTCTTAGAACTACAATGTATCTGTGCCAGAAATGTTTTTCCAGTCGGTCTGTCATTCATTTTTGCCGTTAAAGTAGTATAAATTTTGATGAAGTTGCGGGCTTTGACACTCCCGTCCCACCCCAACTCAACCCATTTTAACAGAGCTGCCCGAGACTTGTGTACATAAGCTAAACCTCACAAAACTTTTACAGAACTTTGAGTTGCAGAAATAATTTGCTACATCTCAAGGTATTTTATGCCAAAACTGTGGCAAAACACCATGATGAATCAAGCACTAGGTAGCGTTTTTCTATTGCTTAAGATTAGAAAAGCAAAGCATTTTTTCCCAAAAACTGCTCTAGTCTTCTGGAAAAAAAAGCTGACCTTTTTGTATAGTCCCTCTACTGCAAAAAAGTTTATACCCCATATTAATTATTGTAAATTAACTAAACTAGTCTTTAGTAAAATAATTGATGGCTTATATTTGGGATAAGCCATCTTTGTTGATTGGTATGAGTTTTACCTACCAATCATAGCAAAAAATAGGCTGTGGCATGGCTACACCTTGTTTACATAGCACATGGTGGCTCAGTGGTTAGCAGCACGTTGGCTTAGTGGTTAGCATGGTTGCTTTGCAGCTCTAGGATCCTGGATTCAAATCCCACCTAGGACAACATCTGCAAGGAGTTTGCAGGTTCTCCCCATGTTTGCGTGGGTTTCCTCCGGGTTCTCTGGTTTCCTCCCACACTCCAAAGACCTACAGGTAGGGAAATTATATTGTGAGCCCCATTGGGGACAGAGATGATAATGTCTGTAAAGTGCTGAGGATATGATGGTGCTATATAAGAAATGCATAATAGATAATAATAATCATTGCTTGTCCACTAGTGGCTGCAGATTGTCCCATTCTATTGACAAAAAAATGGTATTTACTATAAGCTTTACTATAAGCTTGATTTAATAAAGAAATTAATTTGCCAACTTTGAGAATATTAAATCTATAAATTTAATTCCAAAAAAGTATTCCTTCTACTTGTTGAATTTTTTTCATGCAATGTCTATTCCCGCGGCATTATATAGAGTTAATTACCTGTGATTACACAACATTTCACTTTTGGTAACAGATTGTCAAATCAGCAGCTGGAACAAAAGTACAAACTGAGTCCTTGCTTCATGTCACACATATAATAGTCGTTTTTCATGCTATTAAGTGCTTTTGAACACTACCTAGAGAAAGTGTTGATTGTAATTAGGCCTGACACTTTGGTCTTGCATCATGAAGCTGCACACAGCACCAGGGTTTCCCTTGGGTGCCCAGGAATACAATATTTACTCGACAGAAGATTTAAGAGCTGCTAATCACTATGTGGAATGTTATAGAACAGTGAGTCCCAATGTTCCTGAAAATCTCCCAGAATTATGATTCTCATTGAGGCCATTTACAATATTGGCATGTTATAAGAATAGCTCCAGCATACTTATCTATGTGGCAATTAAAAAAAATAAATTAAATTTAGGAAAATCACACCATATCCACATATATTTAATGGTCAAAATTTGCTGATTAATTTACAGGTACATATAATTCAATAGAGTTTATTAATGTGGTGATTTGATTATTTTATAGTTTGCAATTATAATACTATAGAAATTTGTATTTATCAGTACATTGTTTTATTTTTTTCTTTTGCCACAAATATATGTAACATTTTTGTATTGAAAAAGCCATTACATTATACTGTTATATTCTGCCCAATGCAGCTATGATAGTCAAGTCTGATCTTTCTAGTTCACTCTTCCTACTCAAGTGAGGTTGGATAAAAACCCTCAACTGGGTTGAAACGTTACCTCAATACACTATTTTTGTTGCTGTGGTGACTCTAATAAAATCATCTTTGTTTTGCATATAAAAAAATCACAATTATTGAGTGTGGCTGTTTCCTCTTCTCTATGATGTCAACTGGACTTGCTCCAGGTTCAGCCTGCACCTACCATATATCGTACAGAGTGCACGTCATTTATTTCTAATGTAATGTTTGTTATTCAGACGAGTCATACATACACTGTATGAGCTCTTTAATGTCTAAAATGCATACACTGAAACAAGAGCACACATTTAATATTGTGCATAGGTTTCAGTCGGTCTCAGTAACAAGGTTTGGAAAGATACAGGAGGCAGGCAGCGGGCGAGATGTCGGAAGAAAGGGTAGGAGAGCTGCAAGTGCAGTGTCCCCCAAAGCACTTGCAGCTCATTTGCATATGATTTCAATGTTGGATTTCTCAGTAATGGAAAAACATATTTCTAAAATCAATTTTTAGATTTAATCAGCGTGAAAGCACTTGTACATATGTTATTAGTTTGAGATGTAAAATCCCCATTTTTACGGCGGGGCGAACTTATTAAAATTGAATTGAATTTGACTCAGTATTTGTGAAAAATTCGTATTCACCAAAATACCAATTTTATTTGTAATTCACAACATGCAAATTCACCTAGCTGCCATTCTGCTGAACTATAGAGGGCTGGAAAAAGGCTAAAATACAAAATAATAAATACTCACCTCATTGGTTACCTTTCCGGCCACATACGATGCTCACTTTCCCCCATCTGGTCCTCGTCGCCTCTACTTACCTTTGCCGCAAGCTAAAATCCCAGAGCTCTTCATGCTAAGCTGTGACTTCTGGCCCCGTCCAGATCCGGGTCTTCTGTAAGCAGGTTCGTGGTGAGGTTGCAACATCATGACATCACGCTTTTCGCAACAACCTTTTAATGTACCTTCTAGGTTGTAACTTATGGCACCAACTAGGCCCAGGAGATCCCTGAACATGCGACTCATAAGGACACAACATCACAAAGTTTCAGCCTAGCATGAAGATGCTCAGAATTTCATTTTTGCAGACGGTGATAGTAAAAAAAAGCACTGAGGACCTTTCAGGGGACAGAGAGCTTTGGGGGGTGTTCAGAGAGGTGAACGGTGACGTAAAAATTATTTTTTCTTTTTATTTCTACATCCTACATTTATTATGCTGTGAGGCCCCTCCAGATCCCATAATATGGTGCATTAAATTCACAGAGAATATATTCACTTCAAATCAAATTTCCCTGTAAAATAAGCATGATTTGGCAAATTTGAATCTCACCAGATCCATTAATTTCTACTTATGATGTGTTCCCTTTAAAAGATGTTGCATCAATACACTTGTACAGTGGGTGATAAATCATTAAAGGGAACCTGTCACATGAAAAAATGTTATTAACCTCCAGATATGGAGTTATTCTGCCCACACTGAAAGCCCCGCTGCCGGGAGGAAATAAACGTTATTCCGCCCAACAACGTTTGGTATTCAGTCACCGAGGTGGTGACGGCGTAGGTTCAGTCAATGCTTTGCATGTAGAGAGTGACGACTATAAATGCACACACCGTACTGCCTGAAAGCCATCCATAATTCTGAACGAGCTGTCAGTCAGTGCCGAGGGGCGCGGTTTAAGCCACCGCTCTCTATACACAGAGCAGTGACTGAATCGGCGCCACCCCCGTGACTGAAACCTGAACACTGCTTGAAGGGGATCTAAGTGCGGGCACTGGGCAGGTTCATAACACTTTCAGCCTGCAGATTAACCCAGTATCTGCAGGTTAATATAGTTTTTTCACGTCACAGGTTCCCTTTAAGTTATTTATTTGTCGCAGTTATTCAGTTGTAAACTGTCCTAATGATGGGCCTATATGCGCTGTCAGTTTGCAAGTAATATTTTTTGGTTAGTTATAAAGTTATAACATATAACAGTTTTAACTTTTTTTTTTACACAGAAGTGTATTACTATTTATTACCTTCCTGCTGGGTGGTTCATAACAAAGTCATGAAGAATCAACATGTTATCCAATAAGCCACCTGCATTGATGACAACTTACCGATAGTAAAACATCATCTTGGAAATGTGGAAATGGAACAGTGAATACATTGGGAATTTTAATTTTTACAGCAGCCAGACAATTTATCCAGAGATCAATTTTATGTATAAAACTAAATTGAAATCTCCTGTTTGAAGTGCCTGAACATACAGTGCCTACAAGTAGTATTCAACCCCCTGCAGATTTAGCTGGTTTGATAAGATGCAAATAAGTTAGAGCCTTCAAACTGCAAACGAGAGTAGGATTTATTAACAGAAGCATAAATCTTACAAAACAAAAAGTTATGTTGCTCAGTTGAATTTTAATAAATTTTAAACATAAAAGTGTGGGTCAATTATTATACAACCCCTATGTTTAATATTTCGTGGAATAACCCTTGTTTGCAATTACAGCTAATAATCGTCTTTTATAAGACCTGATCAGGCCGGCACAGGTCTGTGGAGTTATCTTGGCCCACTCCTCCATGCAGATCTTCTCCAAGTTATCTAGGTTCTTTGGGTGTTTCATGTGGACTTTAATCTTGAGCTCCTTCCACAAGTTTTCAATTGGGTTAAGGTCAGGAGACTGACTAGGCCACTCCAACACCTTGACTTTTTCCCTCTTGAACCAGGCCTTGGTTTTCTTGGCTGTGTGCTTTGGGTCGTTGTCTTGTTGGAAGATGAAATTACGACCCATCTTAAGATCCTTGATGGAGGAGCGGAGGTTCTTGGCCAAAATCTCCAGGTAGGCCGTGCTATCCATCCTCCCATGGATGCGGACCAGATGGCCAGGCCCCTTGGCTGAGAAACAGCCCCACAGCATGATGCTGCCACCACCATGCTTGACTGTAGGGATGGTATTCTTGGGGTCGTATGCAGTGCCATCCAGTCTCCAAACGTCACGTGTGTGGTTGGCACCAAAGATCTCGATCTTGGTCTCATCAGACCATAGAACCTTGAACCAGTCTGTCTCAGAGTCCTCCAAGTGATCATGAGCAAACTGTAGACGAGCCTTGACATGACACTTTGAAAGTAAAGGTACCTTACGGGCTCGTCTGGAACGGAGACCATTGCGGTGGAGTACGTTACTTATGGTATTGACTGAAACCAATGTCCCCACTGCCATGAGATCTTCCCGGAGCTCCTTCCTTGTTGTCCTTGGGTTAGCCTTGACTCTTCGGACAAGCCTGGCCTCGGCACGGGAGGAAACTTTCAAAGGCTGTCCAGGCCGTGGAAGGCTAACAGTAGTTCCATAAGCCTTCCATTTACGGATGATGCTCCCAACAGTGGAGACAGGTAGGGCCAACTCCTTGGAAAGGGTTTTGTACCCCTTGCCAGCCTTGTGACCCTCCACGATCTTGTCTCTGATGGCCTTGGAATGCTCCTTTGTCTTTCCCATGTTGACCATGTATGAGTGCTGTTCACAAGTTTGGGGAGGGTCTTAAATAGTCAGAAAAGGCTGCCAAAAGAGATCATTAATCCACACATGTGAAGCTCATTATTCTTGGTGCCTGAACTACTTCTTAATACTTTAGGGGGACCAAACAGAATTCTTGTGGTTTGAGGGGTTGAATAATAAATGACACTCTGAATTAACTTTTAACGTTTTTTTAAAAAAAAAAAAAAATTAAAAAAATTTTTTTTGCAGCAGTGCATTTCCCACTTCCAGGCTGATCTACAGTACAAATTTCACAATGCCAAGTTAATTCCGCATGTGTCAACCAGCTAAATCTGCAGAGGGTTGAATACTACTTGTAGGCACTGTAACTGCTATGGTGTTCTTTACCCTAAGGCTGGTCATACACATTAAATAGCTGTCAGCTGAATGTCTGACTTCCTTTCGCAACTTTCCCATACATATACACACTTGGATGGGCATTCATGTGTTCTCACACAGGCAGCAGTTTATTTCCCAAAGTACAAAAGGGTGGGTCAGTTACAATCCAGCTGCTCGATCTTTATTTCCGCCAACATCTGTCAATGAGGAAGAGTCAGGAGTTTCCCCACAAAACTTCTAAATGGTTGACTGGTTCCTTTGAAATAGGTGGTTTTAAACCATACATACAGTGGGTACAGAAAGTATTCAGACCCCTTTAAATTTTTCACTCTTTGTTTCATTGCAGCCATTTGGTAAATTCAAAAAAGTTCATTTTTTCTCATTAATGTACACTCTGCACCCCATCTTAACTGAAAAAAAAACAGAAATGTAGAAATTTTTGGAAATCTATTAAAAAGGAAAAACTGAAATATCACATGGTCATAAGTATTCAGACCCTTTGTTCAGTATTGAGTAGAAACATCCTTTTGAGCTACGACCAGCTCTACCCTCTCCAATGTATCCTCAGCCATCCCCTGTAGACTGTGATCCCTCGCTGGCAGAGTCCTCTCTCCTTCTGTACTTATGTGTGCCTTGTTTTGCTCAGGTTTATTGTACTTGTCTATATTTGCCCCTTCAGCATATAAAGCACCATGGAATAAATGGCGCTATAAAAATGTATAATAATAATATAAATGATGCAACAAGTTTTTCACACTTGGATTTGGGGATCCTCTGCCATTCGTGCTTGCAGATCCTCTCCAGTTCTGTCAGGTTGGATGGTGAACATTTGCAAAAATTTCTACATTTCTGTTTTTTTCAGTCATGATGGGGTGCAGAGTGTACATTAATGAGAAAAAAATGAACTTTTTTGAATTTACCGAATGGCTGCAATGAAGCAAAGAGTGAAAAATTTAAAGGGGTCTGAATACTTTCCGTACCCACTATATAACAAATTAGACAAGCTGTGGCTCTACGCATCCCGTCTCGAGTCTACTTTGGCAAAACAGTAGTGAAAATGCCTAAAGTTGCAACATTTGTGTGTAACTGGTGGTTTTATAAAAATATTTTACTTCAAAATTCGAGCCAAAACACTTTGATGAATCGGGGCCATAGTTTGTGTAGAATAATATAAAGACATGTTAAAAAGTAAATGTCATAAGAAAAAACTTTCCAGATATAGTGGCTTGTCGACTTTGATGAGTGCAGATGCTGATTCCTCCACCAGTTACTGAAACTCCGATGAGTGCTGCTCTTCTCAGAATGATGGGAGTTGGTTGACGATTCCTTACACAATTTCCAAAATGAGCAACACTCACCTTTCAGTGATCGGTAGGGATCTTGACATACAGGCCCTATGAATCAATACTTCTGACTCGTCAAACAATGGCCATTGCTCTGTAAACAAAAATTTGAGGTCAACACTTATGTACTTCTGGACAGGTTATATACCAGATTAGACAGCTGCTTATCTTATCTCTTCCCAAAAATTCCAAATCATTCACTGCAAAAAAAAAAATTCTATGGTTACATTTTATGTACACATTGTTCATAAAATAATTTGTCCATTTCCACATATGACACGATGGCTTCTAATAGCAAAATTCATAGTAATATCTTTTCACAATACACCATGGCAGCCATAGGATTATACTTATAGATCTTCTCGCATATTTCAAAACTGACACAATTTCGGGGACGTATTCCACATGCCAAGTATCTGAAGGTCACTTCAGTTTCATGCAAATAAATACTACAGTTTAAGAAGTGTTATGACATATTCCATATATTTCTGTTAGATTGTATATACACATACGTGAATGTTTGCAGCTTTGTGAACAGATTGTAAAAAATGTCACCGAAAAGAAAACCGTGTAGCTGTGAGATTTTTAAAAAAACATACAACCACACTTTCTCAGATTAAGCACGCAAGGCATGTCTGCATTTTTGACAATACTAGTCCACGAAAGCATCCCCATGGAATCTTAAGTGTGTCATGACGACTCCTTAAATATGAGCAGCTATCACACAAGCGCTGACAAGAAGCTAGATGGCATAATGCCTATCTACCTCGTTATACTCTAATATTTTTTAATAACAGAGGGAATTAAATGTTAAAATGTCACGAAACCACAATACACAGAGTGCCAGATGTTACCCAGACAGATATGCAAGAAGAGGACATCAACGCATCTAGCTGTTCAATGTTATTGTCCTTAATAAAGGTGACAACTCTTGCGGTTTTCATCTGCTATCATATTGTATATATTTTTAAAGCGGCTGTATGGTTTATAGTCTCTAGATGCCCTGTTTTAATGCTAAGTAGACTAGACAGTTTAGTGATGTGGAAGACCATTATCTCACCTTTGTGCATTTAAACGACAGTCACTTGCCTTTCCCTTTTTCATAATACATTGACTGCGTTACAGCTGAGGAACTTTTTAACACCTATTGGAAGCATTAAATAACTAGATATGCCATGGTGATGATGGATCTTTTAAATATTCATGAAGATACAACAAAAATAGCCAATTTTTCTATGCCACTTACTCTGAGTGCACTCATCCAGAAGCTAAAAAATGCCAACTTGGGTCATCTTTGGACACATTTTTCAGCATTCGTGTTGCCGCCTACTGTTTGACACATTTTTTCATATATTTATTGTATATTTTCACAGCTACTTTGAGAACATAATATTAGTCAGATACATGCTCCATGCTATCTCTGGCTTGCTTTTTCTTTTTTAAATCATGAACTTCTTGAATTATGTGTTATTTTCCCATCTGATCTAGGAATTTAGCTGGTAAACACCAAAGGTTTTAACTTACCCGTACTTTCAACTATTGCTCAATTCAGAATACATTAGGATATGAGCAAATAAATTCCTAATATGCTGCCATCATAAAAATGGCTTTCTATAGCAGCATGAGTTACACTTTAATAGGATGCAGGTATGGCATTAATCTCATATATTCTTTGCCCCATAAGGCAAAATAGGGGATTGTTCCATGTTAGTTTGTAATGTAGACTTCATTCACATGCTGCATAGACCACATGTCTATGGCAATTTATTATTATACCTATGCATTTACAATGGTGTGGCCTTTAGCTGTAACCATAAACTATGTATAGACATCTCCACTAAAGGGGTTGTGTGCTACCTATAATCCCCTTATAAATATCTTGGTGGGACGATACACATTATTGGAATACAAGGCTAGAAGGATACAATTTATTTGCAAGAAACAGACTTGATAAACGAGGAGGAGGTGTCGCATTGTATGTTAGAAAAGCGTATATATGCGCAGAGATCCAAGCTTCAGAGACTGTGAGTTCTGTGGAAACTGTTTGGGTAAGAATATAAGGAGAGAACAACGGAAAGGACAACATTATAGGCATTTACTACAGGCCTCCTGTGCAAGATGAAGATATGGATGAACTCTTTATGCATCAAATGGCCAAGTTCTCCAAAAAACATGACATAGTGGTCATGGGAGATTTCAACTATCCAGACATTTGTTGGGAATTGCTCTCAGGCAAAACTAAATGGTCAAGCAAATTCTTATCCTCTCTTGCTGACAACTGTATCTTCCAAAAGGTAGGGGAGAAATCAAGGGGATCTGCCACATTGGATCTAATCCTTATAAACAGGGAGGAAATGGTTGAGGAGGTAAGAGTGGCTGGGACCCTAGGAGGTAGCGACCATGCTATTTTAGAATTTTGGATAACTAGAAATAGAAGACCTGTGAAGACTCAGACTTCACGGTTATATTTCAGAAAGGCAGATTTTAAAGGACTCAGAAAGAGAATCGGAGGGATCCAATGGCTGGATATCCTTGAGGACAAAAATGTCCAGGAAGGATAGGAAATTTTAAAAAATTTGATTCTCAAAGCACAATCGTTAACAATTCCAAAAAGAGAGAAGAATAGGAAGCATTTAAAGAAACTAGAATGGATGAACATAGAACTTAAACACATGCTAAAAAGGAAGAAAGAAATGTTTATCAAATGGAAAGAGGGAGGCATATCTAAAGAAGATTAATAATGCAGTCTGCAGAACCTGCAGAGCACGAATCAGATTATCTAAAGCTTACAATGAATTAAGGCTTGTCAAGAGATGTCAAAAGCAATAAAAAAGGTTTTTGGGGATATGTCAAAAGTAAAAGAAAAGTCAAAGATTCTATAGGATTCTTACAGGATGAAAATGATGAAATGGTAAGAAAGGATGTTGAAAAGGCCGAACTTTTAAATTCCTATTTTGCATCTGTTTTCTCTCAGAAAGGAAATGAGGCCATGGAAAGAATAGAAGAATCCACACTATCCATAAACACAGATGGTCAGGGAACACTAACTTAACAAATAAATTCAAGTCTCCAGGTCCAGATAAATTACACCCCAGAATACTGAAAGAGATAGCAGAAGAAAATTTTGAACCACTCTCCATAATCTTTGAAAATTCTTGGAGAACAGTAGAAGTCTCAGAAGACTGGAGAAGAGCAAATGTTGTTCCTATATTCAAAAAGAGGAAGAAGGTGGACCCAGGGAACAATAGGCGAGTGAATCTGACTTCTATACCAGGAAAGATCTTTGAACAAATTATTAAACAACATGTATGTAAGTACCTGGATAAGAATGAATTGATTAATGAGAGTCAGCATGGGTTTGTAACTAATAAGTCATGTCAGACTAACTTAATTTCCTTCTATGATAGAATCACTGACTGGGTGGATCAGGGAAATGCTGTATAGTATATGTTGACTTCAGCAAAGCATTTGACAAAGTATCTCACACCATCCTTTGTCATGATCCAGGCCAGGTTTTGTTTTGTCTCTCCTTTCCCGGTTTGGTCATGTCAGGAGTTAATTTTCCCTGCCTCGTTCCTGTGTCAGGTTAACTATCTATCTGTGCTTCAACCTATGTGCAGTGCCAGTCATATTGCTTGCCTTCGGCGTGTGTAACTGGCTCTGGTGAGTTCCTGATTTGTCCTGCAGCGTACCTCTGACCCTACCCGTGTTTGTTTACCTCCCTTCTGCCTGCCCCTGCTCCTTATCTCTCTGTGTGTTTGGATTCCCCAGTATTTGACTTTGGCTCGTCTCTGACTTGATTTGTCTCTCCCTTCTGATACCTCTGCTGCTGACCGGTACTGACCTTTTGCTCTTTCCTGACACAGTGTTTTGGATTTCCTCTTGGTACTACGTATTCTCTGGTTACGACTTTGCTCTCTGACTATTCTGTTGCCACCTAGTGGTTGTTTCGATGTGTTACTTTTGGTCTGCTTGTGATACGGAGGGTTAAACAGAGTACACCAACTCCTCTAGATGGCAGCGGAGATGAGAGAGAGTTGAATATAAGCTCACAAGCAGAACAGCATTAAAAAAGATTGTTTATTAATTTTCTATCATAGTTTGTTTTATTTGTGCTATTCTGAATATCCCATGTCCTTCCCTACTGGGAATTCTAGGGGTTTCAGACGGTTTTACATTTGTTGCTTAGCACTACTATATTTGGATCATTCTTTATTGATCTATACCATTCTCCATATACAGCTAATCCCTATATCTGTCTTTTTTTTCTGTACTTTTTGTGATGTTTCATTTAAGGGGTGTTTCACATGGGACGGCACAGGAGGATGGTCCTGCAGTCACTTCCCCACATCTTTTATCACCCCTCCTGAAACAGGACATTATCTCAGCTTCTGTCATCACTATCCCCTGATGATGTCCTGTTTCAAGGGGCAGGGATGGAGAGGTTACCGTCGCTTTCATGGCTGCCGCCACACTTCTTTTGTCTCCAACACCCGTATCTTTGTTCGCCACAATCTCTGCTTCTGTCTCCTCTTCCTATTTCCCTGAAATGAGACGTCATCAGGGGGTGATGACAGGAGCATTATGAGGGACAGCTTCTATGATGTTTCATATCAAGAGAAAGGCGGCGGTGACAGAAACGGGGACTGTGGCAGTGGAGACCAAAGATGCAGTTGACTGGGACAGAAGAGTGACAGTGGCCACTGATCATGTGGGTGGCAGGCAAAGAAGTGTGGCGACAACCATTTAAGCTACGGTGACTCCTACATTACCCTTCTTGAAACGGGACGTCATCAGAGAATGGTGGTGACAGAAGCTGTGGTCAGTGACCGCAGAGCCGCCCCCTGATGACGTTCTGTTTCTATGGGATTGATGGGATAAAGGAGAAATTAATACAGGGTCATCCTATTGTGTTGTTCTGTGACTCTCATGAAATTAATTGTTGCAGGAAGTAAAGAAAAAAATTACAGATATAGGGATTAGTTTTGTAGAAAGAATGGTAGAGAATTTTATAAAAAAGCTAATTACAAAAGTGGTTAGGGCCTAAAGATAGATATTTATAAAGAGTTTTAGACGTACCTGACAATCCCTTTAAGTAAACACTAATCCTTGAACATGGACGGTTTTTACCCAGTTGTTTTGACCTTTAAGGCTAAGTTCACACGTTGCGGAATTGCCGCGGAAATTTCCGCGGCAATCCCGCACTTCTCCCGCAGGAAATACGCACGTTTTTTGTATGCTGATTCCCGCCAGAATAATAGCGTTTTGCAAGCGTAATTAGCTTGCAGAATGCTAGCGTTTTCCTAGCGATCTGTAGCATCGCTTGGAAAACTGATTGACAGGTTGATCACACGAGTCACACATAGTGTTTCACACGTGTGACCAACTTTTTACTATTGATGCCGCCTATGCCGCATCAATAGTAAAAAGATCTAATGTAAAAATAATAAAAAAAATAATAAATAATGATATTCTCACCTTCCGGCGGCCCCCGCAGCGTTCCCGCCTCTCAGCGACGCTCCCGGCAACTCGCGGTCCCAAGGATGCATTGCGACAAATCACACCGATGACGTGCATCTCGCGAGACCGCTATGCCATCTGGGTGATTCTCGCAAAGGACTCTTGGGACCGGAAGTTGCCGGGAGCGTCGCTGAAGGCGGGAAAGCTGCGTGGGACGCCGGAAGGTGAGAAATATCATTATTTATTATTTTAATTATTGTTTTACCAGGGATATGGTACCCAGGGCCTGGAGGAGAGTCTCCTCTGCTCCAGACCCTGGGTACCATCCGCACATGAACCGCTTACATTGCGCATCGTGGGTATAGCCACATGCGGAAAGTAAGCGGTTCAATGCATTCCTATGGCGGCGGAATCACCGCGGTTACGCTAAATTAATGAACATGTTGCTTTTTTTTCCGCTAAGCGTTTTTTTCGCGGAAAAAAACGCAACATGTGTACAAAACATGCGGAATCAATTAAAACGTATAGAATGCTTAATGCTTGCGTTTTGTTCGCGGTTTAACTGCGGTAAATAGCGGAAAAACCGCGAAAAAAACGCAATTATTCCTGATCGTGTGCACTTAGCCTAAAGGGTTGTCCGAGCTTTTTACAAAAGTTTGCTGTTACTCTGTGTGACTGTAGACTTGTAAATCCTCACATTTCTTGCTGTGATGATCCTCCTGTGTCGGCAACACCGAACGGTCATGTGACTGTATGCATGTGATATGCATACTCCCAGCCACATTTCGACTAGTCTGGGCTGTGGAGGCCAAGTTCACATGTTCAGTATTTGGTCAGTATTTTACCTCAGTATTTGTAAGTCAAAACCAGGAAAAGAATAAAAGAAATATGTCACCACATCTGTATTTTTCACCAACTCCTTGTTTTGGCTTACAAATACTGAGGTAAAATACTGACCAAATACTGAACGTGTGAATGTGGCATTAGGGCGTTCTCTGGTATTCACCTTTGCCTCCAACAAAGATGGATGACTTTGGCTGCAGAAGAATTTCCTGGTCATGGTTCCTGGAATATTTGTTGACTGATCGCACTAAAAAAGATATAGCTGAAGTGCAGTAGGAAGACAAAGCTGTATAGTCACCAGGAAGCAGTTCAGATAGAGCAGACAAATGAAGAATATAGGTGCACAGTATTTAGCAAGCTGGAGTTCAAAGCCAGAAGAAATACAATTGTCAGGCATAATATTCAGAGGTCAGTTAGAGGGAAAAACACAGGAGTCAACTGGAAATCAAAACTAGGAGAAACACAGCAGATACTGGGGGTAATATGCAGCAGTCAGAACAGGAGCGTAGTCAGGATAAGTAGGGAGTCAAAAGCAGATGAGGCACACCAATACTGGGGTGGTGGAATGGGGGCTATGCAAAAATCATCATGAAAGCAAGTGAAGATTAATCTAAGAGGAAAACACCTAGGTTAGGGAATAAATGTCACTATGGACTCTAAATGGGTGTTTTTGAACAATCTGTTTAGTTGAACAGCTGAATCCCAAGTGATAGTGCATATTGTATCAGCTCCATTAGACCTTCTCAACAGCCCCTCCGCGATTCACATTGCTATGACATCAAACAGTAGTAGACAGTGTAGGAAAACAGTGGGGTAAATATGTTGCGTCCTACATCTCTATCACCTGTGTGAAAAGTAACTTTCCTTGATTTTAGCTTGACCTGTTGGATTCTGTTGGATCAGAACATCACCATATATGAGCCAAATTGAATTGATGCATGGGCAGCATGTATCAGGCACTGGTGAATAATTTAATCCATGTATGTTTGACTCTGTGCTGCAGCGTTTCACAGAAAAATATACCTTAATAGCCGACCTGCACTGGAGACACTCGTCGGACAGATGGGTTCCCAGTGGCTTCTCCCTGACCGCTTCACTGGAGTGACAGGTCTCATGCATCAGCTTTCAGGTTCCCTTTATGAGTAAACTAATATGACAAGAAAGTATGCAAGCCCCCACAAAAAAAAAAATAAAATAAAAAAATCTATATATATAAAACTGAATGTGTGTGTGTGTATCACCAACCAATCACGAAGCATCTTTCATTTCGCCAGAGCTGTTTAAAAGAAGCTGAGCTGTGATTGGTTGCTGTGAGCAACAGTTTTCTCTCACTCCACGACAACACCTCAGCAGACAGTGACTGGGTGGTTCTGACCCCAGGGTCTCTTAAAGGGATCATTGGTATAGAAGTTAGGGCAGTTCCACTAAGTGCTCTGGTTCTGACCTCAGGCCCCTCTTAAAGTGATCCCCAGTACGGAAGTGAGGGCAAATCCATCCAGTGCTTTGGTTCTGACACCAGGCCTCTCTTAAATGGATCCCCGGTATGGAAGTCAGGGCAATTGCCTTCAAATGCTCTGGTACTGACCCCAGGCCTCTATTAAAGGGATCATTGGTATGGAAGTCAGGGCAAATCCATCCAGCACTTTGGTTTGACCCCAGGCCTCTCTTAAAGCGATCCCCGGTATGGAAGTTAGGACCATTTCACTCAGCGCTGTGGTTCTGACCCCAGGGCCTCTTAAAGGGATCCCCGGTATGGAAGTGAGGGAAAATCCACTCCGCGCTTTGGTACTGAACCCAGGCCTCTCTTAAAGGGATCTCCGGTATGGAAGTCGGGGCAAATCCATCCAGCGCTTTGGTTTTGACCCCAGGCCTCTCTTAAAGGGATCTCCAGTATGGAAGTTGGGACCATTTCACTCAGCGCTGTGGTTCTGACCCCATGGCCTCTTAAAGGGATCACTGGTATGGAAGTTATGGCAATTCCACTCAGCGCTCTGGTTCTGTCCCCAGGCCCCTCTTAAAGGGATCCCCTGTATGGAAGTGAGGGCAAATCCACTCTGCGCTTTGGTACTGACCCCAGGCCTCTCTCAAAAGGATCTCCGGTAAGGAAGTTAGGGTAAATCCCTCAGCGCTCTGATTCTCACCCCAGGCTTCTATTAAAGGGATCATTGGTATGGAAGTCAGGGCAAATCCACTCAGCGCTCTGGTTCTGACGCCAGGCTGACGGAATTATGTGGGATACTAGGGGTAGTAGTCCGGTGGCTCTGGCTGATGGAACGATGTGGGATATTAGGGTTAGTAGTCCGGTGGCTCTGGCTGATGGGACAATGTGGGATATTAGTGGTAGTAGTCCGGTGGCTCTCGCTGACGGATGATGTGGGATATTAGTGGTAGTAGTCCGGTGGCTCTGGCTGATGGGATGATGTGGGATATTAGGGGTAGTAGTCCGGTGGCTCTCGCTGACAGGATGATGTGGGATATTAGTGGTAGTAGTCCGGTGGCTCTCGCTGACGGAATGATGTGGGATATTAGGGGTAGTTGTCCGGTGGCTCTGGCTGATGGGATGATGTGGGATATTAGGGGTAGTAGTCCGGTGGCTCTGGCTGACCGGACGATGTGGGATATTAGAGGTAGTAGTCTGGCGGCTGTGAAGGGATGAGGTGGGATATTAGGGGGAGTGGTCTGGCGGCTGTGACGGGATGATGTGGGATATTAGGGTTAGTAGTCTGTCGGCTGTGACGGGACGATGTGGGATATTAGTGGTAGTAGTCCGGTGGCTCTGGCTGACGGGACGATGTGGGATATTAGAGGGCGTATTCTGGTGGCTCTGGCTGACGGGACGATGTGGATATAGGGTAGTAGTCTGGCGGCTGTGACGTGATGATGTGGGATATTAGGGGGAGTAGTCCGGTGGCTCTGGCTGACGGGATGTGGGATATTTGGGGTAGTAGTCCAGTGGCTCTGACGCGATGATGTGGGATATTAGTAGTCCGGTGACTCTGGCTGACAGGATGATGTGGGATATTAGGGGGAGTAGTCCGGTGGCTCTGGCTGACGGGACAATGTAGGATATTAGTGGTAGTTGTCCGGTGGCTCTGGCTGACGGAACAATGTGGGATATTAGGGGTAGTAGTCCGGTAGCTCTGGCTGACGGGACGATGTGGGATATTAGTGGTAGTAGTCCGGTAGCTCTGGCTGATGGGATTGTGTGGGATATTATAGTGAATGTTACTATGCAGAGTGGGCTATACACTCATCTTTATATATAGAGATATATTCATTATAATTTGTTATAACTAACCTTAGTTAGTTACTATGCCCGGGCAGCGCCAGGCTCTTCAGCTAGTTATAAATAATAATGAAAAACTTTGAGAAACGGTTTATGGATCATTGCCCCTGTCTGTGACATGATGACCAAAGATTTTCTTTGTCTGCCTTACAATGGTTTTCCAAAACCCCATTTATTTGCATTTAACTTTTTTGTTGTTGCTCTTTTTAGTCCAGAGACTTCTCTACAATTTGAGAATTTTGTTTATATGGCAATTTTCTTTCTTTTTTTTGTAAATAGTTGTCAGTTTACAAGGTTGTCTGCATGTTGTAGCAGTACTACTGTAACATTTCTATTTGTTTGTTTCCATTCATTTTGAAGAACTTCACAACTTAATAATATTTCTATTTTTAAAACTTTGTGCTGCTGCCAAACATTTCGACCAGGATAGTTATGACTTCTACGAGTTCTTTGTAGTAGTAGCTGTGCCAATGTAATTTACAGTTCCATAGTTCAGTCTTTCTTTTTATTTATGCCACCATATGGCCTAGTGAATACAACTAGACCAGAGAGGCATATCTTTAATTCATTAGTCGGCATTTGGTTGCCATATTTCTTGAAGTGTGCTCTCACTCACAAATGTTCCTGGTTGGATGAAAAAAGAATTCTGGATAAAATATTCCTAAGTTTTCACTAGCATTGTGATCAGTGTTTGCTAAAATCCAGTGTTAATTTACATTATCATCATCATTAATATTCCTTATAGAGAAACTTTATGACCATTGAGGATTTATTTTTGTTAGTTATTTTTGTTACATTTATGAATTTGTACATTATTTTAACACTATAGTTGTCTATCACTATGAATTATTTTCCATCACATAATGCACTTATTTTTCTTTGTAATGAATTCTACATATATCGTATATACTCGAGTATAAGCCGACCCGAGTATAAGCTGACCCCCCTAATTTTGCCACAAAAAACTGGGAAAACTTATCGACTCGAGTATAAGCCTAGGGTAGAAAATGAGATTATGCCCCATATGCTGCCCCATGTATTATGCCCCACAAGATGCTCCATGTATTGTGCCCCATATATTATGCCCCACAAGATGCTCCATAGATTGTGCCCCATATGCTGCCCATGTATTGTGCCCCATATGCTGCCCATGTATTGTGCCCCATAGATGCTCCATAGATTGTGCCCCCATAGATGCTCCATAGATTGTGCCCCCATAGATGCCCCATGTATTATGCCCCCATAGATGCTCCATAGATTGTGCCCCCATAGATTATGCCCCCATAGATGCTCCATAGATCATGCCCCCATAGATGCTCCACAGATTATGCCCCCATAGATGCTCCACAGATTATGCCCCCATAGATGCCCCATGTATTATGTCCCCATAGATGCTCCATAGATTATGCCCCCATAGATTCTCCTTAGATTATGCCCCATAGATGCTCCATGTATTATGCCCCCATAGATTCTCCATGTATTATGCCCCCATAGATGCTCCATAGATTATTCCCCCATAGATGCTGCATTGAATAGGCCCCTTATGATGCCGCAGCTGCTGCAGCAAAAAAAAAAAAAAGACATACTCACCTCTCATCGCTGGGGGCCAGGTGCCGGTGTCCTGAGCAGGCGGGGACACCGGCGCGCTATGGGGACAGGTGCCGGTGTCACCGCTCGCTCAGGGCCCCGGCACCTGCGATATCTACCTGTCACCCGGGCCACCGCTGAGCGCCGCTGTCTTCCGGGTCCTCCAGCAGTGAATGATCAGGCAGAGGGCGCGGCGCGCAGTAACCATGTCATCGCACCCTCTGCCTTAACATCGCATCAAGAGGACCCGAGGACACAGCGGCGAGCAGCGGTGGAACTGGACAGGTAAATATCGCTTATACTCACCCTTCCACCGGCGCGTCTCTGCCCTGCTCTTCTCCCGCGGCCTCCGGTGCCAGTGTTCAGTGGTCAGGTGGTACCGCTCATTAAAGTCATGAATATGTGCATATTCATGACTTTAATGAGCGGTACCACCTGACCGCTGAACACAGGCGCCGGAGACCGTGGGAGAAGAGCAGGGGCTGCAGAGACCGTGCCGGCGGAGGGGTGAGTATATAGAACAGCTGCGCTCCGCCTCCCCCCTGTATATGACTCGAGTATAAGCCGAGAGGGGGACTTTCAGCCCTAAAAAATGGGCTGAAAATCTCGGCTTATACTCGAGTATATACAGTATTTAATTTACGTCTTGTGTAAAGTTCCTACAGTAGCATACAGTTAGAGAAAACATTTGTGAATTGTGTTTCTTTATATTTTAGAATTTGATCGTCAAAAGGTTTACATAGAATATATTCGTCATACGAGAAATCAAGTTCCAAATGAACAGTTAGCGCTGTCAGAATTGATTATAATATGTTTACATTTTTCTCATCGATTTTTAACAACCTTTTTAAAATAACTCTGAAAGAAAACTAAAAATCAAGCTTTTCAGCAACTTTTCTTGCCAAGCGGTCACAGGTGTGGAGTTGCGGCAGGTAATTTCCTGCACTGCATTTGTGCAGATGATTTTTTGTGTCCGAAGATGGTATCACCTCACCTGGCCTTTCCCAATGACAGAGAAATCCTTTGTTTATTCATTTAGCAGAGAGATTAACCCTAATGAGTATGGCTTCCTGGAAACAGATACAGGTGACAATAGCACAGAGAGCGGCGAGTGTGTGTGTGGGGAGGGGAGCGCAGGGGGTACATTCCCATTTCTTTCTTCACTTACAAATAATAGCAGCTTTCATTAAAACAGACTCTTAAGTCAGTAAAGAACGCAAAAAATGTCATGATTTTTTTTCACATTCTAGGTTGTACCACTGTTTTCTCGTTGTATAACAATATGCTTGAGTCCTTTATTCATGTGTTTACCCTTTGCTACTATGGATGCTATGGAATAAAATCTTTGCTATCGCTTTCCCCTGTATCAAACATGGGCCTATGTGAGCTATCCTTAGGATAGGTCATCAATATCTGATCAGTTGGGGTGTGACAACTGGCACCTAGTCGATCAGTAGTTCTCGGTAGTAGTGACGTGTGCTCAGTAGTGGAACGACACTACACAGCACCGTCAACAGCATAGTGGCTGCACTTGGTACTGCACATTAACGCCCTTTTAATTCAATTTAATTTAATTGAAGTCTTCAAATAGAGGCAGTACAGGCATCTGTCTGGGATGGTTTAGTGAATCCTGCACTGAGCAGGGGGTTGAACACGATGACCCTGGAGGTTACTTCCAACTTTACATTCTATTATTCTATTAATGCAAATAGGGGGTGGAGGAGCAGTTCCCAGATGTACTCTCGCCAATTAGATATTGGCCCATCCTATGGATAGTTTATAAATATAAAAGTCCCGAATAACTTCTTTTAAGGGAATGTGTCAGCAGGTTTTTGCCATTTAAAGAACAGCACAAAGTAGGGGCAGAGATCCCAATTCCAGCAATGTATCACTTACTAGGCTGCTTGTTGTAGTCTCAATAAAAAGTGTTTTATCAGCAAGGATTATCACAAGAGGACTAAGTGTTTCATGCCATGTAGTCATCTTGTTCTGTGTAAAGCCGCCCCCACTGCTGATTAGCTGCTTTCACAGAAAGCTTCCAATGGTGTATGCAGGGTCATATAGAGCTCAGTTTTCAGAGAATTGCCAGATCTGCGGCTGATAAGATAGTGATTTTATAAAAACTGCATCAAGCAGACCAGTATGTGATACAACGCTTGGGTCAGAATTAAATATCGGGAGAATGGATGTAATTCTGCGCTCTCTGGAGCTGCGACAAGCCAATAATAAAGTAAATGTGGGTAATGTAGGTTTATTATCAACGCGTTTCAGAGTCACACCAACTCCTTCAGGACAATCATACATAAGAACTGGATACTACGTGTACATCGTTTAAATACAGAAAAAATTTAAAAAATGGCGCCAAGGTAAGGGGGCGGGGTTTATATAGTCACATGTGAAAAACAGTGGATGACAACACAGGTATATACTTCTCTACATACATTTTTCTAATAAAGGGAAAACATACATATACTTAATGTGCTTACCTTTGCGCCCTTTTTTAAATATCTTCTGTATTTACACCATGTACGTAAGTAGTATCCCGTTCTTATGTATGATTGTCCTGAATAAGGAGTTGGGGTGACTCTGAAACGTGTTGACAGTAAACCTACAGCTTACTTTATTGTTGGATTGCCGTGACTCCAGAAAGCGCAATATTACTTCCATTCTCGTGATATTTAATTCTGATAAATTCATTGAAACTGCTGCATCTGGAGTACAGGCTTTTTAGATGTTGTGTCTCACACAACCCTATAAGGTGAACAGTTCTACTTATTTTTTACAATCTATCTACTTGGATAAGACCCTATTGCGCTCAGTTCTATCCGTGGGCGGCATTTGCGCAAGATTGATCTAATATGGGGCTCCAATAAAATGGCGCCAGTAGCACTGAGCAATCTATGCATGCGCAGCTGCCATTTTCCTGAAAATTTCCAAGAGGTCAATCTGTGCAAGTGCCGCCTGCGGCTAGGATGGAGCCAGCGCAAAATTTTAAACTAAGAAGAAGAAAAGACACCCAGACACAGCGGAAGGGTGACGGAGCAGAGCTTGGTTGATTATTGGTACCACCACTGTTTAAAAGAACAAGATTGTGGTGCATTACTATTTGGGATTTTTTACCAATTTTTTTACTGCTTTCAATCCTGCACTGGAATGGGTACTGCAGCTCAGTCCCATAAAAGTGAATGGGTGGGATGAAAGTAGAGCTGTGTGGGCCTTTGTGTGTGTAACAAATCAGATCCCTTCTCTTAAAAAAAAAAAAAAAGTCAAATCTGGGGTATATGAGCAATGCTACCTTTTTTTAAAGGGAACTTGTCACCTCGTTTTGCCGCTATAAGATGTGGCCACTGCCTTTCGTGGCTTATCTACAGCATTCTATAATGCTATAGATAAGCCCTGAACCGACCTAAAAGATAAGAAAAATAGGTTTTATTATACTCACCCGGGGGGCGGGTCCGACACGAAGCAAGAAGGATGACGACATCGCATGAAGATGGGAGGTGCCGGACCCGGACTTGCGACACTCATCGGACCGACCGCATCGGACCGCCCCCGGGTGAGTATTGGCAATCTAAGGCTATGTTCACACAGCATTGATTTTGTTTGTTCAAAGTATGTGCCAGAAAATGTTGTTGGCGCATAAGTGCAGTAAGTCCATGGACTGCTTTAGGATTGAGAAATGCCAAATGCGTGTACTTTTGACATCTGGTTGGTGTATGTTTTTATAGTAGTGTTTTTTTTTGCTGTATAGGAAAGCACTGCCTGCTGCTATTTCTGCTATATATCGTCGTCCGCAGTACATTTTTTTTACATTAATCTGTGTTATTTTCTACTGAAGACAGTTTATCGTCAGTATGGATTTAGATTGGGATTTAGATTTGTGTTTAACATATTTTTTACTATTTTTTGGGGAAAAAAAAACACTTGTGAAGTATTCTGAATTAAATCCTTTCTCCATATTAGATTGTGTAATTTATCACAATTAATGTGCATTTCAGTTTTGCTTTTTTCCTTAGAAAATGCTACGTTTTATAGAATATTTGCATGTAGCTTAGTTTGCTGTATACAGTAAGTATGCATCTTGACTCTTCATGTTGATTACATGCTGTTGGGCACAGATGTTCTGCATTTGTTCTTAGCACTGTAATGCATGTACCCTGTACTAGAACTTATTATTGCCCACCACCCCCCTCCACATCCTTCTTGAGCTCTAGACAGGAAATCACAAGTAGCATCAGCTATTTTGCTACATTTTTGGGAAGGAACATTTTCTCACATTTTTCTGTGAATGTTAGGACAGATCCATTATTCCCTAGACACAAATGTGCAGACACAGATGTGAAAATCTCTGCACTTCTACCCAAACTTTCCAGATTCTTATCACTGTAATTTATTATTCATATCCTCTAAGGGCTTAAAAAATAACTTTTTTTAACATTATACATTGAGAAAATGAATTTCTGTTACGAGACCTCTTTTGTTTGGTAAATGTTTTTAGCACTCTTATATTTATTTCTGTAATAATCATTTTTTATCTCATAGTTTCGTATCTTTAAGGTTGAAAGTATACGTAAGTACATTGAGTTTAACCTATAGTTTAACATATTGATTGATGGAATGACCCCCATGAGGCAGATGCTAATTGCCCCATATTAGGGGAAAAATTACTTCCCGACTCCACATACAGCAATCAGTCTAGTTCCCTGGATCATTGTCCCATCACAGAATTTAATACCCATAACCTGCATTTTATTTTTCAAGAAAGCTGTCCACTCCATCTCTGAACTTTTTTAGTGAATGAACTATTACATCATGTGGCAGGGAGTTCCATAGTTTCACTGCTCTTACAGTAAAGAATCACCATCTGTTATGATGTAGAAAACTTCTTTCCTCTACATGTGATACCCCTTGTCATTGATGCATGCCTAAGTGTAAAAAGATAATTAGAAAGATCTCTATAATTTTCCTTCATATACCGTATTTTTCAGACTATAAGACGCACTGGACTATAAGACGCACCCAGGTTTTAGAGGTGGAAAATGGGGAAAAATATATTTGAAGCAAAAAATGTGGTAAAATATTTAATAACATAAATAACATACTATTATATGTGGTGTTATTATATATTATAGTATGTTATTATGTTGGAAGCTACGGGTAGGAGATGTGCTGCGGGACCAGTGTGGTGTCTGTAAAGTACTATGTGAAGACGCTGGAGGGTAAGTATATGGCCGGGGCGACACATGCGAGGAATTTGTACGATTTTTGTGCGAATCTCTCTCGTGAACACCTGGCACTGCCGCTGGCACTCAGACTGGAGCGTGCAGCTGCATAGAAATACATGCAGCATAGAATTACATGCAGCCGCACGCTCCGGTCCGAGTGCCGGCGGCAGTGTCGGGTGTTCATGCAAGAGACTCACACGAAATCGTGCAAATTTCTCACATGTGTGACCACGGCCTAAGAATGGGGGCATAGGGCTTATATTTAAAGCCACACTCCAGCACTGATAACACTGGAGTGCTGCTTTAAGATCCCATGGGAGAACTATAACTCTCAGCATGTCCTGCAGATCCTATGGCATGCTTGGAGTTATAGTCCACCACAGGATGGCAGAGTGCTTTTGTATGTGCTGTAAGGTACCGAGATGAGATCCTCAGACCCCTTATGAGACCATATGCTGATGCGGTAGGCCCTGGGTTCCTCCTAATGCAGGACAATGCCAGACCTCATGTGGCTGGAGTGTGCCAGCAGTTCCTTCAAATGAAGGCATTGAAGCTATGGACTGGCCTGTCCATTCCCCCGACCTGAATCCGATTGAACACATCTGGGACAGCATGTCTCGCTCCATCCACCAACGTCACGTTGCACCACAGACTGTCCAGGAGTTAAAGGATTCTTTAGTCCTGGTCTGGGAGGAGATCCCTCAGGAAACATCTGCAACTTCATCAGGAGCATGCCCAGATGTTGTAGGGAGGTCATACAGGCACGTGGAGGCCACACACAATTCTGAGCATCACTTTGACTTGTTTCCACTTTAATTTTGTCTTGTTTTGATTTTCATTTTGACTTGTTTCCACTTTCATTTTGGGGGTCTCTCCAAATCCAGGCCTCTATTGGTTCAAAAATTTGATTTCCATTAATGATTTTTATGTGATTATGTTTACAGCACATTAAACTTTGTGCAGAACAAAGTATTCAATGAGAATATTTCACTCATTTAGATCTAGTATGTGTTATTTGAGTGTTCCCTTTATTTTTTTGAGCAGTGTATAATGCTCCATAAAGAATACTGGACCCCAAATAATGCTCCATACAGGATACTGGTCCCCATATAATGCTCCATACAAAATATGGAGCTCTCCTCTGCACTGTGCTGCGTTCTGCGCTGTTACGGCTCAGGAAAGGGCGCTGTGGAAAGACTCCCCATCAACATCATCATTGCCTCCCCATCATCATCATCATTGCCTCCCCATTATCATTATCATCGCCTCCCCATCATCATCATCATCATTTCCTCCCCATCATCATCATTGCCTCCCCATCATCATCATCATCTTTGTCTCCCCATCATCATCGCCTCCCCATCATCATCATCATTGCCTCCGGCTCCTCACCACCATCACTGCCTCCCCCCACCACCATCACACACACAGCACCACACACAGACAGCACCGCAGCACTCTCTCACATACACACACAAAGCACCACACTACATACACACACACTGATACACAGACACATACACCTCACATCTCACCTGTCCGGCGCCCTCGCTTACTCTATGCCACAGCCGGCCGCTGAATGATGACAGTGTTAGCCACCGAGCCACCAAGGTGCCCCTAAAATTATAAAGCATATGGAATAATATTATTCTCTCCGAAGGCGTTGTGCATATCACAAAAGTCTCTTTATATAAGTGAAAATATTTTTATTGTGGGACCGGCTCAATATTAAAATGTATTTAATGTTGTATATCTTCTGACATGTCAAATGTGTTAGTTATGGAAAGCTTTGACTTTTCAGCGTTTTGAGCAATAAGTATGTTTTTTTATGTCATCTGCAGAACCGCAGCTTAGGGTTTTGATAATAACACAATATTGTTATTTAAATCTGGCTTCATATATTTTCATATGAATTAGATACCAAATAAGAGGTTACACCAATAGCTGTGAATATACACTGCGTGCAATTATTAGGTAAGTGAGTATTTTCATTTAATCATTTTTATGCAGATTTTCCAACTCCAAGCTGTATAACCTTCAGTGATAATTGGATGAAGCAGATCAAGTGAAGTGTATTTGTGTAATGAGGGAAGGTGAGGCCTAAGGATACAACACCCTTTATCAAGGTGTGCAGAATTATTAACTTGTTTTCTTCAGTCAAAACAGGCGGAAAAAGAGATTTAGCTGGCTGAAAAATCAAATATTGTCTTACATAGGGATGCAACTCTCTTGAAATTGCTAACATATTGGGTCGTGATCATAGAACCATCAAAATTTTTGTTGCAAATAGTAAATAGGGTAGGAAAAATGGGTTGAGAATAAAAGACGCACATTAACTGCCAAAGATTTGAGAAAAATAAAATGTGAAGTGGCAAGGAACTCATTATCCTCCAGTGCTGTCATATTCCAGAACTGTAACCTTCCTGGAGTGCCCAGAAGTACAAGGTGTTCAGTGCTCAAATACATGGCCAAGGTAAGAGAGGCTGAAAACCAACCACCATTGATCAAGATGCAGAAGGTGAAAATCAGGCCCAATTAGTTAATTTTTACCTGAAGACTGATTTTTCAAAGATTTTATGGACTAATGAGCTGAGAGTGACTCTTGGTGGATGGACCAGATGGATGGGTCCGTGGCTGGATGGGTATTGTTCACAGATCTCCACTTCAACTCAGACCCTGGCAAGGTGGAGAAACTGCTATAGGTTGGCATTACTAAAGATGAGCTAGTTGGATCTTTTCAAGTTGAAGATTGACTCAAAATCAACTCCCAAACCTACTGCCAGGTTTTAGAAGACACTTTCTCAAGCAATGTAACAGGAAAAAATCTGTATCTTTTAATAAAACCATGATTTTTATGCAGGGCAGTCCTCCATTGCATTCACTGAAGCTTGAAGCCTCCACTGCTTGGCTAGGCAACAAAGGCCTTAAATATGAAAGAATCATCCAAAGATGATATTTCATATTTTTTTTTATTTAATAATAATGCTGTCAAAGTTGGTGGGTGTGCTCCTGAACTTGGTCCATTCCCTAAATCAAGTGTCTGAGACTGGGATAAAAGGTTTGCCACTATATATAAGTGTTACTGAATTTTATATTATTAGGATTTGTGCTGTGTTTTTATGATACCTGATGAAGGATATATACTGTATCCGAAACGCGTTGTATCTCCTCCATTTTAACTTATTAAATAAAAAAAATATGAAATATCATCTTTGGATGTGAGTCCTGGGAAGTGCTGCCATTCATGGGCTGGATGTGCCTTTCTTGATTTACTCATCCTGTGTGAGCATGAATCTGGCTCTTTCACTTGGATCCACCCGAGGCAAGCTGCAAGCCCTGTCTATTGAAAAGTATCCCAGAAGGATTTTTGAGGATACATAATCTAAAGCCATATTAGTCTTCTATCAGGTGAGTGCATAAAATTGTGCACACTCTAAAGACTATAATATTGTTTTTACGCACTTAGGGCGCCGCGATTTGTCTATTCTTCTCTCCCAAACAAGGTTTTTTTTTGTATGTTAAATATGAAAGAGTAATGACATGGCATCTTCCTCATCTGACATAAACCCTATTGAGATCTTGTGGGCCCTTCTTAAACAAAAGATTTATGATGAAGGAAAATAGTCACCTCTCTGAACATTGTCTGAGAGTCTGTGGTTGGTGCTGAGTAAAATGTTCATTGTCAACATATTAAGAAACTGAGAGGATCCATGGTGTAATGCTGATGACTGTTATTGAAAATAAGAATGGTCACTGATATTTTTTTTTAAATTTCAGAATTTAATTTTTTTACATTTTGAGTTGTTTGGTTATTATTCTCACTTTAACAGATGAAATTTACATTTTTCATTTAGTTACCTAATAATTCTGCACACTAGTTGCTCACTAATTGGGCAAATGTATCTTTTACATTGTGCATGAGTAGCTGGATGTTAGACATTAAAAGAGGCAAAATATTACCTTTTTAGCCTTCATCAGGCTTATATTTATTTATTTATTAATTTTACTCATTTATATAGCGCCATTAATTCCACAGTGCTTTAAAAATATTATTGGTACTGTCCCCGATGTATACCATCCATTTATTTGTTTGCTGTATAGAATTGTGTAATTTACTATGCGGTGGTTCTATACAGAGACATCCAGTAAACATATAGTGGGTTCGGAAAGTATTCAGACCCCTTTAACTTTTTGACTCTGTGTTTCATTGCAGCCAAATGTCTACATTTCTGGGTTTTTTTCAGTCAAGATGGGGTGTAGAGTGTACATTAATGAGAAAAAAAATGAACTTTTTGCATTTACCAAATGGCTGCAATGAAACAAAGAGTGAAAAATTTAAAGTGGTCTGAATACTTTCCGAACCCACTGTACACACAGTATGGTTAAATGTATTCTTTTTTTTAGCATTTAAGCATGTGGGTCGCATGTATCATACTTCGAAGACATTCAAAGGAGGTGTACTTTGGAAAATCCTTCCCCAGCAAAATACAATGCTGTGCTGGGCCAGTTTTGGACAAAGTGGGCCCTGGATAAAAATGACAAGTGGGGCCCCAAATGCTAGCATATTGGACCATGAAATAGACACATTTAGAGTGCATTTAGACAGACTAATTTCAGACCTTTAAACAAGTGCAATCGACTATATTCAAGTTATTTGTTGCTTTGCGTTTCGGCCTCTTTAAACAAGTTGATGAAAAATGATGGTTGTAGAACGCTCACTAATAGTTTGACCTGTCCCCATCAATATCATGTTATCAGCAGTACATCACCTGATTCCAGTGAGTGATGTGCTGCCAAGAACAATGGTCCTGATTCACTATTGCTGGCATTGTGCATGCCAGTCCTCATGGACAGGGCCGCTGGAATGAGATGCTCCAAATTCATTCAGATTTAATGACTTAGGAATCTTACAAGTGCCCGCACATGCTCTGCCCATATCGGCGTAGCTGGCCAGGACTGGTGTAAAAATGCCAAAAGTCGCAATATTTTTGTGCAACTTCCAAGCTGCTCAAAACTTTTGAAAGTTACGGTAAGTGCTTTACTGTAGAATTCTGGCATAAACATCTTAATAAATTAGGTCCAATTTATTTTTTTCATCATGAACAATCCAATCACCCGATGAATAAGCATTATTTTGCTCATTCGTTGGGTGATTGCTGTCATGTTTACACTTACGAGCACTCGTATTTATAAATACACACATTTTCACTCTGAATTTGACACACACACAAGTATATACACACAACACATACATACACAGCAAATACATGCACATGTAGATGCACTTAACCCATACACACGTGTATATATACACAGCACATTCACACACACTTGTATATGCATACATATGTATGCACAAACAGTGAATACACACATGTATGTACACAGCACATACAGACACAAGTACATACAAACAACACATACACATTTGGATATACGCACATATATGTATATACTCCCAGCACGAACACACATATATGCATATACAGTGGGTACGGGAAGTATTCAGACCCCTTTAAATTTTTCACTCTTTGTTTCACTGCAGCCATTTGGTAAATTCAAAAAAGTTCATTTTTTTTATCATTAATGTACACTCTGTACCCCATCATGACTGAAAAAAAACCATAAATGTAGAAATTTTTGCAAATTTATAAAAAAAAAAAACCTGAAATATCACATGGTCATAAGTATTCAGACCCTTTGCTCAGTATTGAGTAGAAGCACCTTTTGAGCTAGTGCAGCCATAAGTCTTTTTGGGAATGATGCAACAATTTTTTCACACCTGGATTTGGGGATCCTCTGCCATTCTTCCTTGCAGATTCCCTCCAGTTCCGTCAGGTTGGATGGTGAACGTTGGTGAACAGCCATTTTCAGGTCTCTCCAGAGATGCTCAATTGGGTTTATGTCAGGGCTTTGGCTGGGCCAGTCAAGAATGGTCACAGAGTTGTTCTGAAGCCACTCCTTTGTTATTTTAGCTGTGTGCTTAGGGTCGTTGTCTTGCTGGAAAATGAACCTTCGGCCAAGTCTGAGCTCCAGAGCACTCTGGAAGAGGTTTTCATCCAGGATATCTCTGTACTTGGCCGCATTCATGTTTCCTTCAGTCTTCTTGTCCCTGCAGCTGAAAAACACCCCCATAGCATGATGCTGCCACCACCATGTTTCAATGTTGGGATTGTATTTGGCAGGTGATGAGCAGTGCCTGGTTTTCTCCACACATATCGCTTAGAATTATCACAAAAAAGTTCAATCTTTGTCTTATCGGACCAGAGAATCTTATTTCTCATAGTCTGAGAGTCCTTCATGTGTTTTTTAGCAAACTCTATGCAGGCTTTCTTATATCTGGCACTGAGGAGAGGCTTCTGGCGGGCCACTCTGGGATAAAGGCCCGACTGGTGGAGGGCTGCATTGATAGTTGACTTTGTGGAACTTTCTCCCATTTCCCTACTGCATCTGTGGAGCTCAGCTACAGTGATCTTGGGGTTCTTTTTTACCTCTCTCACCAAGGCCCTTCTCCCACGATTTCTCAGTTTGGCTGGACAGCCAGGTCTAGGAAGACTTCTGGTGGTCCTAAGATTCTTCCATTTAAGGATTATGGAGACCACTGTGCTCTTAGGAACCTTGAGTACTGCAGAAATTCTTGTGTAACCTTGGCCAGATCTGTGCCTTGCCACAATTCTGTCTCCGAGCTCCTTGGCCAGTTCCTTTGACC
>JARQOD010000002.1:342002378-342025404 GCA_033576555.1 Oophaga sylvatica
AGGAAAACAAAACCAAAATGGTGACAGAACAAACACAGTCCTTCTGTGAGCGGGGTTCCTCCCACTCACAGCTGACAGAACACACACTGTCCAGGTTTAAAGTCCAAGCAACACTTTCCTGGAGTTGTCCCTCTCCAGGCACACACTGCACGCTGAAAGCTCTGGCCTTCAGCCCTTTAAGACCAGACCTTGTGACTCCTCCATCATGTGACTGATCACATGAACTTGACATCACACAGGTCCTGTCAGGACACTGCAGGTGGAGATACGTGGACATTCTCCCTCCCGCTCTATAAATGTCCACTAAAACCTGCCCATAATATAACTTTCAATAAAATGTCCCAACACATAGTGTGCTGGAGGAAACTATCCTGGTTTTACATCACTGACGCCATCATGTGCTGTGACACGTGTCTCCCCTCCATCACTTCACCAGTGACTCTGTCACAACATGTTTTAACTTACAGAAAGCAGCAGCAGTGATCTCATGCTGTCCTGTCTGTATACTCTCTATTGCTTCCTCCCCTGCCCAGGAGCTGTGATATGATCAGACCATGTTCCTGCACAGCAAGACACAGCCATTACAGAGTAAGCAGCAGGGGCACATTTAGTGATGTTAGCTACGTTTTGGGGATCCTACCTTTTCTCTATTACCACCAAGTTTGAGAAAAGGGAGTATCCCCGAAATGTCGCTAGAAGTGCAGAAATTCTATTCATCAAACTGCGTCTCTGGCTTTGCTCTTTTGGAATGGATATCTAGAATCTTTTATACCAGACTGCTATTGATTTTCTTCTCTGTAGCAAATAATTCTCATATATCCATGAAAACTTCTGGATTGGAACATTGATAAAAGAAACATTGAAAAGTCTAACGTGTTTAATTCCATTTGCATTTTGATATATAACAGCATTGGTGATGACTAAAGTTTTATGGACGTCTTTTTTTTTACCAAAGTGTGTTCTTTTTTTAGTTTGAGATTGCGATGTCACATTGCGCCATTATATCTAACTAGATGGTGGCCCGATTCTAACGCTCGGGTATTCTAGAATATGTATGCGGCCGACCGGAGCGACTAAGCAGCAAAGCAGTATTTAAATGGCTTGTGCACTACTTGAAATTAACCCCCAATGTATCCCCCCGGGGCACCCAATGAATTTTGTAATTGCGTCATCAGCGACGCGGGATTTCCTGGACAGAAGGACAGACAGACAGACAGACTGAATAAGACAATTATATATATTAGATTGCACATGCCCTATAAAGCAGCGATATCGTGGGCACATACCCTAAGTGGTTAAAAGACGCTGAAAAGACTGAACATGTGAACACCAAGCCGATGATACATACAAATGCACCTGCTCAGTCTTTTGAGCGCTCTTCTGCCACTTCTAGAGCAGAATTCTCCTGATTAAGCTGTGGTGTGCCCCTACCAGCACCGCCTCTGCCCTGCAGTGACATCTTATCTGCACGCTCGACCTTTGCACTCTAGTTGTATACATATATAACCTGCTGATAAGACCCGGCCCTGCTCTCATTCTGACTGGGAGACAGAAGGGTTAAAGCTCGCGCACAGCACCAAGCCTGCTGCCGTGATTTGCATGGGGACCACGCTCCCTGGTGACGTTGCGGAGCGGCCAGTGTGTGTATTCTGTACGGGCAAACGTGACATGTTATGCAGGAGGCTCAGAGGCCAGCAGCGGCGCCTGTGTACGCGGGTACGTGGACCTGAGCCGGCACTCGGCATGCCGGAGCTTGGGGACATGGAGTGCGATTGGTGAGCGGTCACCTCGTGTGTGGGGGCGCCTCATCTCATCTCTGCAGCATGGCCACCCAGCAGCACGGCGCCAGCGAGCCCCTGGACCTCCAGCATCATCCCCCCGAGTTACTCAATGGCTGCGTCCTGCTGTCGCATCAGGTGGCTGGCCACATATACGGCAAGGATAAAGTTGCTGTGTATTGCAGAGCGCCTCTGTTCTTACAGTAGCACTGTGGGGATCACATGGGCAGCAGGAGAACATCAGACACTGACTCAGGACAGACGTCAGATGATGGCAGGGGTCATCACGGGTTGATGCAGTCCAGAGTAATCTGGCACGGGCATACTAGGACGGCCTCTCTCTCAGGCCTCAGGTGTAGCACAGGCTCAGCAGGAGAACATCAGACACCGACCCAGGACAGACGTCATCACAGGGAGGACCACGGGGAACTGGCAGGACATCGGGACACAGGCAAGACATCGGGACATCTGGACACAGGCTGGAAACAGGACATCAGGCAGAATATCAGGACACAGACTGGACATCAGGACACAGGTTGGACATCAGGACACAGGCAGGACATCAGGGCACAGGCAGGACATCAGGACACAGACTGGACATCAGGGCACAGGCTGGACATCAGGGCACAGGCAGGACATCAGGACACAGGCTGGACATCAGGACACAGGCTGGACATCAGCAACACAGGCAGGACATCAGGACACAGGCTGTACATCAGGACACAGGGTGGACATCAGGACACAGGCAAGACATCAGGACATCAGGGCACAGGCAGGAAATCAGGAACATCGACAGGACATCAGGGACACCGGCAGGACATCAGAGACTCCGGCAGGACATCAGAGACACCAGCAGGACATCAGGGACACCGGCAGGTCATCAGAGACACCGGCAGGACATCGGAACACAGGCACAAGACCAGGAACAACAGCGTGGTCGGGCTCCGGGTACCAGACAGTGGTAGCCAGACTCCAGGCATCAGACACAATCTCCAGGCACCAGGCAGTGGTCGTCAGGCTCCAAACTACAGTCATCAGGCTCCAGGCATCGGACCTAGGAAGGAACTCAAGCGTGATGGTGCAAGCACAGCCGGTTTGGACTGCAGCCGGACGGAGCTAGCACCGCATAGCAAGCTGAGCACAGAATCATAGATGCGCAGCATAAACACGGGACTCCATCATTAACAGACGAACCCAGGTTGGTTCTCTGGACACCAGCTACAGGAAGCTCAGTCACTGGGCACATGGTTCCAGACACGGAGGGACTTCAGGAACATAACACAGAAGACACAGTTCAGACAGGGTCAGGTACAGGAACAGATCCAGGATCAAGGATCCAGGAAACGACACAACAGGAACGGCCCTGGATATGCAGCCTCCAGGAAACGCGATGTGGGTATTCTACCCCCAGAGCAGTGGAAAAACAGGACACAGTTCAGACAGGGTCAGGTACAGGAACAGATCCAGGATCAAGGATTCAGAAAACAAGACACAACAGGAGCGGGCCTGGATATGCAGCCTCCAGGAAAGGCGATCTGGGTATTCTGCCCCCAGAGCAGGCAGAAAAACAGGACACAAACAGAAACGGAAGTGGGTACTCTGCCCCCAGAGCAGGCAGAAATACAAGACAGGACAAAGGGCATCAGCTCTCCCAGAACTGATCGCAGTCAGAGCAGGAGCTGAACACACAAACACACATAGCTAGGTTCAGGAATTCAATATGAAGCTCTGGCAACGCCCAACAGGAAAGAGGAACTTTATATAGGAGCTGCTCCTCCGCAATAGGCTGGGGAGAGCAAGTAAGCACACACACTGCCCTATTAAAATCAGGGAAGGTGCAGCCGCGCGCACCCTAAGCACACACAGAAACCATTACAGCACAGTCGGCACAGGCACTGCGGCTTAAGGCACCTAGCAGCAGTTGCAAGCCTGGATACACGTGGAAAGTCATGCACCAGCTGCAGAGGACCTCGCAATCCGCGGATAGCTTCCACAGCGGCTCTGCTGTGTAGCTGTACATGTGTTGTGATGTCTCTGCTCCGCTGCATGACATGTGTGGAAGGTCATGCAGCGGAGCAGAGACATCACAACACATGTACAGCTACGCAGCAGAGCCGGGAACTGAGCAGCATCCATAGAGGTAACAGACAACAGCATCCCAGCTGGTTAGGGGGAAAGGAGCAAAGGGTTAAAGCAGTGACATGCAAAGTAACGCCGCGGTAACAAGGTACAGACATACCGGCGTTTCACCCTCCACTCCGCCCCCTCATCAAGGCCAGCATACACAACATAAGTCTTGGTGAATCGGGGCCTTTGTGTGCGTAATATGACTATGGCAAAACAATTAAATTATAGATGTTGAGCTTTATTTTATTACCGATGCTACAAAGCCGCAATTGAAATCAGTTTTCTACACAAAACCTTATTTTTCGCTTTGCATTTTCTTTCATATATACAAATCCAGATCTATAATACTTAATATAGGCAGATTTGCACTTCTCCAACTTTTTGTTGTGGGTATAGGCAAACATTTTACCGGTGTATTACTAGTACATAATGCAACAGACGGCAGCCACTCCGTATCTGAATCTTTTCTTTCATTATTATTCTGTGCTCTGGTAAACAAACCCATTAAGTCCATAGGTACAGTAATGGGCCCAGAGTTTGCAAGATGTGTGATCTGGGAGACTGGGATGCATTAGCCTGCTTTGATGTTTTTGTCTTTGTGCAGTTTAGTCCAGAGTTGTTATTGTTAGCATTTGTTACTGACAATGACAGTGATTATTTTTTATAGCCATTTGCACCCTAACAGAGAGGGCATCAAAATAATTGTAGAAAGTGTTGTGAATACAATAGAGACAAGTGACTACAGAGAGAATTGATTCAATACATCCTGAGCTTTGATATATATACACTTTTGTATAGAGACCATATTATTATTATTTTTTTCTTCACAAAGAAGGAAACAGATTCAGGATATTTAGATGGAGATCTGAAGAGCCAACTATAACAGTGTTAGATATATCAATAGTTTTACAGCTTTGATTTACTTTGTTGCATTGTTTGAAAGGCTTTCTCACCAATTACACCAACAGACAAAACTTCCTATATAGAACTTGATACCAAGAGGAAGCCATCCTGTTTTGTTTTTAATTCTTGCCCTTTACCTTTTAAAGTGCCACATTTAGCCAGGGTTTAAGTTGAATAGCGATAAAACAAACAAATTGAAATGCTGTGAGCTTCCTGACATTTTTACTTTAAAAGAACATAATAGATAGCAATGTATGTACGTGTTAATGTACTATTGACATCCTGGAATAGTCACAGATTGGCAGCAGCAGCTCACGTGTAGTAATAGCATAGTCATGAATGGAGCAAAGGGTTGTCACCATGAAATAATTGATGGGGCAGGTCAGTCGATGAGACAGAAGGGAAGTGAGGAGCATAGCCAATGGACTACATTGAAGAGAGGAAGTTTGGCCTGGTTGTGTTACCCTGTGTATCCCACAGTGCAAGAAAAGTACCTAACAGATGCTTTGGGAAGCTGGGAGGCATGTGTGCTAGTGGGTGAATCAGGGCAGGCATCTCATTGGTCTAAAAAATGGTGAGTGGTGGCAGCAAAATGTGTGAATTGGCTGTGGGGTGTGCTTAGCTCATTATTAGCCACCTGCGATAGGTGAGCTTAAGAAGTGAAGATCCCCTCTACAATCTGATTCGCTCATACAGTGAGTGGGTAGTGTTTGTGACATAATTGCTGGCAGCGGCAGAGTAGGACTCAAAGGATGAGACAGGCGTGGTATTCCGAAACAAAGCCGAGATCAGCATTAAAAGATGGGATTGTACCTCAATTGAGAGACAATTCTTATTAGGACAATAGGTTTTTTAACTAGGTCACCCTGCTCGACATCATCTTTCGGCACTAGTTGCCTCAGCAATCAGAATAAAGGAGCAGGAGAAGAAAAACTTGTCCTTTTGCATGAGCTGTGACTGCTTGTCGAGATATGTTTCTAGAGCAAGGCGAGGTAACATTCACACAATGACACCATAACAAAGCTTAATAAGGCCACAGCACTGACCAGAAGTGTTGGCATGGCTTTGGACCTCCTTTTTTCAAATCCTGTTACTTCAGCAATAAATTAAATAGAAATCAATAAAGCTTGTAGCCTTAATGGGGATCCATATTTTGAAAGTTTTACCTTAGTCATAAGATAAGGGTTAAGTGTCTCAATCACTGTGGTGTCTGATCACTAGGCCCTCACCAATCTAGTGAATATGGCTCTAAAGAGCCCCATTTGAATCAGAGATTGACCATTCTCCATTCTCTGCTCCATTCATTCTCCTCCTGAGTTTCCATTCTTCTAGGTTCTTCTGAGCAAGTGTACCTGGAAGAATTAATGCTTTGATGCTGTTTTGAAAGAAGAATGGTCACACTAAATATTAATTTGATTTCGATTTTTTTTGTTCATTCACTTTGTATTTTGTTAGTTGATGAAGAAAAACTATTATCATTTCTATTTTTCAAAGTATTCTTACTTTGCAGCACTTTTTTTCTACACCTGCCTAAAACTTTTGCAAAGCACTGTACAAGAGAAGTGTAGCAGACATTTCATTGTTTCTTCATTGGTGTGAATAAATGGTTTTCCACTTTAAGTGAAATGGATTTGCAATGCTTTGGTCCCAAAGTGTGTTTTAATCACTTGGTAACACAGCACCACTTAAAGTTGTGAGTGCATTTATTTGTAGCAAATTAAGATCTCATTAGTTAAAAGACACTGATACATTGCGATGTTTGCAGCCTTAACCGCAATATATATTTACAAGATGTAACAAAAGTACGGGTTTTAATATTAGGAAATTAATTTAAAATGTGAAGTAATGTAATTCAGTTGCAGATTTTTCTAGTTCAATCTTAAAGTGAATTTCTAATGTATTATTCGGTAGGTAGCAATAATAGTATGGCTGCCATGGCAGAGTCAGGATTGTGCTATTTCACCTATCGGAATGGGACTGATCTTTTGGGTGTTAGCAGAATTACTGTGAGGCAGATCTCATCACACTAGTCAGAATGTGTCACTGTCAGACGCCCACTAATTATGAGAAGGTTTATGGCTGCATTAGGTAAATGTCACTTCATTACAGTGGCCTGGAATAAGAGCAGGGTTTGCTCTGAGTTAGAACCATAGGCACATCTTAGAGTGTATTCAAGCAAACCATAGGCTTCATGTTTCCAGAGGCGTTAGTCTTATAACATGTTAGTATAAACATATAATCTGAAGTTCAGTTCATTCTGAGATCTTAAGTAAATTAATTCTAATAAGATTTAGACACTTTTGTATTAGTGAGAAAAGAGTTCACACAGAGTGTCAGCTAAAACTTAGAAGATGGGGTTCTCCATATATTTTTTTGGGCGAGGGATTCACAAATATAGATGGTAGCCTATTAACATGTTGTGTTCTCCTTTCACAGCATACATGTGTTTTAGTCTACAAATTTCAACATTTTCGATTTATTGTGCTCTAAACAATAATGGCTTTTTTATTGAGTCTTCTTTAATTCATTAATATATTGTTTCCATACTGATATAATAGAGCTTAATATATTTACTTTAAAACGTAGAAAAGAAAATTTACTAACACATCAGTCTTAAATTCAAATGTGCTTCAGTAAGATGTGCCCAAATTAATAGGAGGTGCATGCATCTTAATAACTTACGTGCATCTTGGGCTATTCATATAACATATCTATGCCATCTATGAAAAAAGTTGAAAGGGACCTTATAGATATCACTGCAAATTAAACATATTGCCATGGAGTCCTAGATAATGACATCTACTATATAATTGTCTTATCCCGTCTGTCTGTCTGTCTGTCCAGGAAATCCCGCGTCGCTCATTGGTCCGGCAGCGGCCAATCAGCGCCGCGGGATTTCACAAAGAAAATGGCGGCCGTTAGCGGCTCATCTGCGGGACGGAGGTCAGCGGCGCCGTCGGTCGAGGTCCTTCTGCTGCTAGCGCCCGGGAGATGAGCGCCTCGCGCCGGTCATCTCCCCGCTGCCTCGCCGCTGACCTCCGTTCCGCAGACATGTGTGACCAACTTTTTACTATTGATGCCGCCTATGTCGCATCAATAGTAAAAAGATCTAATGTAAAAATAAAAAAAATAATAAATAATGATGTTCTCACCTTCCGGCGGCCCTCGCAGCTTTCCCGCCTCTCAGCGACGCTCCCTGCCAATCCCGTTCCCAGGCATCCTTTGCGACAATCATCCCGATGACGTAGCATCACGCGAGACCGCTACGTCATCTGGGGTGATTCTCGCAATGCATTACTGGGAACGGGATTGGCCAGGAGCGTCGCTGAGAGGCGGGAAAGCTGTGGGGGCCGCCGGAAGGTGAGAATAACACTATTTTTTATTTTAATTATTGTTTTTACATGGATATGGTACCCAGGGCCTGGAGGAGAGTCTCCTGTCCTCCAGATCCTGAGTACCATCCGCACATGAACCGCTTACTTTGCGCATGGTGGGCACAGCCACATGCGGAAAGTAATCGGTTCAATGCATTCCTATGGCGGTTCCGCAAAAAAGAATGAGCATGCTGTGGATTCTCCCGCGATGCGATTCCGCCGCGGAAAAACCCTCAGCATGTGCACAGCATTGCGGAATCCCATAGGCCATAATGAGTTGTATTGTGTAAGCGGTTTCGCTAGGAATCCGCAACGTGTGCACAGGCCCGGATACTTCTGCTGCGAGCGCCCGCTCATGTCCCGAGTTCTCGCAGCGGAAGTACCCGCACAGGCAGCGGCGCTGACATCCATGCGGCTAGGATGTCAAGAGAGGACCAGGAGCGGCGCTACGGGTCGGGATACTTCTGCTGCGAGCGCCCGCTCATGTCCCGGGTTCTCGCAGCGGTAGTAGCCGCATAGGCAGTGGTGCTCTCCAGGCCTCACAATACAATTCGATGATTGGTCGGGGTCTTTCACCGCGACCAATCAATGATCTTGACACTAAACTTAAACACCGCTGTGTCGGCCGCATACATATTCTAGAATACCCGATGCATTATAATCGGGCCACCATCTAGTGCATAAATAATACAGAGGCAACAGTGGAGACTGCTTTTAATGTCTGTGTAAGGTCGTCAAATCAAAATGGAAACCGTGGACTGAATTGGTGCTATGTGTTGGCGGTACCAGAAGAACCGCGCTCTTCAGTCTTCAACTCCTGTACGGGGATCTGGACTTACAAAGCGACCCACTGGGTTGCGTCCATGGAGTAGCTGCTGGCTGGAGAAGCGAGACTGAGGCAATAGTATTCAAACTAGCCAAGTCAATAATTGGAGGGGCAGAACTAGAGATAGCTTTAGGAGACAAAACAGTAATCAGAGGGAAAGCAAGGGTCATATACTAGGAGGTCAGTCAAAAACAAAATCAGACAAGCCAAGGTCAAAATCAGGAGGGATTAGGGAGGAAAATTAAATTGGAGTCCGCATCAGTATCAGAAAACTAAAAGCACACCAACAGTATAGTAAAACTATGCAATATTGACCAACAGTAAAATAAACCTATACAATTGTAACACCGGTTTGTTTGTGCCTTGTTTCCCTGGCATTACTCTGCATGTCTCTGCTTTAACCCTTTTCTCCTTTCCCCCTAACTAGCTGGGATACTGTTGTCTGTTACCTGTATGGATGCAGCTCAGTTCCCCGCTCTGCTGCGTAGCCGTACGTGTGTTGTGATGTCTCTGATCCGCTGCATGACCATCCGCATGTGCGGTCCCTGGCTGCCGCTGTGGAAGCTATCCGCGGGTTGCGAGGTCCTCTTCAGCTGGTGCATGACTTTCCACGTGTGTCCAGGCTTGCCGCCGCTGCCAGGTGCCTTAAGCCTCAGTTCCTGTGCTGATTGTGCTGTAATGGTTTCTGTCTGTGCTTAGGGTGCACACCTTCCCTGCTTTTATTAAGGGCAGTGTGTGCGCTTGAATTACTGACAGGACACAGCGTCCTGGAGACCCCCTGCCCTGTTATGTTTTGGTAGCTAAGGAGAGCAGGCAAAAACAGCAATACACCAGAGAGGTTGGAATCTACTGGATTGCAGTACCCTGACTAACCACCACAACTAAAGGCAGCCGTGGAGCGTTCCTACGTTGGTCCTAGACGCCTCGTCACAGCCTGAGAGGTTAACTACACCTAAAGATAGAAAGAGGAAAGCTATCTGCCCCGGAGCAGATCCCCAAAGAACATAGGAAGCCCCCAAACATGTAATGGCGGTTAGACAAGAGGAAATACAGACACAGACAGAAAATAGTATGAGCAAACGTTGGGGCCCAATCTGCCTAGACAGAAAAAGGATAGGAAGGATACTTACTGTAATCCAAAAAAAACCCTAAAAAAAACCAACGCTACTAATTGCAAAAACACCTGAGATCACACGACCTCTACCACCTAAATTAGTTCTCTGGTGTAACAAAGCTAAGCCGCAGCCACTGAAAAAACTGGAAAAGGCAAATGAACAAATAACAGTGGCTCCAGAGGAACCGAGAGGAGACAAAGCCCCCGGGGAGGGGAACCTGGCTAACTTCACAGAAATGCAGAGAAAAATGCAAATGGTAAGCACAAAAACAAAAAACAGAAAATATCTTATCTGAGAGCAGGAGAAGAGGCAAGACTCAGCAAGCTTCCAAGTGAACCAGGAAACAACGTTGAGACAAGAACAATTGATCACCGGCAACCATGATGGGAGGGAACCTCCCCTATATAAGACCAGTCTGTGATTCCCGATTGCCAATCCTCATTGAATGGTTCAGTACTGTTTGTAACCACCAGAGGGAGCCTCTGCTCAGAACTCATTTCCAGAACACTCACAACAGTACCCCCCCTTGAGGAGGGGTCACCGAACCCTCATTTGTGCCACCAGGTCGGTCAGGATGAGCTCGGTGATACGCACGGATCAGTCTCCTAGCATGGATGTCCGAAGCAAACACCCAAGAATTGTCCTCCTGACCATAACCTCTCCACTTAACCAAATACTGGAGTTTCCGTCTAGAAAAACGAGAATCCAATATTTTCTCAACCACATACTCCAGATTGCCCTCAACCAAAACAGGGTCAGGAGGCGCAGCCATAGGAACCACTGGCTCGACAAACCTCTTCAATAAGGACTTGTGGAACACGTTATGGATCTTAAATGTCCCTGGAAGAAGTAAACGAAAGGAAACAGGATTAAGAATCTCCATGATCTTATAAGGTCCAATGAACCTAGGCTTAAACTTAGGAGATGCAACTCTCATAGGGATATTTCTTGAGGACAACCAGACCAAGTCCCCCACTTTAAACCGAGGACCATCAGTCCTATGCTGGTTGGCAAACCGCTGGGCCTTCTCCTGAGAGGGACAACCTCTCCACTACCTGGTCCCAAATCTGCTGCATACGCTCCACAACAGAGTCAACACCCGGACAGACAGAAGCCTCCGTCTGTCCCGAAGAAAATCGAGGGTGAAACCCAAAATTGCAGAAAAATGGAGACATCAAAGTGGCAGAGCTTGCCCTATTATTAAGAGCAAACTCAGCCAAAGGCAAAAAAGAGACCCAGTCATCTTGATCAGCAGACACAAAGCATCTCAGATAAGTCTCCAATGTCTGGTTTGTTATCTCAGTTTGTCCATTGGTCTGAGGATGAAAAGCCGAGGAGAAAGACAATTGAACACCAAGTTTAGAACAAAAAGTCCTCCAAAATCTGGAAACAGTCTGGACTCCTCTGTCAGACACAATGTTCTCAGGAATGCCGTGTAACCGAACCACGTGCTGAAGGAACAAAGGCACCAATTCGGAGGAGGAAGGCAACTTGGGTAATGGCACAAGATGTATCATCTTGGAAAACCTATCACAAATCACCCAGATAACGGTCATTCTCTGAGAAACAGGGAGGTCGGAAATAAAATCCATAGAGATATGGGTCCATGGTCTCTTGGGCACAGGCAATGGCATCAACAAACCACTAGAGCGAGAGCAAGGCTTGGAGCGAGAGCAAGTCCCACAGGACTGCACAAACTCCCTGACGTCACGAGACAAAGTAAGCCACCAAAAGGACCGACTCACCAAGTCTCTGGTACCAAAAATTCCGGGATGACCGGCCAACGCTGAACAATGAATCTCAGACATCACACTCTTCTTCCACTGGTCTGGGACAAACAATTTCCCAATAGGGCAGCGCTCGGGTTTATCCTCCTGACACCCTTCCAGAGCCAGTCTCAAATTGGGCGAGATGGCGGAAAGAACTACACTCTCTTTCAAAATAACAGCAGGATCAGATAACTCAGGAGAATCCGCAAGGAAACTCCTCGAGAGGGCATCCGCCTTAACATTCTTAGTGCCAGGAAGAAAGGAAACCACAAAATTAAAACGTGTGAAAAACAAGGCCCACCTGGCCTGTCTAGGATTAAGTCGCTTGGCTGATTCCAGATAAACCAGATTCTTATGGTCCGTGAGGACCACCACCTGATGTTTGGCTCCCTCCAGCCAATGTCTCCACTCTTCAAAAGCCCACTTCATGGCCAATAACTCCCGATTACCCACGTCATAATTACGTTCAGTTGGAGAAAATTTTCGAGAGAAAAAAGCACAAGGGTTACTTTTAGAGGTCTCAGGATCTCTTTGGGACAAAACGGCACCTGCCCCAATTTCAGAGGCATCAACCTCCACCTGAAATGGCAGAGAAACATCAGGCTGCCGTAGAACAGGAGCAGAAGTGAATCTCTGCTTAAGTTCCTGAAACGCAGAGACTGCCTCAGGAGGCCAATTCACCATATCAGAACTCTTTTTGGTCAAATCAGTCATGGTTTAACAATAACAGAGAAATTACCAATAAATTTACGATAAAAATTGGCAAAACCCAAGAATCTCTGAAGAGCCTTTAATGAAGTAGGTTGGATCCAATCACAGATGGCCTGAACCTTGACCGGGTCCATTTCAATAACAGATGGAGACAAAATGAATCCCAGAAATGAGATCCTCTGTACGCCAAAAAGACACTTTGATCCCTTCACATACAGAGCATTCTCTCTCAAAATCTGGAACACAGTCCGAACATGTTTCACATGAGAGTCCCAGTCATTGGAAAAAATCAAGATATCATCCAAATAAACAATCAGAAATTTATCCACAAAATCCCTGAAAATGTCATTCATGAAGGACTGGAAGACGGAAGGAGCATTAGTGAGCCCAAAGGGAATCACTAGGTACTCAAAATGTCCCTCTGGGGTATTAAACGCCGTCTTCCATTCATCCCCGTGCTTAATGCGACTAAGGTTATACGCCCCCCTGAGGTCAAGCTTGGTAAACCAAGTAGCACTTTTCACCCTGGAAAACAGGTCAGAAATCAAGGGTAACGGATATTGATATTTCACAGTGATCTTGTTCAAGAGACGATAATCAATACACGGCCTTAATGAACCATCCTTTTTGGCCACAAAGAAAAAAAACGGCACCCAAGGGTGAAGAGGATGGTCTGATATGACCCTTCTCCAATGACTCCTTGATATAAGACCGCATAGCGTCATGTTCAGGTGCAGACAAGTTAAAAAGGCGACCTTTAGGGAATTTACTACCAGGCACTAATTCAATAGCGCAGTCATAGCTCCTATGGGGGGCAAAGGATGCAGATTTACTTTCGCTAAACACATCAGAAAAATCAGTCAAAAAGTCAGGAACATCCTGAGCCTGGGGAGAGGCAGAAAAAACAGGAGTGTTGGCATTAACACATTGGCAGCCCCAACTGGTTACAGACACAGATTTCCAATCCAAAACAGGATTATGAGACTGTAACCAAGGGAAACCCAGTACAATAATGTCATGCAGATTATACAGCACCAAAAATGTGCAACTCTCCTGATGATCAGGTTCAACCCTCATTATCACCTGAGTAGAGAACTGGGTTTATTCTCAGCCAAAGGGGTAGAATCAATGCCCAGTAGGGAATAGACTTCCGTAGGGGTATCAAGGGAAACCCACAACGTTTAGCAAAATCAAAATCCATCAGGTTAATAGCTGCTCCCGAATCAACAAAAGCCTGAGCAGAAAATGTGGACAGGGAGCAAATCAGGGTACTCAAAACAGGATCCCCAGGTGTCAGGGAAAAAGCCCAATCCTGAGGATCGCCGCGCAGGAGAGAGATGAAAATTTGAACCTGCTGTGCTGCGTTCCCTGAGGACTTAGGTTTTAAGGCAAAAAAACAACTTACAGTTATTTTTGAAATTCAGAAATTTAGCTCGATCCCCCAAAAACAAATCTGGCATGGGGATCCTGGGTTCCACAACTGGCAACCTAGCAAGATAGGTAGCAATACTCTGAACCTCAGTGGCAAGCTGATCCACATGGCCAGACAACTGTGCAAACTCCATTGAGAGAGAAAAAAAAAAAATCCTCCTCAGCACCCAGAGAAAAAGAGGGAAAAAAAATGCAACAAACAGAAAAAAGAAATCTCTGACAACTCTGACAACCTTTTTTCTTTCCACGCTATTTTTTCCCTTCTGTGAGTACCATATAATTTTCAGTTTGGCCGGTGATACTGTTACTGTTATGTTTTGGTAGCTGAGGAGAGCAGGCAAAAACGGCAATACACCAGAGAGGTTGGAATCTACTGGATTGCAGTATCCTGACTAACCACCACAACTAAAGGCAGCCGTGGAGCGTTCCTACGTTGGTCCTAGACGCCTCGTCACAGCCTGAGAGGTTAACTACACCTAAAGATAGAAAGAGGAAAGCTTTCTGCCCCGGAGCAGATCCCCAAAGAACATAGGAAGCCCCCAAACATGTAATGGCGGTTAGACAAGAGGAAATACAGACACAGACAGAAAATAGTATGAGCAAACGTTGGGGCCCAATCTGCCTAGACAGAAAAAGGATAGGAAGGATACTTACTGTAATCCAAAAAAAACCCTAAAAAAAACAACGCTACTAATTGCAAAAACACCTGAGATCACACGACCTCTACCACCTAAATTAGTTCTCTGGTGTAACAAAGCTAAGCCGCAGCCACTGAAAAAACTGGAAAAGGCAAATGAACAAATAACAGTGGCTCCAGAGGAACCAAGAGGAGACCAAGCCCCCCGGGGAGGGGGACCTGGCTAACTTCACAGAAATGCAGAGAAAAATGCAAATGGTAAGCACAAAAAACAGAAAATATCTTATCTGAGAGCAGGAGAAGAGGCAAGACTCAGCAAGCTTCCAAGTGAACCAGGAAACAACGTTGAGACAAGAACAATTGATCACCGGCAACCATGATGGGAGGGAACCTCCCCTATATAAGACCAGTCTGTGATTCCCGATTGCCAATCCTCATTGAATGGTTCAGTACTGTTTGTAACCACCAGAGGGAGCCTCTGCTCAGAACTCATTTCCAGAACACTCACAACACTGCCCCTGCAGAGACACATGAGGCTGGGGTGCCCCCATCTGTCCCCTGACAGGACACCTCAGCTCCATTCAGAAGACTGAAGTTTTCAGAGCAGTCTGGAGAGTAAATGCCACCTGTGGGAATGAGGGGGTCTGCTGTGTCCTGTCAGGGGGCAGATGGGGCTCAGCAGCCTTCTCTGCATGAAGTGAGGGGGTAGGGGTGACCGGCACAGACTGCACTATGCTCTTATCAGGGTCTATAGCTGACACAGGGGTCAGGACATAGCAGCGTCCTCAGTGAGCGGCCGCTGTGCTGATAGTATGACTGACGCTGTCACTGAGCACACAGCCGGCTCACTGATGATGCCTCTGCTGCAGGGACTGGAGCCTGTCCTCACACCGTCCATACGCGTCACACAGGCTCAGTCACACTCACCGGGGGCTGCGCTGCTCCTGACTGACTGAGGAGAATACTGCTGAGCACGCGCTAAACAGGGATTGGCTGGTGGAAAGTCCTGCCTTCCTGTGGTACAGCACTGGCTGCCTCTCCCATCTTGTCTGTCACAGTGACGCTCCTCCTCCTTGTCCCGCCACACACCGCTCTGGCTTATGAACACTCTGACTCCAGGCCCCTCCAGATCACAGGCCCTATACACCAGTAAGGGTAATTATTCCTTGATGGCATCCCTGCACATAAATAATGAAGACAGTATTGAATCAAGTGCAGTGCACATGATTAATTACTGTCTTCATTCATTACTAAGAGTTGCTGTGCAGACATGCGGGTTCTCTTGGCTTTTGACCCAAAACCTCATGGACCAGGGCTCTTCCCTCTGAATGCCCGCTTTCCTTTTATCATGAGCATAATACTACCCAGACAACACAGGGTGAGAGTAAATCAGAGTGGCAATACTTTATTAAACCACAAAACAGACAATAAAATATAGAACAGTTCCAGCAAAATACCCAAGATGGCGCAAAATGACAGAGTCTCACCCTTCCACTGACCTGCCGGATTAAAGCAGCTGTAACTTCAGAGTTTCCTTGGCCGACTACCCCCATCTGTGTCACCCTGATTTTGGTGGTCCCCCACAGAGAGGAGGTAGTGACAAGCTTAGGAAGCTGACAGTCCATTGAGGCACGTGACCAGGTGACCACAGGGTCACAACCCGGCTTTTTGGAAGTTCTCCATGGAGCTCGGTGACTGGAGGGTCCCAATCTTTGCTTTCCCAAATGTATTCATGGGGCTCAGGTAATCGGTGGGTCAAAATCCTGGCTTCCCCAAATGTATCCATGGGTTCAGTGATGGTCAATGGAGCAGATTTGTACTCTTTCAGCCGGGTTCCGTGGCCCCCTAAGCTGGCATCCTGTAGAATGTCAAATCTGTGTCCCTCATGATGGAGCCATGATGTCCTAGCTGCTGTCCTGTAGAGTGTTACTAGCTGTAGTTTGTAGACTCTATGATTCACCTTGCAGAACGATAGAAGTCCTTTTTTATACCCACATCTATGTTTCATATTATCAAACATTAATTGTTCAACGACCCTGCGTCCCTGTCTTGCTAAGATAGCAGACAATAAGCTGTAGGAGCGGATACATGACATACAAAGCCATCCACAACCTTTCTCCTCCATACATCTGTGACATGGTCTCCCGCTACCTACACACACGCAACCTTCGATCCTCTCAAGATCTCCTTCTCGACTCCCCCTCATCTCTTCTTCCCACAACTGCATACAAGACTTCTCCCAGGCTTCCCCCAAACTCTGGAACTCCCTGACGCAAAACATCAGACTTTCACCAACAACGGAAACCTTCAAGAAGAACCTGAAGACCCACCTGTTCCGACAAGCCTACAGCCTACAATGATCCTCAGTCTACTGAACCATCGCACGACCAGCTCTACCCTTTCCTAGTATATCCTCACCCAACTCTGTAGACTGTGAGCCCTCGCGGGCAGGGTCCTCTCTCCTTCTGTACTTGTGTGTCCCTTGTCTAGCACGTTTATTGTACCTGTTTATATTTTCCATTTTCATGGAATAAATGGCGCTATATAAATGTGTAATAATAATAATAATAATAATATAAGAGGCAAACATCAGACGTTCAAAAATATCAAAAATCAATGTTGAAGACTCATATCACAGCAGTCTTAGGTTCCTGACAACTTAAAATAAACGTCTGGATAATTAAGATTTAATGCTGCGTTAGGGATTGAATGATAGTGGATTTTTACATAAAAAATTGCATAAAAAATGTAATAACATAACTTTTTTATTTTTAAAGTTTTACCTAAAAAGCTGTGTGAGATAAGAGAAAAGAGATCAAAGCACAAATTTTAGTTACATCAGTATTTTACTCATATTACAATATGGGTCCTTGGGATATAATACTGGACCTGTGGAAGGGACTGCAGGAGTGCAAACATGCCCTTAACACCCATGCTACATCACTATAGTAGAGTGCAATGATTTTATAAAACAATACCAATAAAGATTATTAGGTGGTAGGATCTGCGTGATGTAACTGCAAACAAAATTAATTTTTATTTTTTACACTTATATAAGGTAAAACAGTTATTTTAATATATTTACTAGTTAATCTTTCACAATCATATTAGCTTGAGATCCTCAGTGTTGATCCTTTAATGGCTAACTAAAGAGTAACAATTGCAAGCTCGAGACTACTCAGTCTCTTCACAGATAGACTAATACATCTGAAGATCAATATTATCACTGTGTTGTGTAAATATGTATTCTCAGATGTTGTATTATCATGCTGATAAGAGACCTGAGTAGTTCGAGCTTGCAATTGTACCATCTTTCAGTTAGCATAAGGTATCAACCACTGAGACTCTCATCTAAATTTTTTCTATATGGCTAACACGGTACGAAGATACCTCTTCCTATATCCACAATCAGGCACATACAGTCCAAGTCTGAAATTGGCAACTACCAAATGTTTGACTTTCCTTTTTATGATAGCCATCTTTTGAATTCATACTTTTTTACTCTCTTGACAAAACTTAAATATTATGTATATCAGCCAACGTATTACAGCATCTGGATTCTGCATGATTTAGATGAGATCTGTAGTTTGTTATACACAGCCTGGAAGATCAAATAACCCTCTTTCCTCTTCATTGTAAAAACCATCCATCTTAAACTAGTGACCAATCATAAAATGTATAGTGATTTATGATGTTATTTCTGTCTCAAAATAGCCATTTATATTTCTGCTTGGAAACAAACACTTGGGATGCATTTGCACGTAATGAGGAACTGCGAGGTATGTAGTAAAACAAGTAAATGTGCCAATAACATATAATAACATATGTCAAAATAGAGATATAATTCACTTTCCCATGCATGAAAGTTTTTCATTCTTTTTAGCTGTAGCTTATTGCTGACTGGTGAACCCAGATGATTGGTGATAAATGTATGATCACTAGGGGCCCCGCCACTGTGACCATAAGGATCAATGTTGTGCACTCGTTCACTGTGTCCATCAGTTTCATAGACATTGAATGGATAGAGTGCTCAAATAACTTCAGAGTAAGGGCTTGAAGCCTTTATTAAAGTGATTATTAGGGGTCTCTTCTGATTATCTTAGATTTTTATAGATCACAACTGCTATTAATAATAGGGCAGCAAGGTGGCTCAGTGGTTTGCACTCCAGCCTTCCACTGCTGGGGTCCTGGGTTCCAATCCCACCAAAGACAACAGTGAGGTGCAGGGAGTTTATTCATGTTTTTGTAGGTTTCCTCCTGGTACTCTGGTTTTCTCTCATACTCCAAATACATACTGATAGGGAATTTAGATTGTGAACCCCAATGAGGGATGGATGCACTATATGGACAAAAGGATTTGAACACCTACAAGAGCTTTTATAACATCCCCCTCTAAGCCCTAGCCAATAATGTGGAGTTAGTTGATCTTCCCTTGATTGTTATATGTCATAGCTTGGTTTGGGGATTCCATACCTGGTGAACTGTTGCGGTGTGGGCGGTTCTTCTTGTTGTTGAGCTATTGCCCTTTTTTCCCTGTCCAAATGCTGGTGATATGTTGTCTTTCTTTTCCTTTCTTGGTTTGCTCCTCTCCAGGTGTTTCTCATTTTCCCCTTTTTGGTTTGACCTATCATTCTTGGTTGGGTTTTATATGTTCACCCTTCACTGCACTTCCTTGGTGGCTATACTTCTTGGTGGATGTTTTTTCAGGAGTTCCAGTTCTTCAGCTAAGGCTACTTTCACACATCAGTTTTTCGACGTCAGGCGCGATCCAGCGTGTTGTTAAAAAAACGTATCCGGTACCGGATGTGTTTTTTTGTATTTGACTTTCATTAGCGCCGGATCGCGCCTAATGTTGTTGAATTGCATCCGTTTTTGGCCGGATCCGGCGGAAATGTACATTCAGGCGGCCGGACAAGACGGTCACTGCAAGGTTTTCCTTTTCTGGACCCGCCTGATAGTGCCTGAAGCGGCGCATCAGGCGGCCGGAAATAATAGAAGTGTATGGAACCTGACCAGTCTTTTGTGCAATCCGTCAAAAGACTGATCTGGATTCTGGAAACCAAGGTCTCTCTCTCTCCTCTGTGCCAGACATGCGTACCTGCATTTTCCGGGTTGAAAAGGTCAGGTCGGATCCGGCAAGAAAACTGATCCGTTGCATCAGTTTTTTCAAAATCAGCGCCGGATCCGTCCTATCAGGTATACGACGGATTAGGCCTGACACAAAAAACCTGATGTGTGAAAGTAGCCTAAGGGGTTTACCTTTAATTGATAAACTCTAGTTGTATTCTTGCAGTGAGTTGCTTTGCTTTCCCTTCTCACACCTTTTCCTTCTACCACAGTTAGGTTTCTGGGAGGCTATATTTGTTCCTTTTTTAGTTCTTCTCAACTTTCACTCTCTACCTTATATGAATGCATATTAGTCTCTTACCTTGGGTTTTCATATCTTTCTGCACACTTTCCTTTCCCCATTTTGGTAGTGTGTTGACACCTCCGCTCTGTTTCCTCAGAAGGCTTTTTAGGGAGGTAGGTCCGAGGTGGTGTTTTTAGTTGTGCTATGTGTTTTCTAGTCTGTACAGAGATGTGTGTGTATATGTATATATATGTGTGTATATATATATATATATATATATATATATATATATATATAGTGGTGCAGAAAAGGGTGTGTAGTGCTGGATGGAAGATATTTTCTCCCAGCAGGATAATATTTGGCCGGGATTTTTCCCTAAGATTAGGACCTACAGTGATGTCACAATCACGTAATCAGCCCATGTGATGTTACCTCACCTGTGGATGTGGATAGAGGCTACTTAAGGGAGCCTGTGTGTTTGGCACATACCTCCGGAGTGGACGGTCTGACAACCGTGAGTGATACTGACCGGGCTCAGTGAGAAAATATGTTTATTCTATAGAAAGTGTTTGTGGGATACCTCTGAGGATAAGAAGCAGCCGGAACCTGTGTGGCCGAAACCAACAGGTAACGGACCCGAATCCATGTTATGCTGACCGGGGTCAGTGAGAGACTGTTTAGGTTATAGAGCCTGCGTGCTGGACATTGGCACAGCCAGTGTGCCCACAGGCCTGAGAGAGCGGAGCTCTACTATGGACATTGAGGATTCGTCTGTCTGATGTAAGACTGTTTGCCTTTGTTCATGTTTTGTGTGGTTTATGATGCTGGAATAAACCGAAATAGACTATTTTATGTGAAAAGCCGTGCCTGTCTACGTTAATCCTGTGCCAGGAGTGTCCCATAACACATGCAATAAATCCGCAAGTGTGTATCAAAACAATGTTAACCTATGGAAAAAAAAAATTTGCTGTGCGCATGCTGCGGAAAAAAATGTGCGGATTCGCAGCGTTTTATTTTCCGCAGCATGTCAATTCTTTGTGCGGATCTGTAGCGAAACTACAGCAAAACCGCAGATGTAAAAAGGATTTGCTGCTGATGAAATGCTGCGGACCGGGAGGAGGGAAAAGTGTGGGCGGAGTGTAGGCGGTGACTGTGCATGTATAGTGTGTGGGCGGTGAGTGTGTGCGTGTATAGTGTGTGGGCGGTGACTGTGTGCGTGTATGGTGTGCAGGGGTTTGCGAGGCTGTGTGGGGGTCTGCAGGCCTGTGTGTGTGTGTCTGTGTGTGTGTGCAGGCATCGTCCGATGGGACTACTAGTCCCATCTAAGAAAAAAAGAAAGCACACTGTAGCGCTATAGCTTGGAAACATGAGATATGAAAAATGAATTGCATCACTTCGTTAGAAATATGAAAAATTGAGAAGGCTTAGCGCATAAAATGGCCAATTTATGTGTACCTGGAAGCCACGTTAAGGCGCCCCTCATTTTCCAGGTCCTAATTAATGCCAATCCTCACTTACAAAAGTCTTTATCTGTATGGGAACATATGAATCCTCTCTCTAGACTGAAATCTACATCTCTGCGGAAGGGTAGTAGCCCTGCTATAAATAAAATGCCTGTGACTAACAAGTGGAGTGCTCAGTCAGAAGGTAACTGAATACATATCAAAAAAACTGACCGTCACATCCAAACATAGACCTAATGTGAACAGGTGCTTAACCTAGAGTCACCAACTCATGCACACTCAAGAAAAAAAGGAAGCACACTGTAGCACTATAGCTTGCAAACATGAGATATGAAAAATGAATTGCATCACTGCCTTAGAAATCTGAAAAATTGAGAAGGCTTAGCACATAAAATGGCCAATTTATGTGTACGTGGAAGCCACGTTAAGGCACCCCTTGTTTTCCAGGTCCTAACTAATGCCAATCCTCGCTTAGAAAAGTCAGTATGGGAACATATGAATCCTCTCTCTAGACTGAAATCTACATCTCTGTGGAGGGGTAGTAGCCCTGCTATAATTAAAACGCCTGTGACTAACAGGTGGAGTGCTCAGTGAGAAGGTAAATGAATACATATCAAAAAACTGACCGTCACATCCAAACATAGACCTAATGTGAACAGGTGCTTAACCTAGAGTCACTAACTCATACACACTCAAGAATAAAAGGAAGCACACTGTAGCGCTTGTGACTAACAGATGGAGTGCTCAGTCAGAAGGTTAAAATATATATTTTTTTCTACAGTGTGCTTCCTTTTTTTCTTGAGTGTGCATGAGTTGGTGACTCTAGGTTAAGCACCTGTTCATACTAGTCCCATCCGGCTATGCCTGCTACAGTGAGACCATTAGCCAGTGATGGGACAGTAGTAGTCATGTGTTGAATGTAATAAAAACCAAAACACATACACATATATAGTCCATACTCACCATAATCTGCTAATCCCCGAAGCCCTCGCTCACCTGGAAAAAAATTTAAAAAACAACCAATATACTCCCTGTGTCCGACGTAATCCCATTAATAACGATTGTCCCATGACGATCTCCCGTGGAGAGCTGTCACATCAGCAGTTCACAGTTCACCTGTCGTTTGCGGAACTACCGCCATGAGAATTTTCAGGGGCGGCTGGGTGCTGATATTTTTAGCCGGGGGGGGCCAATATCCATGGCCCCTTCCTAGGCTATGAATATCAGCCCACAGCTGTCTGCGTTGCCTTTCTGGCTAAAAATTATAGGGGGAGCCCACGTCATTTTTTTGGGGGGGTCCCCCTATTTTAATAGCCAGTAAAGGCTAACTGCGGGCTGATAGTCATAACCTGGGAAGCTCCATGGGTATTAACACCTTCCCAGGCTAGAAATATTGGCCCCGGCAGTCGGCTTTCCCCCTCTGGCGCAGAAAATTGCGCGGGAGCCCACGCCATTTTTTCCCATTTTTTTTATTTAAGATGTTGGGTGAAGATTTTGTGTGTGTGTGTGTCTTTAACTATTTATGTACCATTTTATCTATAT
>JARQOD010000002.1:342025504-342050018 GCA_033576555.1 Oophaga sylvatica
CCTCCACCACCCCAGCGCACTCCTACCTACCACACATTCAGAAATCTACAAGCCATTAACCCTCAGACACTTTCAGACTCCCTACACTCATCGCTGTCCCCAATCTCCTCTTTTTCCTGTCCTGATCTGGCTGTTCATCACTACAATGACATTCTTAGAAGCACCCTTGACCAAGTAGCACCGCTCACCCTCAGAACTTCCAAACACACAGTAAAACAGCCCTGGCTCACATTGCAAACTCGACTTCTTCAGCGATGCTCTAGGAGTGCTGAACGCCTCTGGAGAAAAACCCGCACACCAGAAGACTTCATCCACTTTAAATTCATGTTAAGAACTTATAATGCTGCCCTTCACCTCGCCAAACAGACCTACTTCACCACCCTGATCTCCTCACTAGCCAACAACCCCAAGAAACTTTTTGACACTTTTCACTCCCTCCTCAGGCCAAAAGCACAAGCCCCTATCACAGACATTTGTGCTGACGACCTGGCCTCCCACTTTATAGAAAAAATAGATACTATCCGTCAGGAAATCTGCTCTCAACCACCAAGTGCTGTGACTCCCATCCCTCCCTGCATTTCAACTGGCTCACTTTCCACATTTGATCTCATCACAGAAGAAGAAGTCTCCAGACTCCTCTCTTCCTCTCGTCCGACTACATGCACTACCGACCCCATTCCTGCACATCTCCTCCAGTCCTCTCTCCAGTTGTCACAACTCACCTAACTACAATCTTTAATCTCTCACTCTCCTCTGGCATTTTCCCATCCTCCTTCAAACACTCCATCATTACTCCATTACTAAAGAAACCCGCTCTCGACCCTTCCTGCACAAACAACTACAGACCGGTCTCCAATCTCCCCTTCATCTCTAAACTCTTGGAGCGCCTAGTCTACTCCCGCCTCACCCGTTACCTCTCCACTTACTCCCTCCTAGACCCTTCACAGTCCGGCTTCCGCCCCCTACATTCGACTGAAACTGCACTCATCAAAGTGACCAATGACCTTCTTACAGCAAAACGTAACGGCGACCACTCTCTGCTCATTCTACTCGACCTTTCTGCAGCTTTCGACACTGTTGACCACTGTCTCCTACTGTCTAGGCTCCAGTCACTAGGTATTAAGGACACTGTTCTCTCCTGGTTCTCCTCCTATTCCGCTCCTTCAGTGTTTTGTTCTCTGGCTCCATGTCATCTCCTCTTCCTCTCACTGTCGGTGTACCCCAGGGCTCAGTCCTTGGCCCCCTTCTTTTCTCTCTCTACACGGCCCCAATTGGACAGACCATCAGCAGATTTGGCTTTCAGTACCATCTTTATGCCGATGACACACAACTATACACGTCATCCCCCGACCTTACCCCCGCTGTTCTACAGAACACCACCGACTGTCTGTCCGCAGTCTCCAACATCATGTCCGCTCTCTATCTGAAACTTAACCTCTCCAAGACTGAACTCCTTCTGCTCCCGCCGTCTACTAACCTCCCTAAATCTGACATTTCCCTCTCTGTGGGCGGCACCATAATAACACCCCGGCAGCAGGCTCGCTGTCTGGGTGTTATGTTTGACACCAATCTCTCCTTCACCTCCCATATACAATCTCTTGCCCGCTCTTGCCGTCTACACCTAAAGAACATCTCTAGAATCCGCCCTTTTCTCACCATGGAAACAACAAAAACCCTCACTGTAGCATTGATCCACTCCCGCCTGGACTACTGCAACGCTCTATTACTTGGCCTCCCCATTACTCGACTATCCCCTCTCCAGTCCATCCTTAATGCAGCAGCCAGGGTCATCCATCTGGCTAATCGGTACTCGGACGCGTCCGCTCTTCGCCAGTCCTTACACTGGCTGCCCATTCATTATAGGATCCAATTCAAAGTACTGGTTCTCACCCACAAAGCTCTCCACAGTGCAGCACCCCCCTACATCTCCTCCCTCATTTCTATCTATCGGCCTAACCGACTGCTGCGCTCTGCAAATGACTTTCGACTAACCTCTGCACTAATCCGTACCTCCCACTCCCGACTCCAAGACTTCTCCCTCGCTGCGCCAATCCTCTGGAATGCTCTACCCCAAGAAATTAAGACTATCCACAATTTGCATGGTTTCAGGCGCTCCCTCAAAACACATTTGTTCAGAGTGGCCTATCACATTCACTAACCAAAGTCGTTCTATGTTTAAGTGTGTATGTGTAGCCCATTCACTATCTCCATCCATGCCTCACTCCCTCAAGATGGCTGGACCATCATTGTAAATGCACCATTATATATACACACCTGTACTTTGTATCTCCCCCACCTCATTGTAGATTGTAAGCTCTCACGAGCAGGGTCGGCTTATTTTGCTTTAATTATTGTATTGTTAACGTTGTTACCTATGACTTGTGTTTTGAAACTGTTAAACTGTAAAGCGCTGCGGAATATGTTGGCGCTATATAAATAAAGATTATTATTATTATTATTATAGAGGAGGACGGGGAAGCTGGAGCAGGACGGGGAAGCATGGAGAGGACGGGGGGGAGAACAGAGGACGGGGGGAAGCATGGAGCAGGACGGGGGAGATCGGTGGACGGGGAAGCGTGGAGGAGGACGGGGGAAGCATGGAGCAGGACAGGGGAGGATGGAGGGCACAGAGGAGCACGGAGCAGGACGGGGGGAGAGGATGGAGGGCACAGAGGAGCACGGAGCAGGACTGGGGGCACAGGAGGACGGAGAAGGAATGGGGGAGCACAGCGGAGGACGGAGCAGGAGGGGGGAGTACAGAGGAGAATGGGGGAGCACAGAGCTGGATGGGAGAGCAAGGAGCAGGACGGGGGCAGCACAGAGCAGGAGGGCAGTTTATACACCCGGCTTATACATGAGTCAATAATTTTTCCCAGTTTTTTGTGGCAAAATTAGGGGGGTCGGCTTATACACGGGTCGGCTTATACACGAGTATATACGGTACCCTGAAACACAGCGCTGTGTATGGTCAATAAAAATTGGTCACTATTGCCTGATTAGCATTTAGCTTTCTGACTGCATTACATCGACCTCGCTGTTTATATTTCCATCTATACTAGTTCTATTCTGTTCACTTATGTTATAAATACCACCCGTCAGAGAGAATTCGTTTACTGTATGATGTGTCTGTCTGTCTTTTTGTACATGTTTTTTTTTAACTTTTTGGCTACCTTGCCCAATAATAAAAATTCAAGTTTTTAAAACCTATGCATGCTGCAGCTATTATATCATTGAAGCCCACGTGCACAAGTAATCATTAAAGCCAGTCTTCTTTTATATTTCTGCAGCAATGAAATGCCATATACCGACATGACTGCTGCAGCCAATCACAGGCCTTAATAATCTTGTGCTGTAGATGTTAGGCTAGTGACTGGCTGCAGTGGTCGTATGGATGTGCAGCACGTCACTGCAGAAGAAAATTACAACAGTGGGGGATTTATCAGGTGACTAATTTTTTTTTACTTTCTCCTGATTAGCTAAATGCTTTGAATCCTGGACAACCCCTTTATATGGCAGCATCTATCAGATCTTCCTTTATCAGAAACATTTTTTATAACAGGGTGAAGTCACTATTTGTAACCAGATGAAAGATGAGTAATGCGCGTTACATTTATTCAGCAGAGCAGATTAGCCTCAAATGATCCAAACTGTGAAATAGCCAGATGTCTAAAATATCTCTTTCCCATCTCTGAAATCTGCTTAATGTGCAGCACTAAAGGTGCCTACCGTGGAGTATTTACTGTATATTTGTAATGTGCTGGCACACGAGCCCTGTCTGAAATGGATGTAGACAAGAACAGCAGAAAACTTCCAATACATGTAGAAATGCTTCAAACATTTATATGGCGGCTGCTGACCACAATTTGGTTTATTTCCTCTACAAAAGGCACCATAATCGAGTTAAAGCATAACACTGATTCCTCTTTGTAGAGGAGAAATATAATTAGGCTCCATTTATTACAGAAAGCCCAGGCAGTGTGTCTGTAACTGGCAGCTTTCTTTGTAAAGATCACAGTCCAAGATTTAGCTCTTATGTTATATGGCATGACAAGGTGTCAGGGAAATGGCACATGTGCAAGATGCTCTGCATTCTAAATGGAATTCACCGTACCACTCTCCGGGCCAGCCGAAAACATTACTGAATTTAGTAGGACAGACACACTGTCACTAACAATACAGATACTGGGTATAATAGATAATGAGCACCTAACCACCACTTAGAAAATTCAAAACTATGGATTGGATTCTGGGTGTGAGATAAGAAGTACACAGGAATTCATTCTTAGTATATGTATTTATTATGGCTTATATGGGGTATCTGGGATTTTAATATCTTTATTTAGGCTGAAATTGAAAAAAAATTAACTGCAAAAAAATATGAAGTATACTATACCTTACCAGTTCTACTTCAATCCTCTACCATTGATGGCTTATATGGGGTATCTGGGATCTTTAACTCTTTATTTGGGATGAAAATGAAAAAAATTTAACCTTACCGGTTCTACTTCAATCCTCTATCATTGATCTTTTGTGTTCCTGTTGGTCCTGCTGTTCCTCATGTGCACTGATATTCCATCAATAGTGTGCCTGCTGTAATTTCCACAGATACGGTAGGAATCACCGAATCAATGGAAGTTCTAGAAGACCAATGTGGTGTCGCAGCAGAACCAGGAGGGTAAAATATACTGGATTTTGTTTGTTTTTTTAAAGATGTAAAAAAAAAAATTTTAAAACCCTAGAAGTTAGCATATATTATACTTCTCATGTTTACAATGCAAGTGATGATATATGCTAGGCCAGGGGTTCCCAACCTGTAGCTTGAGAGCCACATGTGGGTCATGAGTCCGTGATGTGTGGCTTGTGGCTGTCTGCCAGCTTGGTGCATTAGCATCAGATGTAGCAAACAGCTATTATGAGCAGATCTCTAGATGGTAACTTTTGTGTGTAGTCCTGCACATAAGAGCAGATCTGAATGGGGGTAAGGTAGGAAAACCCTGGAGCTTGGCAAACTGCCTTGGTGTGATTTCAGTAAAAAAGCTTTGGTTGTCATTATACAGGTAATAAGGGGCTCTGGGTGTCACTAATGTGAGTGCAGCAGGAGCTAGATGTGGCTCGCGACCCTCTCTCAGAGCCGAATGTGGCTCGCGACCCTTTCTCACAGCTGGATGTGGCTCGCGAACCTCTCTCAGAGCCAAATGTGGCTCGCGACCCTCTCTCAGAGCCGAATGTGGCTCGCGACCCTCTCTCACAGCTGGATGTGGCTCGCGACCCTCTCTCACAGCTGGATGTGGCTCGCGACCCTCTCTCAGAGCCGAATGTGGCTCGCGACCCTCTCTCATAGCTGGATATGGCTCGTGACCCTCTTTCAGAGCTGAATGTGGCTCGCAAGGTCAGAAAGGTTGGGGACCCTCTGTACTAGGCAAAGCGGTAAATGGTGTAAAAGGCAAAGATAACATATGTTTACTCTGTACTATAGTGTTAGAGGACAGGCTTTGTACTTTTATTTAATAATGTCAGCTATAGTCTCATTAGAAGGCACAGTTATTTAATTAAAGGATACAAGCCAGCAATTGTATATAGAATATCTAAATGCTAAGGGCAGATAAAGGTTTAAAAGAAGCATCTAAGCAAAGAGGGATGCACATTTGTAAGCTTATAGATAACAGTACCCATCTTGCCAACTCAACCAGCCTTACATAACCTATTCTCTGTCCATGGTACTGATTGTGGAGTGGTAGTGAGATCTGCTCTCTACTCCGCAACAATTTTCTAATCATCTGAGCGGAGTGAAAAAAACACAACTAAAAAATTGGATAACGATTGTATCTAGCATTAGATAAGGTTCCAAACCTTATCATTAACACAATTTTCAAAGCTGACCAGATACATAATCTAGCTAAAATATTTTACTACAATGATTACAAATTAAAAATAATCATACACAGTTGCAGAATTGTTATTTTGAAACCACGAGTTCTTGGGTTTAAATCCAACTTAAAGACAACATATAGAAAGAGTTTATATGTTCTCTCCTTGTTTGTATGGATTTCCTCCAAGTTCTCCCAAACTCCAAAGACATACTGACAGGGAACTCTGGAATATTTAGGTATACCTATGACTTTGAAGCACCAAATATGAAAACACAATATAAGCAATGAAAATTAATAGTTTGGCACTTTTTCTGATTGACAACTAAAAACACTGACCATTGCCAGGATTCCCACAAATATCATACGTTACCTATTCATGAGAGGTGAGAAACATTAGAACGCTGGTATTGACACAATTACTAGATGACGGGACCTGAGACCTCCACACTTCCTTATTTATCATTACCACAGAGGAAGAGTTTGTATTACAGGTGCTTCTCACAAAATTAGAATATAACGTATTCTAATTTACTGACTTTTGGGTTTTCATTGGCTGTAAGCCATAATCATCAACATTAACATAAATAAACACTTGAAAAAGATCACTCTGTTTGTAATTACTCTACACAATATATGAGTTTCACTTCTTTATTGAAGAACTGAAATAAATTAACTTTTTGATATTTTAATTTTGTGAGAAGCACCTGTAAGTGGAGGAAGACCATAAATTCTGACTCTCCATACAAATATTGTTGGTTCCCGTTACTCCCCTAGCATTGTATGGAGCTGCAACTTACAGTCCATATTAGTGATGCCAAGAATAGTCTAGTTTGCAATGCTATTCTTAATGTTATAAATACCTGAACTGCAATTTTCCTCATTGAAGACAATGGGTTCTGTAAGTGTCCGCTTACGCTAGAAGTAAAACAGATCAATTGCCTTATCATGGTTTGTGTTATAAACTGAAGCAATTATTCTGAATACACAGTCCCCCCATAGACTTTAGATGGCTGTCAGTCAAACATTGGTTCGACTAGCAGCTATTTTACCCAACTCCCCATGCACAGGAGTGCTACCACTACTGTGTTCTCAATGAGAGAGCCATTAAAGGACATCTCTGGCAGTGGCTGATCTCTGAATAACAATAAGATCTGGAGTCTGATATCAGACATGCCAGATCTTTATCTACCCTGACAATCATCTGTCCAGGGCGTCCATGTGCAGTAGACTGTCAGAGAAACTCTCACCAATACAAATATTTCCTGATTTCTATGGGGACCTTTAAGCTCTGCTCATATATATGTCTCTGGATTTTTCTAGATTCTCGCTGTTGTACCCATGAATGGGAACAACTTATGTATTTCTATGTTATGCATTTCATTCTGCTGTTGCTAGGGAGAAGCTCTGCTATTTGAAGTTTGTCCCTTCTTCCCTTCTCTAGTTGATGATGTTAGCCCTTGCTCCTCCTTTCTTTATTATCAGTTAGCTGTAGCCATCTTTGGATGCACATGTATACTTCTCTGTTTGGCATTACTCTTCCACCTGCTACTTAATACAAGATTTCAGAGAATATCAACTCTGTTTCTCCTGGACTCTTATTACAAGTCAGTGCTAGCTGGGTTGGCACTATCTGAGGATGCCTGGCATGTGAGTACAACAATCATACAGTTATATAAGGGATTGATGGTTAAGGATTTAGAGACCCATACTGCCTTGAAGAGTCAGAATAGTGGAAAGATTGGCCTGCCACTGAGAACAGTATACAGTTTACAATCCAGAGAAAGGAACATCTATTAAGCTAATTGTGAAGACACAGCAGCTTACATAGAGTCTGCAGACACTGCCCTGTGCTGCTTATAAATTGCAACATTGTATGTGAGCTCCTCTAGAGCTAGGAGCAAAATAGCCCCCAACCTTGGCATTCCTGTGTACAATGGAAAAGAAAGGAAGAATTTCTAATTATATGCCTGATTTACAACAGTAAGAAAAGACACAGGATCTCATGCAGCCTTCAGTGAAAGATCCAAGCGCTTGACTAAACCTACATGGAAGGTCAAAGACAATCTAGAAACCGCCAAATGTGAATTACTTTCCAGTGTATCCTCCTATAGCAAAGAGTGCAGAATCAAGTGACTGTCTTATCTATGACTGGTGCTCATGAATTACCACCAGAGGGAGCCCTGGAACGATTGTACTCAGCATACCAGTCTTTCAAGGACACTTGTGAGAACACGCCAGAGTCTCTAAAGAACTTCAGAGCTTTCAACAACTCAATTCTGAATGAGACTGCACTGTGCGCGACATTTGAATAAAACAGAAGCAAATATCGTGCAGATGTCGAAAGCGTCATCTCAGAAACCCAGGTCCGCTAAGTACTTAAAGCACTCATCCAGATCAAGTGCATCAAAATTGTCTACCCTCAGTGAACAGCTTATGAAAGCGCGTGCTGAAACGGAAACTACAAAGGTACAAGCCGTCTTCACCCAAAAGAAGGCAGAGATGGAAGCCGAATCTGCACGCAAGAAGGCAGACATGGATGCATTGACAGCAAGGGCAGAAGCCGAGGCTGCAAGTAAGAAGGCGGAAATAGAAGTCCTAAAGAAAGAATGTGAACATGCGACAGCCATGGCAAGGTTAAAGGTCTTTGAACAAGCTCTAAGTGGGAGTCACAGGGACAGTAGCAGCTTGTGTGAGTTAGATACAGAAGACCCCCTTAAGCGCACAAGAGACTACGTACTAAGCCAAAACAATGAAATACTGACCACCACTAACGTTCCTGTCAGTTCCAACACTTCTCCAAGGCACCAAGATGCTGATCCGCCTGCAGCTCCCAGCTTTCAAGGTCAGTTCAACGCACAACAAATGTCCAAACCTGAATCTCATTCACGCTCCAACAAGCAGCCAAACACTGCACCCCAGCGAACTCCATATGCCAACATCTACATGCAACCTAACATGACGGCAAGTCACTATACCTTTGACAACCGCATAGCACCAGCCTCACATACGACAGAGACTGTATACACCAAACCGATTGCTGATTTAAACACTTTCGCAGCTCCATATATTCACACGTTTCTGAACCAAGAAACTATAACCAAAGTGAACAGCACTACTCAGCCAGCAAGAGTGCTCCCAAAATCAGAAAGAACAGACATATCCAACTTTGCGAGGTACATGCTTCGCCGAGAACTCACCAACATCGGTCTCACAAGGTTCGATGACCAACACGAAAGCTACAGAGGGTGGAAGTGTGCCTTTAAAACCGCAGCTAGTGACCTCGGCATTACTGCTGCTGAAGAGCTGGACCTGCTGATCAGGTGGCTGGGACAACAATCCACAGAGCGAATCAAGAGACTCACATCCGTTTACATCAGTGATACAGCGGCTGATCTCACGACCGCATAGGACAGACTAGAGAAAAGTTTCGGCAGTCCCGAAGCTATAGAAGATGTACTGCTCAAGCAATTACAGGATTTTCCTTAAATATCCGACAAGGACGCTTCAAAATTCCAGGAACTCAGCAACCTGCTCTTTGAACTCCAGCTGGCCAAGACAGACACACATCTACCTGGCCTCAGCTACCTGGACACTGCACGAGGAGTGAAACCCGTAGTTGCCAAGCTGCCATATAACATGCAAGAAAGGTGAACTACGCTAGGGACAAGTTACAAAAAGGAACACCAGGTGTCCTTTCCTCCATTCTCCTACTTCTGCTAGTTCATCAAAGACATTGCAGAGCGTAAGGCCGACCCACGCTTCACCTGCGGAGAACCCACCGGCACAGCTTCACCCGCTCCTAAGTATGAGAGCCCTCGTCAAATTGACAGAAAACATAGAGGCCCAGTATCGGTAAAAAGACTGACATACTTCCCACACTAGCATTGGTTCCTGACAAGGACAAGGGTGAAAGAGTTGAGTACCCAAACCGTCAGTGTCCCATCCACAAGAAGCCACATCCGCTGAATAAATGTATTGGCTCAAAAAGAAACCACTCCAAGAAAACAAGGAGCTTTTAAAGAAGTTTGCAGTGTGCTTCAGATGTTGTGCATCTACCGAAAACCTTGCTATTGACTAAGGTTACAATCAATTGTATGGAGTGTGACAGCGATGACCATGTACAAGCGCTCCATCCATCCCAGCTTAACCCTACACCTACACCTTCTCCCACCACAAGCCATGGCGGGGAGAGTACAGGTCAAGATGCAAGACATCCCGCAGTATCGTCTTCATGCACAGAAGTCTGCGGAGAAGGTCTTTGGGACAAGTCTTGTGTGAAGATTTGCCTGGTGAAGTATAGTAACATAGTTATTAAGGTTGAAGGAAGACTTTAAGTCCATCTAGTTCAACCCATATCCTATCCTAACCTGTCCTAACATGTTGATCCAGAGGAAGGCAAAAAAAAAACCCAAGTGGCAAACAGTAAGCTTCACATTGGGGAAAAAAATTTTTCCCGACTCCACATATGGCAATCAGACTAGCTCCCTGGATCAACGCAATATCTAGGAAACTAGTGAACATAGCCTGTAATATTATACTTTTCAAGGCATCCAGTCCCTTCTTAAATTTTAGTAGGGAATCACTCATTACAACATTAGACGGCAGAGAGTCCATAGTCTCACTGCTCTTACAGTAAAGAATCTGCGTCTGTGATTATGGCTAAACCTTCTTTCCTCCAGACGTAGAGGATGCCCCCTTGTCCCCGTCACAGGTCTAAGAGTAAAAAGATCATTAGAAAGGTCTTTGTACTGTCCCTCATATATTTATACATTGTAATAAGATCACCCCTAAGCCTTCGTTTTTCCAAACTAAATAACCCCAAATGTAATAAACTGTCCTGGTATTGCAGACCCCTAGTTCTCTAATAACCTTGGTCGCTCTTCTCTGCACCCGCTCCAGTTCAGTTATGTCTTTCTTATACACCGGAGACCAGAACTGTACACAGTATTCTAAGTGTGGTCGCACCAGTGACTTGTATAGAGCTAAAATTATGTTCTCCTCATGAGCATCTATGCCTCTTTTAATGCATCCATTATTTTATTTGCCTTGGCAGCAGCTGCCTGACATTGGCCACTAAATGTGAGTTTGTCGTCCACACATACACCCAGGTCTTTTTCAGTGACAGTTTTGCCCAGTGTTTTACAATTAAGCACATAATTATACATCTTGTTTGTTCTACCCAAGTGCATGACAGGAAGGTGAAAGAGAATATGGACGCGATGCTCGTCAGTTTGTAGAGAACTTCTACGTGGACAACGGGCTCAAGTCTTTATCCTTGAGTGAAGAGGCTATTGATCTGCTCTCCATGACTCAGGAAATGCTCTCTTCATCAAATCTGAGGCTCCACAAGATTATATCAACAGTCAAGAGGTAATGGAAGCGTTTCCATCCGAAGACTATGCCACGAGCTTAGAAGACCTCAATTTAGGTTTCGAAGTCCCTCCCACACAACACAGCCTCAGTCTGCTATGGGAAACAGGACGCATTTAATTTTCAAGTATTACTATGCGACAAACCATTCACCAAACAAGGAGTCCTATCTGTCGCAAACAGTATCTACGATCCTCTTGGGTTGTCGCACCCATAACCATTCAAGGCAAGATACTGCTAATACAGCTCATTGCTGAAAATACTGATTGGGATGCTCCACTGCCATTCCAGAAACAAAGATGGGAGACCTGGAAAAAGTCACTGAAGGTCCTATAACAACTCCAAGTCCCACGTTGTTACTCTGTAAAATCTTCTTCAGTTGCCATCAGAAGAGAAGTCCACATTTTCATCAAAGCGTCTATAAAAGCCATAGCCGCAGTAGCTTATCTGAAGAGTTCAGAAGCGCATAATGAAGTGCACTGTGGTTTCATTCTGGGTAAGGCCAAATAACTCCTAATCCTCCACACTCATCACACATGGGTGGATTCTGGGAACGCATGATTGGAACTGCACAAAGAATTCTTGATTCTATGTTGCTGTACTACAAGCTTCCTCTCACCCATGAAGTGCTGGTCATTTTCCTTGCAGAGGTGTCGGCTATAATAAATGCCAGACCTTTGGTTCCGGTATCATCTGACCCTGATGCTTCAATGATTCTCACTCCAGCTACACTCCTTACGCAGAAGATTGTAGCTGTTTCATTCCCTCCAGAGAACTTTGATCACAAAAACATTTTCAGACGTCAATAGAAGCAGGTACAACATATGTCTAATGTATTCTGGCACCGGTGAAAGACTGAATATCTGTATCTGCTTCAAAATAAATGGCAGGAGCCAACCCCTAACCTACAACAAGGAGATCTTGTCCTTTTAAAAGACAAAGAGGCTCATCGTAACCACTGGCCGATGGGTCTTATCACCAAGGTTGTGATCAGCGACAATGGAAAGACTCGAAAGTAGAACTCAAGGTGACAAAAGGGAGTTCAACTCAAATCTTTTTTCTCCCAGTCACTAAACTTGTGCTACTTTTACCAAAGAAGGATGTCACATGAACTGAACATTGCTGCTGGACTTTGCCACGGTGGGCAGCATACCCCTTCATACCCCAGCTGTGTTAGGACATAAAACGTTATGCGTGCAACCGGGCTTGAACACTTCCCTGTGGATTAAATGTCACCATTGGATTGTTGGGTTGGTGGAAGAGTTGGCTTGTTGCGGCTTCCCCAACCCGAAGATGGGTTTTTCTACTGAACTCATATTTTATTTCATTTTTCAAGGACTATGCATCGAAGTATGGACTTAAATTGTTGCATTATTGTTGCATAATGTTTTCTTCTCTCTCTTCAGGTTCCATGTCGGCGTTGGACAGCAATGACTCGTCACGTCATACATAGACATTGTGAAATCTGAAGATTTCAGATGGGGAGAGTTGTGTCCCATGAATGGGAACAACTTATGTATTTCTATGTTATGCACTTCATTCTGCTGTTGCTAGGGAGAAGCTCTGCTCTTTGAAGTTTGTCCCTTCTTCCCTTCTGTAGTTTATGATATTAGCCCTTGCTCCTCCCTTCTTCATTATCAGTTTGCTGTAGCCAGCTTTGGATGCACATGTAAACTTCTCTGTTTGGGATTGCTCTTTCCACATTCTACATTGTACTTAATGTAAGATTTCAGAGAACATCAACTCTGTTTGTCCTGGACTCTTATTACAATTCACTGCTAGCTGAGTTGGCACTATCTGAGGATGCTTGGCATGTGAATACAACAATCAACAATTATCTAAGGGATTGATGGCTAAGGATTTAGAGACCCATACTGCTTTGAAGAGTCAGAATACTCATTTTGTTCTGAACGAAACAGACAAATGGAAAAGATAAACGGCCCAATGTGAACAGAGCCTTACTTGGAAAGGGTCTGGACAACATGCAGAAATGCATTTACCAACTTTTTTAAGTTTGTAATGAGATGTATGTGTATCTACTGTTGATAATCAAATCTGCTATTGTTATTTATTGCACATAAAAATTCTCATCCCACTAAAATAGTACAAAAATCTTCTAATGTAAAGTTAAAAATGTGAATATATAATTCATTTAACTGGATTAAATTGTCAGCAGTTGCTTATCTATAATAACTTCCTGCAGATTCTACAGCTTCCATGAATACTAAGAGAGACATAGAGCAGTCATTAATGGAATAAAGAAAAAGGCTAGTTTATCAAAGTCAGTGAAAACACAAGTTGTTAATTACAATAAATGAAGAAATATTAATGCCCCGCTGCTTTCCCCTTCTGTTGACCTGTCTATGAATCATCAAACACATCAAAGAGCCTATAAGTGAAAAAAGTGCAAAAAAGCAAAACAAACTCATCTGGTGAAGAAAAATGAATCTTTCAGCCATTGACCTCTTATCAATTACGGCCATAAAACTGCTGCTTTAGCACTTGTTCCAAAATGACAACGGTATGCAATGGGACTGAAGAGAGTCCTACAGTATTGCAGTCCATGGTTTACTTAAAACATTGTAGAGAACTATACTTTTCAGGGAAGATCAACCAGATGTATAGATCATTATATAACAATATAACATAGTCTAGCACTTTGGAGAGCACTTAAAATTAAAGCAATATTTTAACAGTTACATTTTTAAGAGGACCTGCCACATGGTCAAAAGTAGACAGTTTTTGCTCTTATTTTTTTTTTTTAAATTAGTCATACAGTTCTAAAGACATGGCCCTTATTATTTAGTGCTAATTTTATGGTCTTAACCAAGGGGGCATGGCTCACAGAGAAATAATGCAGAACAGCCTAAAGACACACCCCTTGAAATCCTGTGAGCCATGCCCCTTTGGTAGAGACCATAAAATGAGAACTAAATAAAAAGGCCCACATTTCTGGGAATATGGAGTAATTAAAAAAATGAAATATTTAGAGGAGTGGCAGGGGAAAAAACAAACAAAAAACGGCCACTTTTGACAGGTTCTTTTTAAGTCTTGCCATATTAGGGTTTCAATTCAGACTATATGTAATGTCCGGAATTAACATGGAAGCTTATACAATAATCTGAAGACACAAGGAAGTATAATGCATTTTGCAAAATATGAAGCCATTTGGCAGTTATAAAATAGATTGTACGAGTATTCTATTGAGTAACATTTACTCAAAGAATAAATCATAAATGTGATATCGGTAGATATTCTTTGTCTTCTAATACATTAAACTCAGTACAAAAGAGGAGGGGTGAACCGATGCATGTCACTTTCCAATTAATTCTATGGACAATTAGGAAACGGTTCACATGGGGTGTATGCACACAGACTTTCCATCTGGATTTGGAATCCACAGTACGTCAATTTATGTTGTCTAGCTATATCACTAGGGCACAGGAAATAATTTGAAATACGTCTTAATGCAGAATTATCTTTTATTTATTAGGCAGAATTTGTATTAAGAAAACTTATTGTACACTCACACCAGTCAGTCTCCCACGAGACTTGCAATCTTATTTCTCTGTCTCAGGAATACATAAACACACACGTTTGCTCACTCTAGGACGCCAAAAGTACAAGAAATGTGGCTAATTTCATCACGGCAAAATCTGAAGCATAATAAACAGCTTACTATAAATAGTTTACAAAATAGCAAGGAAGTTATTGCGGAAGGCTAGAAGGGCTTAAGTCTTATGAGGTCATTTCATTCATTCAAAGGTTAAATTACAACTTTTATTTTAATAGATAAAAAAGGAAATCTGGAGGTTTATGTATCAAGGAAATGTAGAGATCAATTGATTACAAGAGTGGCATTTTCATTTGACATCTGCTGCCATTAATAATGTATAGAAAGTACTTCCATCTAAACTTTCCTCGCTTCCACCGACTTCAGCCAAATAAAATTCTAACAAGAGTCAGAATGCATAGATGCTAAAAGGAAGTCATTACAGAAAACATTTTAGGTTAATTAAGATTTTAGAAAAAGATCATGACATGGGGTTCTGTAGAAATGGTCAAGGTATTTACGACTAAAGAAAACCTTTATCTCAGAAACATTGGGGCATAATTATCAATTCTTCATAATTCTAAGTTTTAAGCTGGCATATACATTAGAAAGGTGTCTGCCAAACAATTGTTCAGCTGACGCCTATCACTCCCAACACCGCCATAAACAGATACGCTCGGTTGAGCGCTCCTGTGTTCTCTATTAGGGAGCCACTAAGCCAAAAGGATTGGCTGTTGAAATTTTAACGGCAGGATCCTTCTTTCCACCATCTGTCGGAGAATTGTGAGGCTCCTATACGCATTACATGATTACAAGATTCGCCAATCCTCTAAAATCAGTGTGATTGGCGGTCTTTTCTCCAATGTGTATGTGGACCTTTAAACAATGCAAACTTAAACTATGCATAAATAACTGAACATGTACCAGCTTTATTAGAGTGCATCTTTAGACTGTCTAGTCTAAGTTTACACAATCTTTTAGATGGCTTACTTTGTGGTAGATGTTTACGCCCAAATTTTGCCATATTTTTCAGCAAACTGTGTCACATTTTGGACCACAACCATTTGCATTGATTTACTTTTCGAACAAGGTCCAGAAAGTGTCAAAAACACATAAGTATGGAGCAAGTCTTAAAAAGGTTATTCACTACTTTATCATTGATTACCTATCGATAGGATAGGTCATCAATGCATGATAGGTTGTGGTCCGACACATGGCACCCTCACAGATCAGCCGTTTTCGGTATTGGTGACCATCAACGCTCAACTGCGGAGCTGCTCCGTCTTCTCATAGTGTCGCGGCTGAGTGCTACACATTCTCATCCTTTTCAATCCAATAAGAGATAGATGTGCAGAACACTGCCACAGCCACTATCAGAAGAGGGAACAGTTCCACAAATGAGCACTTCCGGACGGTGGCCGCCGCCAACATCGAAAACTGCTGATCGGCTGGTGTGCTTGGTATCGATCCTAGTAGAACTCTGATGGACTAAGAAATAAAGTCCATGAAAGGGAGTTTGAATTTGTTGGATCTGTTACAATGTCATAGATAGAAGCAGTGACAATAGTATGAACACATACTAAAGGGCTGACATTTTTGTCGCTTATTTTAAAAGTGAATGTGCACCTCCGCTTCATTTAAGACAGGGCTCTGCCGAGACCCATTTCTGGGGTTCTGGAACCCAGTGTTCAGAATTGCTGGGGTTGGGACCGCTGGGGTAACCAGCATCAGGGTCCAAGCAGTTTGACTTCCAGCGATCAGCAAGTTATGTCCTACCCTATAAAGAAACCCCTTTGAAGGGCGTTGTCCAGGCTCGGGACAAAAGTCTACAGTCATGTGGTCACAATTGCCCGGTATTTCCAAAACAATTGGGCAGTTATGGGACCGCATGTACGTGATTTAAATACTTGTGGTCAATTGCTGATTAAATGCATTTGGCTTCTCTTAATAGAAGTAAATTTAGAAAAGCCGAACACGTCTAGTCGGCACGTGACTGCATGTATGAAAATTACAGACGTTAGAATTTGCTGTACATTTGCAGTTACCAATTTCCTGCAGAAATAATCCACAGCAAATTCAGTATGTGTGAATCTATCCTAACAGATAAACACAATTTATGCAAGCTCAATACCAGAAGCTGATTTAGATATCAAAGATGTATTATTTTGGAAAGCAAATTGACTTTGTCTCTTTGCCTATGCACTGAAAAGAACGGAAAGCAATATTAAAAACAATATTATATATAAAAAAATCTCTGCTTGGAAGGGAGAAGCAGAATTAAAACAGAAGTAGGTATGTAAAGTAGATGGATGAAGACAAGGTCTTCAAGCATCAGGGGAGTTGTTTAAGAAGAAACAGTGTCTGTTTGTGGCCAGCGGTAATCCTTTCCATTCAATAGAGTTTGCAGCTTGCTGATTCATATGATTGCATGCTGGCGCCCTACTGCCGAGGCCCTCCACTGAAATTAAATCCACTCTCTTCAGTTATAAATTATAATGCTCTATAAACAACACTCCCACTGGGAAAAGCGAAGAAAGGGAGAGAGGAAGGGAGGGGAAATGACTGCCTTGTAAGTAGTGCAATACTAGCATCCAATCATTACACAAGCCCGGCAGCACTGGAGGGGCATGGAAAAAGCTTTTTCAGTCCCTTCCAGCGGAGATGGAGTTAATGCCTTGCCACTATCCAGGTCTGAAATGCATGCATCTGACAGCACGCTGATGTAATTTATATGTTGTTTGATGTTAGAGTAGAGAAAGGGAAATGTGGATAGTAATGTGAGTCAAAAAGGAAGAGAACTTGGAAGCCAGCAAGCTTGCATGAAAGAGGAAAGCCAGGCAGCATTTTCCACAATGATTTTAGAAATATATCAATGAGAACATCTCAGCTGACTCTAAGGAATAAGACTTTGGTAGAAAAAAAAATCTGGAATATCAGTTAAATACTAATTGACCTAACATTTACATTCATTTTTTTTTAACTCTTTAACATTAACATTTGATATCACACCAGAAAGCAAATAATTAAATCATTGGATTAGCAGTGGCTTTCCGTTACTAGGAGTTCTCAGACACGTACTGCACACAACATCCCACACATTGCTGGCACTATGTACTGATACATTTATTCTTATTAAGTATTTATAATCCAAAGTCTTCAAAGACTTGTAAAGGTAATTCTGTAAAACAGTCAAATGCTACAATGAGGAAAGCAGCCATGAAACATTAAGTTATGTACATGATCATTGCTATGGGGCTACAATTATTTTATGATCAACGGTATTAAATGGCAGCATCCGCCAGCAAATTCTGCGTGCAGTTTTCTGCCTAACACATGTGCGGATTTTGATTTTTTTTGCTGAATGAGAAGCTCAAAGGCCAAATTTTCACAGCAGCTAGAGCCTGGCCCAGCACTTCATTAAAAAAAAAAGTGCACAACCAATCTGGTTACTTGGCAAGTATGATTTTGGCTGCTTTAAAAAAGAAATTACATCAAGGAAACATTAAAAGATAAATAGCGGTGGATGCTCCAAGTCTGAGGTAATATCAGAGACAAGGATGAAGCGTAATAAAAAAATAAGTGGTATAGGGGAAAGTAAAAGGGTGGGAGAGGCTTTCATTAATGAATGATTTAAGGGTTTAAGCAGAGCTGTTTGGTTGACTAGCAAAATATAAAGTCGTCCTTCTAGGAGAGACTTCATACATTTGGTTCGAAAGCTTATCAATATGGTTTTAATTTGCTGACCCCATAATACCGCATGTGATCTGCACATAATTAGAAGAGAAATTGAGCTAAATTAAATAAAAGCAACATATCTTGTTTGGGTGTCTGCACGAGTTTAAAGCCTATCTGTGAGTAAGGTTTGGCTGCTTGATTTACTGGGGTCATGCTATTATATAGGAGCAGGCCGTGTAAAGGAATGTCTCAGAAACTTTGTAGACATCGCCGCCGACAGAATTCAGGCACATGCAATTTACTGGTTGGATTCAGTTCTAGTTTTCATGGGCACAATAATCTCTAATAACGTTAAGAAGAAAAGAGAAGCTGAAAAGAACAAAATGACATGTGCTCATAATGTGAGTACTATCCAAGATATGTTAAGAGTTTACATAAAAAAACAAAAACAAAAAGTAAAATAAACAAGTATATCAATAAATCAATTTTTTAAGTTTTTTTTTAAATCACCACCACTTAGGTATCAGTTATGTATGTTCAGTGTATGTAGTGTGTAGTAAAATACCGATTGCTGTCTTCTGCCGTTTCCTGCGCTGTTCATATCCTCTTCTGCACCATGTGACCACAGTTGTGACTTGTCGGATTATTCCAGTGTGTGCTGGGCAGACTGGAAGTCACTTCTCTGTCAGTCGATGAGTCTCAGAACGAGCATCTCATAGACTAAAAAATACAGTAACTGTTAGCAGCGGCTTCCGGCCCGTCACAACTGCAGTCACAAGATAGCAGAGGGGGATCGGAGCTAGAAATAGTAGAAAACAGTGACCGGTGAGTATTTTAGTACACACACGAGACATATATTATTAATACCTAACCGGTAATGAAATAAAAAAAAACAAAAACATAGTAGTACTTTAAGCAAAAAGAGACTCTTGAACACTCGTATTTAAGCTAGGGGACTTCATGTAATGTCTTTCATCCAGTGGGAATGCTATAGGTGTTGTTGTAACGTAAAGCTTATAGAGCATATTCTGTAGAGTAGCAGTCTAAATGAGGAAAAGCGTAGCAGAGAGAACACCAGCTGGAAATTATGTGATCAGACCAGGCTACATTTACATGGGCACGAGTTCATCGGACAAGTCATGTCTGTTTTGTGCGGTGTCTTCATAGCAGACATGTGTAGAAAATGCCGGCATTTACATACTGTAAACTAGACCTAATTATCAGGTGCTGCTATTTTTTTCCAAGTGGACCAGATCCACATTGAAAACAGTTTATGTGTGCTAGAAAAAAAACTAATATTGGATCCATATGTGGTCTGTTCTCAGCACAGACAGCACACAGACCAAAAATACTTTAGTGTTAAAATAGCCTAAGAAGACATGTAGAGAACTGCGGCCGTGTCAATAAGTTAGCTCAGTGAATGAACCCAACACTTGGGAGACTGAACTGCCAATCAAAGCAAATAGGGAAGCTTGTCTGCTATAGCAAGCACGGATTAGACAGATAGACATAAGAGGGATTTGAAAGTTAATTGATTCATCTCAATAACGACATTCCTATGCCATGGATCCCCTTGATAACACTGTCAATGGCAAAATTTGTTGAGAGGTGGCGAGCTGTGTAAGTGATTTTAAACTGGTATTTCCCATACAATGAAATAGCTGCCATTTATTTAAGTGTAGCCCCAAACTTAAAATGAACCCAAAATCATTCACTATTGCTGCATACTTTCATTATTGTGCCTGTCTCCAGCCTTTCAATGAATAAACTGCCTTCTGTTACAGTCAAATATTTCAATTTTTGACTGCTGTCTTTTTTCACCACAGTTTCTATATTTTTGTGTATAGTTAAATCGCCAGGCCTTCTTTTTTATGTCAAACGTATGGGTTTTTGGACACAATTCTTCGATTGAGACCACTTCTAGTCAGACTTGTCCGAATAGTAGATGTGTGTAGGTTGGTCCGATTTTTTGCTTCTAATTCTGATCTGATGGCATTGTGCTACATCTTCCAATTTGAAATGAAGTAAGCATGATTTGTCTTTTAACCTCTGCAAGTGTTATTGACCGACTCACTGCATCTACAGTCCTCAACGCTCATAAATTTCTTGGTGCTTCTTCAAAAGAGCTTGAACAGCACATATTGAAACCCCCATCTGCTTTGCAATCCTTGCCTGGGAGAGATCTTGCTGATGCAGTTTAACTACCTTGTGTCTTGTTGAAGTGCGCAGTCCTCTTATGATATATGACCTGTGAGATGAAACTGTCTTCCACAACCTCGCCTTTTTAGTAAAGTTTGGATGTACATCATTCAATTTTTAAGCCACCTGCACAACTTTTTCTGTTTAAATTAATGACCTTCATATGAACTCTATCACTTGTTTGGTGTCACTGGTTACTCATACACCTGACTTTAATTATACAAACCCTGACTTAGTGCAAGTGTACCCAGAAGAGCTGATTTTGTTTTGAAGACAAAAGGTAGTGACACTAAATATTGATTTTGATTTACCTTTTATTCATTCACTTTGAATTTTAATTGCTAAAAATAAACTATTGACACTTATATTTTTTAAAGCATCCTTACTTGCAGCATGTTTTCCATACTTGCCTAACACTATTGCATAGTACTGAGTATATAATAATATCAACTACCAAAATGCAAAGTGAATTAACAAAAGAAAACTCAAAATGAAATCTATATTTGGTATGACCACCCGCTGCCGTCAAAACACCATAAATTTCTTCTAGGCACACAGATATAGTGTGTGTGTGTGTGTGTGTGATTGCTGAAAAGTGGAAGCTTTTTTGAAGCTACAGCTACTGAGAGACAAAGTAGTAGACCACATGAAGTTACAGAGAGGGGTCATATAGTGCATAAAAGTTGCAAACGCTCTGCTGACATAATACTGCAGAATTCAAAATCTCCTCTGACCTTAACATCAGCACAAAAACTGTTTACCGGGAACTTGATGGTACGGGTTTTCATGGTTGAACAGCTCCATGCAAGCCTTACACTGGACAATTAGCAAGCATAGAAAGGAGTGGTTTAAAGCAAACTACCAATAAAATCTGGAGCAGTGAAAATGTATTCTGCAGATTGACGAATCACGCTTCTGTATCTGGCTGTAAACATTAAGGTGTATGGGTCTGACAAATGCTATGAGAATTTTACCTACCAACAGTAAAGTTTGGTGGAGGAGAGATAATGCTAATGTTTTTTTTTTTATATGCTCACCCTGTGCGTTCCAATGAGTTCCCTTAGCTCCAGTGAAGGAAAATATTAGTGCTTTTGCATACCATCTGGGCAATTCTATGCTAGGAATAGTTTAGGGAAAGCCGTTTTCTGTTTCAGTATAATGGTGCCCCAGTGTACACAGCAAGGTCCATAAAGATGTGGTTGGGAAAGTTTAGTTTGGGAGAACTTGACTGGCCTGCACAGAGCCTTGACCTCAACCCTTTCTAACCCCTTTGAGATATACTAGAAGGAAGATTGAGAGTCAGGCCTCCTCATCCAAAATCAGTGTCTGACATAACAAATGCTCTTCTGGATGAATGGGCAAAGATTTGTATAGACACCTTCAAGCTCTTGTAGAAAGCCATGCCATAACAATGAAAGGTGTTTTAGGTGCAAAGAGGGGAACAACGCCATATCAATGCCTATGGATTTACAATGGGATATCATAAAAGCTCCTTTAGATGTAATGTACAAGTGTGACAATACTTTCGTTCATAAAGTATATATATATATATATACACTGCTAAAAAAAAAAAAGGGAACACTTAATCAACACAATCTAACCTAACTCCAAGTCAGTCACACCACTGTGAATTCAACCTGTCTAGTTATGAAGCAACACCGATTTTGAATCAATTTCTTATGCTGTTGTGCAAATGGAACAGACAACAGGTAGATATTATAGGCAATTAGTAAAACAACCCCTATAAAGGAGTGGTTCTGCAGGGGGTGAAAAAAGACCATTTATTCATTCTCATCCTTTCTGGCTGTTGTTTTGGCCACTTTTGCATTATGTCATTGCTCTCGACCCTCAAGGTACTGAACAGTAGTATGAGGTGGTGTCTACAATCCACAGAAGTGGCTCAGGTAGCGCAGCTCATCCTAGATGGCACATCAATGCGAGCTGTGGCAAGAACGGTAACTGTGTCAGTCAGCACTGTGTTCAGAGAATGGAGCAGATACCAGGAGGCAGGCTAGTACACCAGGAGATGTGGAGGGTGCCACATGAGGGCAATAACCCAGCAGCAGGAACGAGAAAGAAGGAACAGGAGTAGCAGGGCCAGAGCCCTGCAAAATGACCTCCAGCAGGCCACTAACATTCATGTCTCTGCTCAAACTGCCAGAAACACTCCATGAGGGTGGTATGAGGGCCTGACGTCTACAAGTGGGTGTTGTGCTTACAGCTCAACACCATGCAGGGCGATTGGCATTTGCCAGAGAACACCAAGATTGGCAGATTCTACATTGGCGCCCTGTACTCTTCACGGACGAGAGAAGGTTCACACTGAGTACATGTGACAGACGTGACAGAGTCTGGAGACACCGTGGAGAACGTTCTGCTGCCTGCAACATCCTCCAGCATGACATGTTTGGCCGTGGATCAGTAATGGTGTTGGGAGGCATTTCTTTGGAGGGCTTCACAGCCCTCCATGTGCTAGCCAGAGGTACCCTGACTGCCATAAGGTACCGGGATGAGATCCTCATACCTATTGTGAGACCATATGCAGGTGCAGTGGGCCCTGGGTTCCTTATGATGCATAATAATGCCTCATGTGGCTGAAGTATGTCAGCAGTTCTTGCATGTTGAAAGCTTTGATGCTATGGAATGGCTATGGAATGGCTTGCCCGTTCCCCAGACTTTAATAGAATCGAGCACATCTGGGACACCATGTCTCGTTTCATCCACCAACGCCACATTGCACCGCAGACTGTCCAGGAGTTGACTGATGCTTTAATCCAGGTCTGGGAGAAGATTCCTCAGGAGAACATCTTCCGCCTCATCAGGAGCATGCCCAGGCGTTGTAGGAAGGTCATACAGGCATGTGGAGAACACACTACTGAGCATCATTTCCTTGTCCTGAGGCATTTCCACTGAAGTTGGGTCAGCCTATAATTTAATTTTCCACTTTGATTTCGAGTATGATTCCAAATCTAGACATCCATGGGATATTAATTCTGATTTACATTGATCAGTTTTACATTTTATTGTTCTCAATGCATTCCGCTATATAATGAATAAAGATTTGCAACTGGAATATTTCATTCAGTGATCTAGGATGCGGTATTTTAGTGCTTCCTTTATTTTTTTGAGCAGTATATATATATATATACACACAATATACACATACACTTTTTTTTCTTACCTGAATACTGCAATACAACAGTTTTCATGTTAAGTGCTCTAAAATGTTGACATAATAGGGTTAGTGTAGCAGCAAGCTAATTTATGGCCAATCCAATATATTGTACAAGAAGTGTTCTGGAGGACAATGAAACTTTTAAGTGCAGTTAAAAGATGTTACAGGACAAGATATACCAGCACTTAAATGCTGCCATTCAGCACAATACAGATCTGTCATCTATCAATCTCTAGGAGTCAGTAGACTATGAGTCAGGGAGGGGTATGCAACATAAAGCATTTCCTAGTTGCACCAGAGACACATGAGCAACCAATATTGATAAATAACGCTGATCTTTAATGTGACTAAAATGCACTTTTAGTTTCCAGGACCCATAAACATATCCAACTTATTATCTTCAGATCTTTTTCTCCATATGGCTTCCTAACTGTAGAGCAGTAAATTATCCCATTAGAAAGTAAGCATCCTGCTAATCTAAACCTTATATTTTAGAAAATTTTTAAAGTATCCAGGGTGTATATTAATTCTTAGCATTCATGTCTGCAAATGCACATTTTCTGCATACATAAAAAGGCAGATGTATCAGAAGATCTCATGTGCCCACTCTCCCACTGTGATGTCCTTAACCCCTAATAGGGGACAAGAAAAGTGGATGTCATCACCAAACAA
>JARQOD010000002.1:342050118-342168733 GCA_033576555.1 Oophaga sylvatica
AGGACGTTTTTACTTTTGGGGGGTTATTTATTTTGGGAAAAAACGAAGGTTGGGGGTGATCTTATTACAATGTTAAATTTGAGGGACGTACAAAGCCTTTTAATGATCTTTTTACTCTTAGACCTGTGACGGGGACAAGGGGGCATCCTCTACGTCTGGAGGAAAGAAGGTTTAGCCATAATCACAGACGCAGATTCTTTACTGTAAGAGCAGTGAGACTATGGACTCTCTGCCGTCTAATGTTGTAATGAGTGATTCCCTACTAAAATTTAAGAAGGGACTGGATGCCTTGAAAAGTATAATATTACAGGCTATGTTCACTAGTTTCCTAGATATTGCGTTGATCCAGGGAGCTAGTCTGATTGCCATATGTGGAGTCGGGAAATAATTTTTTTCCCCAATGTGAAGCTTACTGTTTGCCACTTGGGTTTTTTTTTTGCCTTCCTCTGGATCAACATGTTAGGACAGGTTAGGATAGGATATGGGTTGAACTAGATGGACTTAAAGTCTTCCTTCAACCTTAATAACTATGTTACTATACCTTCACCAGGCAAATCTTCACACAAGACTTGTCCCAAAGACCTTCTCCGCAGACTTCTGTGCATGAAGACGATACTGCGGGATGTCTTGCATCTTGACCTGTACTCTCCCCGCCATGGCTTGTGGTGGGAGAAGGTGTAGGTGTGGGGTTAAGCTGGGATGGATGGAGCGCTTGTACATGGTCATCGCTGTCACACTCCATACAATTGATTGTAACCTTAGTCAATAGCAAGGTTTTCGGTAGATGCACAACATCTGAAGCACACTGCAAACTTCTTTAAAAGCTCCTTGTTTTCTTGGAGTGGTTTCTTTTTGATGCCAATACATTTATTCAGCGGATGTGGCTTCTTGTGGATGGGACACTGACGGTTTGGGTACTCAACTCTTTCACCCTTGTCCTTGTCAGGAACCAATGCTAGTGTGGGAAGTATGTCAGTCTTTTTACCGATACTGGGCCTCTATGTTTTCTGTCAATTTGACGAGGGCTCTCATACTTAGGAGCGGGTGAAGCTGTGCCGGTGGGTTCTCCGCAGGTGAAGCGTGGGTCGGCCTTACGCTCTGCAATGTCTTTGATGAACTAGCAGAAGTAGGAGAATGGAGGAAAGGACACCTGGTGTTCCTTTTTGTAACTTGTCCCTAGCGTAGTTCACCTTTCTTGCATGTTATATGGCAGCTTGGCAACTACGGGTTTCACTCCACGTGCAGTGTCCAGGTAGCTGAGGCCAGGTAGATGTGTGTCTGTCTTGGCCAGCTGGAGTTCAAAGAGCAGGTTGCTGAGTTCCTGGAATTTTGAAGCGTCCTTGTCGGATATTTAAGGAAAATCCTGTAATTGCTTGAGCAGTACATCTTCTATAGCTTCGGGACTGCCGAAACTTTTCTCTAGTCTGTCCTATGCGGTCGTGAGATCAGCCGCTGTATCACTGATGTAAACGGATGTGAGTCTCTTGATTCGCTCTGTGGATTGTTGTCCCAGCCACCTGATCAGCAGGTCCAGCTCTTCAGCAGCAGTAATGCCGAGGTCACTAGCTGCGGTTTTAAAGGCACACTTCCACCCTCTGTAGCTTTCGTGTTGGTCATCGAACCTTGTGAGACCGATGTTGGTGAGTTCTCGGCGAAGCATGTACCTCGCAAAGTTGGATATGTCTGTTCTTTCTGATTTTGGGAGCACTCTTGCTGGCTGAGTAGTGCTGTTCACTTTGGTTATAGTTTCTTGGTTCAGAAACGTGTGAATATATGGAGCTGCGAAAGTGTTTAAATCAGCAATCGGTTTGGTGTATACAGTCTCTGTCGTATGTGAGGCTGGTGCTATGCGGTTGTCAAAGGTATAGTGACTTGCCGTCATGTTAGGTTGCATGTAGATGTTGGCATATGGAGTTCGCTGGGGTGCAGTGTTTGGCTGCTTGTTGGAGCGTGAATGAGATTCAGGTTTGGACATTTGTTGTGCGTTGAACTGACCTTGAAAGCTGGGAGCTGCAGGCGGATCAGCATCTTGGTGCCTTGGAGAAGTGTTGGAACTGACAGGAACGTTAGTGGTGGTCAGTATTTCATTGTTTTGGCTTAGTACGTAGTCTCTTGTGCGCTTAAGGGGGTCTTCTGTATCTAACTCACACAAGCTGCTACTGTCCCTGTGACTCCCACTTAGAGCTTGTTCAAAGACCTTTAACCTTGCCATGGCTGTCGCATGTTCACATTCTTTCTCTAGGACTTCTATTTCCGCCTTCTTACTTGCAGCCTCGGCTTCTGCCCTTGCTGTCAATGCATCCATGTCTGCCTTCTTGCGTGCAGATTCGGCTTCCATCTCTGCCTTCTTTTGGGTGAAGACGGCTTGTACCTTTGTAGTTTCCGTTTCAGCACGCGCTTTCATAAGCTGTTCACTGAGGGTAGACAATTTTGATGCACTTGATCTGGATGAGTGCTTTAAGTACTTAGCGGACCTGGGTTTCTGAGATGACGCTTTCGACATCTGCACGATATTTGCTTCTGTTTTATTCAAAATGTCGCGCACAGTGCAGTCTCATTCAGAATTGAGTTGTTGAAAGCTCTGAAGTTCTTTAGAGACTCTGGCGTGTTCTCACAAGTGTCCTTGAAAGACTGGTATGCTGAGTACAATCGTTCCAGGGCTCCCTCTGGTGGTAATTCATGAGCACCAGTCATAGATAAGACAGTCACTTGATTCTGCACTCTTTGCTATAGGGAGGATACACTGGAAAGTAATTCACATTTGGCGGTTTCTAGATTGTCTTTGACCTTCCATGTAGGTTTAGTCAAGCGCTTGGATCTTTCACTGAAGGCTGCATGAGATCCTGTGTCTTTTTCTTACTGTTGTAAATCAGGCATATAATTAGAAATTCTTCCTTTCTTTTCCATTGTACACAGGAATGCCAAGGTTGGGGGCTATTTTGCTCCTAGCTCTAGAGGAGCTCACATACAATGTTGCAATTTATAAGCAGCACAGGGCAGTGTCTGCAGACTCTATGTAAGCTGCTGTGTCTTCACAATTAGCTTAATAGATGTTCCTTTCTCTGGATTGTAAACTGTATACTGTTCTCAGTGGCAGGCCAATCTTTCCACTATTCTGACTCTTCAAGGCAGTATGGGTCTCTAAATCCTTAACCATCAATCCCTTATATAACTGTATGATTGTTGTACTCACATGCCAGGCATCCTCAGATAGTGCCAACCCAGCTAGCACTGACTTGTAATAAGAGTCCAGGAGAAACAGAGTTGATATTCTCTGAAATCTTGTATTAAGTAGCAGGTGGAAGAGTAATGCCAAACAGAGAAGTATACATGTGCATCCAAAGATGGCTACAGCTAACTGATAATAAAGAAAGGAGGAGCAAGGGCTAACATCATCAACTAGAGAAGGGAAGAAGGGACAAACTTCAAATAGCAGAGCTTCTCCCTAGCAACAGCAGAATGAAATGCATAACATAGAAATACATAAGTTGTTCCCATTCATGGGTACAACAGCGAGAATCTAGAAAAATCCAGAGACATATATATGAGCAGAGCTTAAAGGTCCCCATAGAAATCAGGAAATATTTGTATTGGTGAGAGTTTCTCTGACAGTCTACTGCACATGGACGCCCTGGACAGATGATTGTCAGGGTAGATAAAGATCTGGCATGTCTGATATCAGACTCCAGATCTTATTGTTATTCAGAGATCAGCCACTGCCAGAGATGTCCTTTAATGGCTCTCTCATTGAGAACACAGTAGTGGTAGCACTCCTGTGCATGGGGAGTTGGGTAAAATAGCTGCTAGTCGAACCAATGTTTGACTGACAGCCATCTAAAGTCTATGGGGGACTGTGTATTCAGAATAATTGCTTCAGTTTATAACACAAACCATGATAAGGCAATTGATCTGTTTTACTTCTAGCGTAAGCGGACACTTACAGAACCCATTGTCTTCAATGAGGAAAATTGCAGTTCAGGTATTTATAACATTAAGAATAGCATTGCAAACTAGACTATTCTTGGCATCACTAATATGGACTGTAAGTTGCAGCTCCATACAATGCTAGGGGAGTAACGGGAACCAACAATATTTGTATGGAGAGTCAGAATTTATGGTCTTCCTCCACTTACAGGTGCTTCTCACAAAATTAAAATATCAAAAAGTTAATTTATTTCAGTTCTTCAATAAAGAAGTGAAACTCATATATTGTGTAGAGTAATTACAAACAGAGTGATCTTTTTCAAGTGTTTATTTATGTTAATGTTGATGATTATGGCTTACAGCCAATGAAAACCCAAAAGTCAGTAAATTAGAATACGTTATATTCTAATTTTGTGAGAAGCACCTGTAATACAAACTCTTCCTCTGTGGTAATGATAAATAAGGAAGTGTGGAGGTCTCAGGTCCCGTCATCTAGTAATTGTGTCAATACCAGCGTTCTAATGTTTCTCACCTCTCATGAATAGGTAACGTATGATATTTGTGGGAATCCTGGCAATGGTCAGTGTTTTTAGTTGTCAATCAGAAAAAGTGCCAAACTATTAATTTTCATTGCTTATATTGTGTTTTCATATTTGGTGCTTCAAAGTCATAGGTATACCTAAATATTCCAGAGTTCCCTGTCAGTATGTCTTTGGAGTTTGGGAGAACTTGGAGGAAATCCATACAAACAAGGAGAGAACATATAAACTCTTTCTATATGTTGTCTTTAAGTTGGATTTAAACCCAAGAACTCGTGGTTTCAAAATAACAATTCTGCAACTGTGTATGATTATTTTTAATTTGTAATCATTGTAGTAAAATATTTTAGCTAGATTATGTATCTGGTCAGCTTTGAAAATTGTGTTAATGATAAGGTTTGGAACCTTATCTAATGCTAGATACAATCGTTATCCAATTTTTTAGTTGTGTTTTTTTCACTCCGCTCAGATGATTAGAAAATTGTTGCGGAGTAGAGAGCAGATCTCACTACCACACCACAATCAGTACCATGGACAGAGAATAGGTTATGTAAGGCTGGTTGAGTTGGCAAGATGGGTACTGTTATCTATAAGCTTACAAATGTGCATCCCTCTTTGCTTAGATGCTTCTTTTAAACCTTTATCTGCCCTTAGCATTTAGATATTCTATATACAATTGCTGGCTTGTATCCTTTAATTAAATAACTGTGCCTTCTAATGAGACTATAGCTGACATTATTAAATAAAAGTACAAAGCCTGTCCTCTAACACTATAGTACAGAGTAAACATATGTTATCTTTGCCTTTTACACCATTTACCGCTTTGCCTAGTACAGAGGGTCCCCAACCTTTCTGACCTTGCGAGCCACATTCAGCTCTGAAAGAGGGTCACGAGCCATATCCAGCTATGAGAGAGGGTCGCGAGCCACATTCGGCTCTGAGAGAGGGTCGCGAGCCACATCCAGCTGTGAGAGAGGGTCGCGAGCCACATCCAGCTGTGAGAGAGGGTCGCGAGCCACATTCGGCTCTGAGAGAGGGTCGCGAGCCACATTTGGCTCTGAGAGAGGTTCGCGAGCCACATCCAGCTGTGAGAAAGGGTCGCGAGCCACATTCGGCTCTGAGAGAGGGTCGCGAGCCACATCTAGCTCCTGCTGCACTCACATTAGTGACACCCAGAGCCCCTTATTACCTGTATAATGACAACCAAAGCTTTTTTACTGAAATCACACCAAGGCAGTTTGCCAAGCTCCAGGGTTTTCCTACCTTACCCCCATTCAGATCTGCTCTTATGTGCAGGACTACACACAAAAGTTACCATCTAGAGATCTGCTCATAATAGCTGTTTGCTACATCTGATGCTAATGCACCAAGCTGGCAGACAGCCACAAGCCACACATCACGGACTCATGACCCACATGTGGCTCTCAAGCTACAGGTTGGGAACCCCTGGCCTAGCATATATCATCACTTGCATTGTAAACATGAGAAGTATAATATATGCTAACTTCTAGGGTTTTAAAATTTTTTTTTTACATCTTTAAAAAAACAAACAAAATCCAGTATATTTTACCCTCCTGGTTCTGCTGCGACACCACATTGGTCTTCTAGAACTTCCATTGATTCGGTGATTCCTACCGTATCTGTGGAAATTACAGCAGGCACACTATTGATGGAATATCAGTGCACATGAGGAACAGCAGGACCAACAGGAACACAAAAGATCAATGATAGAGGATTGAAGTAGAACCGGTAAGGTTAAATTTTTTTCATTTTCATCCCAAATAAAGAGTTAAAGATCCCAGATACCCCATATAAGCCATCAATGGTAGAGGATTGAAGTAGAACTGGTAAGGTATAGTATACTTCATATTTTTTTGCAGTTAATTTTTTTTCAATTTCAGCCTAAATAAAGATATTAAAATCCCAGATACCCCATATAAGCCATAATAAATACATATACTAAGAATGAATTCCTGTGTACTTCTTATCTCACACCCAGAATCCAATCCATAGTTTTGAATTTTCTAAGTGGTGGTTAGGTGCTCATTATCTATTATACCCAGTATCTGTATTGTTAGTGACAGTGTGTCTGTCCTACTAAATTCAGTAATGTTTGGCTGGCCCGGAGAGTGGTACGGTGAATTCCATTTAGAATGCAGAGCATCTTGCACATGTGCCATTTCCCTGACACCTTGTCATGCCATATAACATAAGAGCTAAATCTTGGACTGTGATCTTTACAAAGAAAGCTGCCAGTTACAGACACACTGCCTGGGCTTTCTGTAATAAATGGAGCCTAATTATATTTCTCCTCTACAAAGAGGAATCAGTGTTATGCTTTAACTCGATTATGGTGCCTTTTGTAGAGGAAATAAACCAAATTGTGGTCAGCAGCCGCCATATAAATGTTTGAAGCATTTCTACATGTATTGGAAGTTTTCTGCTGTTCTTGTCTACATCCATTTCAGACAGGGCTCGTGTGCCAGCACATTACAAATATACAGTAAATACTCCACGGTAGGCACCTTTAGTGCTGCACATTAAGCAGATTTCAGAGATGGGAAAGAGATATTTTAGACATCTGGCTATTTCACAGTTTGGATCATTTGAGGCTAATCTGCTCTGCTGAATAAATGTAACGCGCATTACTCATCTTTCATCTGGTTACAAATAGTGACTTCACCCTGTTATAAAAAATGTTTCTGATAAAGGAAGATCTGATAGATGCTGCCATATAAAGGGGTTGTCCAGGATTCAAAGCAATTTAGCTAATCAGGAGAAAGTAAAAAAAAATTAGTCACCTGATAAATCCCCCACTGTTGTAATTTTCTTCTGCAGTGACGTGCTGCACATCCATACGACCACTGCAGCCAGTCACTAGCCTAACATCTACAGCACAAGATTATTAAGGCCTGTGATTGGCTGCAGCAGTCACGTCGGTATATGGCATTTCATTGCTGCAGAAATATAAAAGAAGACTGGCTTTAATGATTACTTGTGCACGTGGGCTTCAATGATATAATAGCTGCAGCATGTATAGGTTTTAAAAACTTGAATTTTTATTATTGGGCAAGGTAGCCAAAAAGTTAAAAAAAAACATGTACAAAAAGACAGACAGACACATCATACAGTAAACGAATTCTCTCTGACGGGTGGTATTTATAACATAAGTGAACAGAATAGAACTAGTATAGATGGAAATATAAATAGCGTAGGTCGATGTAATGCAGTCAGAAAGCTAAATGCTAATCAGGCAATAGTGACCAATTTTTATTGACCATACACAGCGCTGTGTTTCAGGGTACCGTATATACTCGTGTATAAGCCGACCCGTGTATAAGCCGACCCCCCTAATTTTGCCACAAAAAACTGGGAAAAATTATTGACTCATGTATAAGCCGGGTGTATAAACTGCCCTCCTGCTCTGTGCTGCCCCCGTCCTGCTCCTTGCTCTCCCATCCAGCTCTGTGCTCCCCCATTCTCCTCTGTACTCCCCCCTCCTGCTCCGTCCTCCGCTGTGCTCCCCCATTCCTTCTCCATCCTCCTGTGCCCCCAGTCCTGCTCCGTGCTCCTCTGTGCCCTCCATCCTCTCCCCCCGTCCTGCTCCGTGCTCCTCTGTGCCCTCCATCCTCCCTGTCCTGCTCCATGCTTCCCCCGTCCTCCTCCACGCTTCCCCGTCCACCGATCTCCCCCCGTCCTGCTCCATGCTTCCCCCCGTCCTCTGTTCTCCCCCCCGTCCTCCTCCATGCTTCCCCCGTCCTGCTCCAGCTTCCCCGTCCTCCTCTATAATAATAATAATAATAATCTTTATTTATATAGCGCCAACATATTCCGCAGCGCTTTACAGTTTAACAGTTTCAAAACACAAGTCATAGGTAACAACGTTAACAATACAATAATTAAAGCAAAATAAGCCGACCCTGCTCGTGAGAGCTTACAATCTACAATGAGGTGGGGGAGATACAAAGTACAGGTGTGTATATATAATGGTGCATTTACAATGATGGTCCAGCCATCTTGAGGGAGTGAGGCATGGATGGAGATAGTGAATGGGCTACACATACACACTTAAACATAGAACGACTTTGGTTAGTGAATGTGATAGGCCACTCTGAACAAATGTGTTTTGAGGGAGCGCCTGAAACCATGCAAATTGTGGATAGTCTTAATTTCTTGGGTAGAGCATTCCAGAGGATTGGCGCAGCGAGGGAGAAGTCTTGGAGTCGGGAGTGGGAGGTACGGATTAGTGCAGAGGTTAGTCGAAAGTCATTTGCAGAGCGCAGCAGTCGGTTAGGCCGATAGATAGAAATGAGGGAGGAGATGTAGGGGGGTGCTGCACTGTGGAGAGCTTTGTGGGTGAGAACCAGTACTTTGAATTGGATCCTATAATGAATGGGCAGCCAGTGTAAGGACTGGCGAAGAGCGGACGCGTCCGAGTACCGATTAGCCAGATGGATGACCCTGGCTGCTGCATTAAGGATGGACTGGAGAGGGGATAGTCGAGTAATGGGGAGGCCAAGTAATAGAGCGTTGCAGTAGTCCAGGCGGGAGTGGATCAATGCTACAGTGAGGGTTTTTGTTGTTTCCATGGTGAGAAAAGGGCGGATTCTAGAGATGTTCTTTAGGTGTAGACGGCAAGAGCGGGCAAGAGATTGTATATGGGAGGTGAAGGAGAGATTGGTGTCAAACATAACACCCAGACAGCGAGCTGCTGCCGGGGTGTTATTATGGTGCCGCCCACAGAGAGGGAAATGTCAGATTTAGGGAGGTTAGTAGACGGCGGGAGCAGAAGGAGTTCAGTCTTGGAGAGGTTAAGTTTCAGATAGAGAGCGGACATGATGTTGGAGACTGCGGACAGACAGTCGGTGGTGTTCTGTAGAACAGCGGGGGTAAGGTCGGGGGATGACGTGTATAGTTGTGTGTCATCGGCATAAAGATGGTACTGAAAGCCAAATCTGCTGATGGTCTGTCCAATTGGGGCCGTGTAGAGAGAGAGAGAGAGGGGGCCAAGGACTGAGCCCTGGGGTACACCGACAGTGAGAGGAAGAGGAGATGACATGGAGCCAGAGAACAAAACACTGAAGGAGCGGAATAGGAGGAGAACCAGGAGAGAACAGTGTCCTTAATACCTAGTGACTGGAGCCTAGACAGTAGGAGACAGTGGTCAACAGTGTCGAAAGCTGCAGAAAGGTCGAGTAGAATGAGCAGAGAGTGGTCGCCGTTACGTTTTGCTGTAAGAAGGTCATTGGTCACTTTGATGAGTGCAGTTTCAGTCGAATGTAGGGGGCGGAAGCCGGACTGTGAAGGGTCTAGGAGGGAGTAAGTGGAGAGGTAACGGGTGAGGCGGGAGTAGACTAGGCGCTCCAAGAGTTTAGAGATGAAGGGGAGATTGGAGACCGGTCTGTAGTTGTTTGTGCAGGAAGGGTCGAGAGCGGGTTTCTTTAGTAATGGAGTAATGATGGAGTGTTTGAAGGAGGATGGGAAAATGCCAGAGGAGAGTGAGAGATTAAAGATTGTAGTTAGGTGAGTTGTGACAACTGGAGAGAGAGACTGGAGGAGATGTGCAGGAATGGGGTCGGTAGTGCATGTAGTCGGACGAGAGGAAGAGAGGAGTCTGGAGACTTCTTCTTCTGTGATGAGATCAAATGTGGAAAGTGAGCCAGTTGAAATGCAGGGAGGGATGGGAGTCACAACACTTGGTGGTTGAGAGCAGATTTCCTGACGGATAGTATCTATTTTTTCTATAAAGTGGGAGGCCAGGTCGTCAGCACAAATGTCTGTGATAGGGGCTTGTGCTTTTGGCCTGAGGAGGGAGTGAAAAGTGTCAAAAAGTTTCTTGGGGTTGTTGGCTAGTGAGGAGATCAGGGTGGTGAAGTAGGTCTGTTTGGCGAGGTGAAGGGCAGCATTATAAGTTCTTAACATGAATTTAAAGTGGATGAAGTCTTCTGGTGTGCGGGTTTTTCTCCAGAGGCGTTCAGCACTCCTAGAGCATCGCTGAAGAAGTCGAGTTTGCAATGTGAGCCAGGGCTGTTTTACTGTGTGTTTGGAAGTTCTGAGGGTGAGCGGTGCTACTTGGTCAAGGGTGCTTCTAAGAATGTCATTGTAGTGATGAACAGCCAGATCAGGACAGGAAAAAGAGGAGATTGGGGACAGCGATGAGTGTAGGGAGTCTGAAAGTGTCTGAGGGTTAATGGCTTGTAGATTTCTGAATGTGTGGTAGGTAGGAGTGCGCTGGGGTGGTGGAGGATTTGTGAGCGTGAAGGAGAGAATGTTGTGGTCAGAGAGTGGAAGCGGTGAGTTATTTAGGTGGGAGATTGAACAGAGGCGGACAAAGACCAGGTCAAGGGTGTTGCCATCCTTGTGTGTCTCAGAGGTTGAAAGCTGTGAGAGGCCTAGAGAAGTGGTTAGTGATAGAAGCTGAGATGCAGATGTGGAAGTAGGGCTGTTAATGGGATGTTGAAGTCTCCAAGGATAAGGGTTGGTAGTTCTGAGGACATGAAGTGCGGCAGCCAGGCTGAGAAGTGGTCGAGGAACTGGGTGGGTGAGCCTGGGGGCCGATATATGACCGCTACTCTGAGGGAGAGGGGATGGAAGAGCCTGATGGTGTGGACCTCAAAAGAAGGGAATGAGAGTGATGGAATTGGGGGGATGACCTGGAAAGTGCATTGTGGGGACAGGAGTATGCCAACTCCACCATCATGTCTGTTTGTGGGTCTCGGGGAATGGGAGAACTGTAAACCACCATAGGAAATGGCAGCAGGGGAGACAGTGTCAGAATCCTGAATCCAGGTTTCAGTGAGGGCCAACAGATTAAGAGAGTTGTTCAGAAAGTAGTTGTGCAGGAAGGATAGCTTGTTGCATGCAGACCGTGGATTCCAGAGGGCACAATTGAAAGAAGGAGATGAGGGAGTGCAAGTAATATTAATAAGATTATTATGGTTTCGGTATGAGGTAGGGTAGGGATTGAGGTTGGGGGATGGTGGACCAGGGTTGGGGGAGATGTCCCCTGAAATCAGTAGGAGTAGGAAGATAAAGAGCAGGTAGTTGTTGGAATTGTAAGTAGGTTTTTTCTGTGATGTGTTTGGGCAAGATGGGCTGAGGTTTTTCAGGAAGGTGAGGAGTGCATGGGAGCTGTACATGGGAGAGGGAAGTATGGAGGGGCTGATGTGTATGAGTCGTGATGGAGGGGGATGGGGCGGTGAATGTGGGTGGCAAGGGAACACAGGAGGAAATAAAGTACATAATGAAAAATAAGGCAAAGTGTGGGGTACCTGATTCCAGCCCTGATTAACTGCCATGAATAACTGCCGTTTTCAAGATGCTTTTCTTCTGTGATGCTTAACTTCTGGGATGCATGCGCCCCCACAATGCATGCGCCCCTTAGACTACTCCTAAATATATAGTCCACACTACAGGGTCAGGAAAGTGGGATTGTGGGAGCTGCTTTAGGATAATTTGCCAGCTGGGGCCAGCACACCAGGGGGTGGTTAGATCATCAAAGGCACTAGACCTGGCAACATCTATATGTTATAGCACTTTCCACCTGATAGCATCTACAGAGGCCCCAGTCACAGGAATACACAGCAGTAAGTATTAAGCACAGTGCAAAAAATGAATTATACTAAAGTTTTACCAGGCACATTAAATTATGTTGCAAGATGGTACAGCAGTGGTTGGCAGCAATCAGAAGTATGGAGTGCATACTATTGCTATATATTTCCACATGCAAGACAGAAGGGGCTAGTGTCATTCAGCTGCTTGCTGACAATGCATGGAGTGCATACATGCAGAGAGGATCAATTCAGAGGATGAATGATTTGGTTACCATTGCTATATATTTCCACATGCAAGACAGAAGGGGCTTGTGTCATTCAGCTGCTTGCTGACAATGAATGGAGTGCATACATGCAGAGACTATCAATTCAGAGGATGAATGATTTGGTTACCATTGCTATATATTTCCACATGCAAGACAGAAGGGGCTTGTGTCATTCAGCTGCTTGCTGACAATGAATGGAGTGCATACATGCAGAGACTATCCATTCAGAGGATGAATGATTTGGTTACCATTGCTATATATTTCCACATGCAAGACAGAAGGGGCTTGTGTCATTCAGCTGCTTGCTGACAATGAATGGAGTGCATACATGCAGAGACTATCAATTCAGAGGATGAATGATTTGGTTACCTGTGTGAAGAGAGAAGATGAATGTTAATTCCTTCCCATGAATAACTGCCGTTTTCAAGATGCTTTTCTTCTGTGATGCTTAACTTCTGGGATGCATGCGCCCCACAATGCATGCGCCCCTTAGACTACTCCTAAATATATAGTCCACACTACAGGGTCAGGAAAGTGGGATTGTGGGAGCTGTTTTGGGATAATTTGCCAGCTGGGGCCAGCACACCAGGGGGTGGTTAGATCATCAAAGGCACTAGACCTGGCAACATCTATATGTTATAGCACTTTCCACCTGATAGCATCTACAGAGGCCCCAGTCACAGGAATACACAGCAGTAAGTATTAAGCACAATGCAAAAAATGAATTATACTAAAGTTTTACCAGGCACATTGTATTATGTTGCAAGATGGTACAGCAGTGGTTGGCAGCAATCAGAAGTATGGAGTGCATACTATTGCTATATATTTCCACATGCAAGACAGAAGGAGCTTGTGTCATTCAGCTGCTTGCTGACAATGAATGGAGTGCATACATGCAGAGACTATCAATTCAGAGGATGAATGATTTGGTTACCATTGCTATATATTTCCACATGCAAGACAGAAGGGGCTTGTGTCATTCAGCTGCTTGATGACAATGAATGGAGTGCATACATGCAGAGACTATCAATTCAGAGGATGAATGATTTGGTTACCATTGCTATATATTTCCACATGCAAGACAGAAGGGGCTTGTGTCATTCAGCTGCTTGCTGACAATGAATGGAGTGCATACATGCAGAGACTATCAATTCAGAGGATGAATGATTTGGTTACCATTGCTATATATTTCCACATGCAAGACTATGCTTCCACCGTTCCTCCCCCCACGTCCTGTTCCTGCTCCTTGTCCTCTCCTCCATCATACTCACCCCTCCCCGTGCCATCGCTGAGCGTCCCTGCAATCCTTCGTTCTCCCCGTCTTCCTGCAGCTCTTCAGCACTGAGCGGTGACGTAATACCGCTCATTAAGGCCATGAATATGGAGACCACGCCCATGGGAGTGGCGTCGCGTCCATATTACATGACCTTAATGAGCGGGTATTACATCACCGCTCAGTGCTGAAGAGCTGCAGGAAGACGGGGAGAACGCAGGATTGCAGGGAGTTCAGCGATGGCACGGGGAGGGGTTAGTATGATCCCAGCCACCGGCTCCTGCCGCGGCATCTCCTCCCCCGCTGGTTTCTGCTCTATGACTCGTGTATAAGCCGAGGGGGCATTTTCAGCATGAAAAAAGGTGCTGAAAATCTCGGCTTATACACGAGTATATACGGTAATACATTCAATCTAAGAGGTATAAAGCCATCTCACCCTGTGGGAGGTGAGGGCACAGTGCACAAAACCTGGTGATTCTAATGCCAACGCTGCGTTTCGCTTGGATTTTTCAATGTTTTCTCAACAGGAGGTGTGGAGAGGGGATGCACCACATGACATGACAACGGATCACATGGGCACCCATGTGACCGTAAATTCCCCAGTGGTACTGTTTTTGCAGCGCATGCGTAGGTACGAGCACGTGCGGGAGCGTGAAAAATTCAGAGACTCCCGCGCTTGCACGGCAGACATCAAGATGCAGAGCGGCCCAGCACGGACAATGGGAAGCGAGGCGCGTAAGCATTCCACAGCACCACAGAGGGTATCGTATGGTATATCACAGGGTTTGGGAAGGACGCTAGTGTAAATTGTAATTTACATTAAAAGATACATATTTCTGTTGTTATGACATAATCAAATCAGAACGAAACTCCCAACTATCTGTATCTATTTATATAATTGCCTTGTAATGTTTTTCATTTCCTGTTGTCACCGAATTCCAAGCGGAGGAACTTCACCGACCGCCATATTGGGAAACCCAAGTGATGAGTGTCTCAATATGAAAACTGCTGCTGGTACCAACCTATTGCGCGGTACCACCAGCGGAATACCGTCGCACCACACACACACACACTCAGACTCACACACTCACACTCATACATTCACACACTCACACACACACTCATACACTCACACACTAAGACACACACTCAGACTCACACACACTCAGACTCACACACACTCAGACTCACACTCAGACTCACTCAGTCACACTCACACACATACTCATACTCACACTCAGACTCTTACACTCATACTCACACACTCACACTCTCACATTCACACACTCACGCAGCCTCTTACGCGGTACCAACAGCGGAACACCGTCGCACTGCACCTGTGCAAATTCCACGCAGGCGCAGTGAATCATTTGGCTGATCCCAGCAGCAGATGCTCAACGTGTCTACAGGCAGAGGAAGACGGTTTAAAGGGGTTTTCCCATGAGCGAAAGTTCATTTTAAAAATTGTCTGTGTCTGACCGTGTATGGAGCATACCACATCTCCTGGGCAGAGAAGAAAGCAAAAGACAATACTGACATTACAGCATGTGATCACAGAGGATTCATTTTGTGAGGTAAAATGAGGTAAAATATTTCACTAAATGTTTTTAAACAATTTTACCTCACAAAATGTATCCTCTGTGATCCCTGCTGTAATGTCAGTATTGTCTTTTACTTCCTCCCCTGCCCAGGAGCTGTGGTATGTTCTCTACATGGTCAGACACAGGGGTGAGAGAGACAGAGAGCAGGGGAGACAGCTCAAACTGGACAGCACATGAGGGGAGAACACAGCACAGGAAGGAGAGAGACAGCAGACAAGGGGGATAGCACATGGGGTACACAGGTCAAAGAAGAGAGCACAGACGGGATAAGTCAGCAAATGGGGAAAGAGAGAGTGGTAGGTGGGTGAGCACAAGGGGGAGAAGATTCTCAACTCTGCAAAGCCTGCCCCCATCGTGACATTACCGCCCTCCATCTAGTCATATAATAAGCAGGGGAATACAACAAAACATGATAATTATTAATAACCCCAAATTCACAAACATTTTAAAGATATACATCATTGGCAAAGTTATAGAAGTAATCAATGCATGATCCGGGCTTGTTGTCGTCCCCGTTTCTTTTGTTAGAGGTCATATTTGGCCCATAGACCGGTGAACACAGCCAAAAAGCGTCAAGAGGGCACCACTGTAGTGAACAAACTGTGAACAAAATGTAAAATTAATAAACTAATCTAAACAAATATGAATTAAAACAACCAATTAAAATGATTATTACATGGAGGGGAGCTGTGCAGACAGAAAGAGAGGGGAGGGCAAAAGAACCAGCGGACATCTACAAAAATGAAGAAAAGCTAAGTGACTCATTCAGGCTTTTTGGGTCATTGTGTCAAGTGTAACGATCCATTTTGCTTCTTGCTGGGCTAGGAGGTTCCTAATGTTACTACCCCTAATCCCAGTGTGAATGATGTCCATACCTCTAATCATAAGTGATCTGGGGTCACAGTCGTGATAAGTTCTAAAGAGTTGGGGATGGTTTTAAGTAAAGAGGGATCAGCTACTGTCTTGGCAGCGCCAATATCCCGCACATGCTCCCGTACCCTCACTCTAAGCTCCTTAGAGGTGAGGCCCACATAGATGAGTTGACATTTACATGTAGCATAGTAGATAACATTGCAGGATATCCTTTGCTCAATCCAAAAATGCTTGTCACCCCCTGCTAAGGTAAATAAATTGCTGTGCAGGATATTGTTGCAGGCAAGGCAGTGGCTGCAAGAGAAACACCCCATAATTGGACCCCCCGACCCAAAGAAATAGATTTTCTCCGGGATATAGTGACTCCTGACTAGCCAGTCTTTCAAATTCTTAGATCTAGGTGTCATTAGAGGCATATCACCCAGACAAGTCATCAGGGAGGGTTCAGTTTTAATTACAGGCCAGTGTTTGGTCAGTATCTTCCTCATATTGTTCCACTTGTGGTTTTGGTGGAAATGAATCTGATTTTGTTCTCACTTTTGTTCTTATCTTTATTTTTATTTTGATATAGGAGTTAGCTCTGGGGGGGTGACTCTCGCCCTGTTGTAATCTTGTTTCATGATCCTCCGGCTGTATCCCCTTTGTTCAAGTCTATCTTTTAGGTCACGCCCGAGTCTCACATTTTTAAAGAACATATCCGCCTCATTCTTAGGAACTGTCCAATTGGGACTGCCCTAATGACGGCCGGGTTGAATCAATGCATTTACTGAGGTCAACTTCCTGAAGACGTCAGTCTGGAGGCACGACCTTGAGTCGACCTCCAGACAGACGTCAAGGAAATCGACCCTTTTCTTACTAGATTTATAAGTTTGATATTCAATGAGTTTGCATTGGTTCATGAAGGCATCAAGCTGCTGCATCATCCCCGCCACATCATCAGGACGTCACTCATACACTCATATGTCGATACCAACGCAACACTTAGTCGGCAGCCTATGCGCCCTCTTTGCCAAAAATGGATCTCTCCCATGCACCAAGGAAGAGATTGGCGTATAAAGGCTCGCAGACCGCACCCATGGCCGTGCCGCGTCGCTGTAGGGAAAAAGAGTCCTTGAATACGAAAAAGTTGTAGTTGAGGACGTAATGCAGCAGCTTGAGGATCAGATCGCACATAGGGTCGTCCAGGCTAAGTGCCCCCAAAAAGAGGTGGACCTTCATCAATACCATCCGTGTGGTCGATTCAATTGTATAACGCCTCCACGTCGGCAGTGACAAGTAGAGTATCATCATCCACAAAAATGCCGATCACACATGTGATCCGTTGTCATGGCCCAATAAGATCCTGGTGGTGCACCACCTCTCCATACCTCCCCTTGAGAAAGCAAGGAAAAATGCAAGCGAAGCGCGCGTTGGGGTTGGAATCACCCGGTTTGTGCATTGTGCCAACTCCTCCCACAGGGTGAGATGGCTTTATACCTCTTAGATTAAATGAGTTTTCCTGAAACACAGAGTTGTGCACGGTCAATAAAAAATTGGTCACTATTGCCTGATTAGCATTTAGCTTTCTTACTGCATTACACCGACCTGCGCTGTTTATATTTACATCTATACTAATTCTATTCTGTTCACTTATGTTATGAATACTACCCTGTCAGAGAGAATTTGTTTACTGTTTGATGTCTAAATTACTCTAAAGAACCCTAAGGCCTCTTTCACATTTCCGGCCGCATGTGAAAACCTTTCACACTTCCGGCGCCCAAAATGCTGTTTTTGCCGGATGGTTTCTGATGCTTGGAGAGATAAGAAACCATCCGGCAAAAACAAAAAACGTTACATGCAGCGTTTTTTTCCGGACGCCGCAATGTACATTTGCGCCGCATCCGGACAAAACCGCATGCAACGCATTGACATGCGGCGCCATCCGGCGCTAGTGCATGTCAATGCGAAAAAAGCCGCATGCGGCGCATCAGATTTTCAGATGCGGCGCTGCGGCAAAATGCCGGGGGCGCCGCCATGCGCCCGCCGGAAATGTGAAAGAGGCCTAATACTATCCCTGAATTTATTTTGTACATAATGACTTGATAAAAATAACGTGTTTCTTGTGTTTAACAAATACACTCCTTAACTTTGAAATTACAATACCAAGATGGAAAAGTTGTGGAATTATGGAAATCACAGGATTGATAGACATCTTAATGATATGCAAATGTGGAAAAAATGGAAACATTTTCATTTACATTTCAATTTCTTCAGTATTGAGTACAAGCACCACACAGAGAAACAACACAGCCTTGGCTGCTATTAATAAGGTTATTATTGGTTGTCTGAGGAATGTTCTACCACACTGAATGCGCTTGTGGAAATCGCCAAGATCTGTTAATTGTGGGTCTCTTTGCAATGCCGACCAATGACATGTCTATCGATAATGTGATTTGGATAATTCCATGACTTTTCCTTCTTGCTATTCAATGAGGTGTTTTCTCTGCTTCTGGGATACTTTGGAAAAATATCCATGATACTGGTTCCATGACCAAATCAGTGTAATGCTGAGCTATCAGTGTACCAGGAATGACTAGAAAGGTCTGGCTACACACTTATATATACTTATATATATTACTCAATCAAATTGATATCTCCATTTATCAGTGAGATATGCTTAATCTCAGAATGTTTACACATAGTAATATTTCCCTAGGGTGTATACCTGTATTTTCCTAATATGATCACTTACAGCACAAAATTTGCTAAAATGACATACAGAGTATGATATGTTTGCCATTTCTCATTATACACGTTAGACACTTTCTTTACCCCAGCTGTGGAATGTAATTTACTTCATTATTTAGCTTGATGATTGGGGTTACTAACGTGTCGCGTGACATGATGTCACTATGAGCAAAACATCATAGCTGCTATGGTCTGTCTCCTGCTGTCTCTTAGGGGCCAGACCTGATCACTCCAGAAAATAGACATCAGGAGATGCGTTGGAATGTTACAGAATTAATAATGTAAGTATATGGACAAGTTTGTTACTTTTGGGTTGCAACCCATGACCTACGTGAACATGATGCAATTGTTGCAAAAAACTGAATTTTTGATTGCCTGTTGTAAGAGTTGTCTGCAATTTTGCCATTTTTCACAATAAAATCACAGTTTTAATATACACTTTTGAACACAGACAAAATAGGCCCCTGTGCAACAGTAAAAAGGGCCCTTTGTTGTCCAATAGCTCATTGTAATGCACAATTCCACTTGTTTTGGAGGTGAAAATGGGCCCCGTTACTTCTTGGGCCCCTGATTGCACCAGTGATATGTCTGTCTCTGCTAAATAGCTGTGTTATGTGAAACCACTCAAATACATTGATTGCCGGACTTTGCCTGAGAATTTAACTCAACGAAACCGTGTAGCCCCAGCCAAAAAGTATTGTACTTCTTTCCACTTGCACTAGGTTCTGAATTATTTTAAGATGCTGGTTGGTAATTCTACCACACGTCACATTGTCTATAGAAAATGCAGTTCTTGCCAAGCCTGAAGTCCTCCTGAACAACTGGCAGACAAGATTGCAGTGCCCTGCAAATGCTACAGACTCTTCCAATAGACCAAAATGTTGTTTATGTGACTCCAAGTAAATGATTAATCATGCTTCTGATGTCTGTGTCTCGGAATCACTAATGAATACCATACTTGAGAACTAGCTTCCCAGTGTCTGTCCTTTCTGCGAGTTCCATTGGAAGTCCCAATCCATATGATTGGTGGAGGTGGAAATAGATTAGAAAATACTTGTGATGTGCTTGAAAGATCAAGGAAGGGAGCTGATAAATGTTGCAGCAAAGGATTTGTGTAGGAGAGGGTGGCTGCTGCCCTACCATTTTTGATCTGACACACTATACAAGGTCATCGGCAGTTCAGAAAATTCCACAGAGGTTTGCATTTATAATGAAGACGCCTCCGTGCCATAATGTACAATTTAATCATAATTCCTGCATAATAGGAAGACCTGAGTGTGAAGCTTTCCCTTTAGGCTTGAAGTTGTTCTACTCAACTGAAAGGCAAAGATGACTAAAATACCCAAACTGCTTCTGCGAGTGAGATTTAATCTAAGATTCGGAAATGTGCTGAAACTGGCAGTCTAAATCCCTGGCAGACTTGCTCTTTGAAACTGTGATTGTAGTCATACACAAGCCATGGATGAATGTTTTACAGACCTATCTTTCCGATTAATTCAAATGCCAGAATGAGATTTTGACTGTAAAAATCAATACTTTTTTTTATTTCTTTAGTTTAGACACAGTGCATTTCAGCAAATTATTTCTTAACCAAAGTGCTAGATTGATAGTTTCCCTAAATTTAGCATGTAATACAATATTGATGTAATAAAATGATAGCTAGAGATTGCATGAGAGGTCTTCTTCAGGGCTCTCTAATTCCAGCTTGTTAAAAGCTGAGCAGCTCACTCACCATATGTTATTGACTCTATTAACAGAATTAGTAGCTCTACTAATTAAAAATAATTCTGTCATAGGTTTCAGTTTATGCATGGCCAACACAATTTAGCTAGCAAATCTGGCCATTCATTGGAGATTCTTGTTGATAAATAACAAGCAAAATCGGATAAACAAAATTCCTATTTTATCCTTGACCTCTTATAGCACCACTCCAGTGGTTTTTTTTTTTACAGCAGCGCTGGAGTGGTGCTACTAATGTAAGGCCCCTGCACTTAGTCTTATACTTAACATCCACTATCTTGTTCTGTTCCCGAAGCCATTCTGCTCGATTTCCAGCAGTTTGTGACCTCCCAAATCCTTCTAGTGCTTGCTAGAGCGAGCTGGAGGTCACTTTTCAATGCAAGTCTATGAGAGCAAGTTGTGATCACAAGATGGCTGCGCAGGACCAGAGTGGTGCAGGGAAGAGCTGAAGACGCCGGGCGGTGAGTGTAATATTAGGTGCAGGGATCTTACGTTAGTAGCACCACTCCAGTGCTACAATTAAAAAAAACGCTGGAGTGGTGCTTTAACATAATACCTATTTTGGGCCCTAAGGTAATGTTTGTAATAACAGCTGCCAATGTTGGAAAATAACTAAAGCAACAATAGTCACTTATTCTCCCCCAGCAAACCATCCTGACCCTCCAACAACACTCCTGGTCTGTGTTTACATGTGGGCAGCACTTGACCACTGCAGCCATTTAGTGTCTACCGCCATGTGTTCTACTGCTGAAATCACCACTCAGCGATGGGAGCGGTGATGTCGGTAGTAAGGTTCATAACTAATGGAGAGGTCACGTACCCTCTGCATGTCTGTCATATGGTGTGTTACTGGACTCACCCCACAGCTAGTAGAGCTGTGACATCAGTAGTAAAGTCCATGACTTCTGCAATCATAACTTGCCATCCTAAACTCAGACCGGGAGCTCTGCTGGAGGAACAGCAGTGGATCGCTGGTCAAAGAAAAGTTGAATAGGGTTGCATTTGTTATTTTACTTTGACCATGGTATCATGGAGTTTGAACTAACATTCGACCATGAAGTACATTTTGATCATGGGTCGTTAAGTGAATAAACCTCCCCCATAGATAAATAGGGTCTTTAGCTGTCATTAACTGCTATTATCACTGAGGCCGGTTTCACACGTCTTACATTCACTGTTGTAGTATAGACGGTGATGTCTGGACCTGCCGCGGGCCTTCTGACCTAACTCAATGGACTCATATGTCATGTATGCCTATAAGGCAGTTGAGTTTGGGTCAGGAGACCTGCAGGCAGTCCAAATATCACAGTCCACATTTTGTGAATGTGTGAATCTGGTCTTGAGGGCAGAGATAATTATAATATAAATATTCAGAGCTGAATTGATACAGAATATTAGAAAACTGTATACCTTTCCATTATTCAAACAGTAATAATTGCTGACACTAAAATAACCCTATCTCTGAGGATGGCCTCGTATATTAAATAAGTATACTATTACTATATGCTTCTGTTTTTACCTTTGTTTATTTTGCATGTAGTTTTTTTTATTAGAATTACGCTTTCCCACTTCTGCAGTATGGAAATATAGCCTGAAGCCCACAATAGGTATTTTACCTCCTAGTCTATTAGCTGATCTCTAGAGAAACTGTCCACTGTAGTCCTTTTGATTTCTTGCTGTTTGCTACATCATTGTGAAGATGAAATGCTTCTCTCTTTGCAAAAAACTAAATGGAAAAAGCTTTTAAAAATAATTGAGATTGCAGATATTTTTCTTCGCAGATTAGCTCATGTTAGCCACATCCCTCGTTACTGCTTTTTTGTCATTTTGGTAACTGCAGAACATGCAATTTTATTCCATTGAAATTATGTGTGGACATTATTTTCGGAATCTGTATTACAAAGTCCTTTATCCTTTTATTAGTTTAGTACTTAAGTCTTGGATGCACTAAAGAAGCCTATCAGTGAAAATCAATTGAAATGAAGTTAGATAAAGTCCTGGTGCACTATGACAGGCTCAGGCAGTGTACAATAAAATCAATTAAGGCCTTTACAGCCACATGGTGGGTTTTACTCATCCAATCCCTCTTCACACATTGCTGCCATTAGCTTGGCTACAGTTTTTATGTGAATTATGATTAATTAAATTTTGGCTATGAATTTATAGATGGGTCATTACTGAGCAGAATTTATTCTCTGCATTTGTGCATTGAATAATTGTGTTGGCCTTTTCAACTAGTCTTTTGGTCCAGGAAAGAATAGGAAAACATACTTCTTTTTTTTCCACTAACCAATGATCATGCAACATTTATAATCCAATAACAATGAATTTACACTACATTATGATAGTTCACATAAATGTATATACAGTGCCTACAAGTAGTATTCAACCCCCTGCAGATTTAGCTGGTTGACACATGTGGAATTAACTTGGCATTGTGACATTTGTACTGTAGATCAGCCTGGAAGTGGGAAATGCACTGCAGCAAAAATTTTTGTTGTAATTTTTTTTTTTTTTTTTAAAAACGTTAAAAGTAAATTCAGAGTGTCATTTATTATTCAACCCCTCAAACCACAAGAATTCTGTTTGGTCCCCCTAAAGTATTAAGAAGTAGTTCAGGCACCAAGAATAATGAGCTTCACATGTGTGGATTAATGATCTCTTTTGCCAGCCTTTTCTGACTATTTAAGACCCTCCCCAAACTTGTGAACAGCACTCATACATGGTCAACATGGGAAAGACAAAGGAGCATTCCAAGGCCATCAGAGACAAGATCGTGGAGGGTCACAAGGCTGACAAGGGGTACAAAACCCTTTCCAAGGAGTTGGCCCTACCTGTTTCCACTGTTGGGAGCATCATCCGTAAGTGGAAGGCTTATGGAACTACTGTTAGCCTTCCACGGCCTGGACAGCCTTTGAAAGTTTCCTCCCGTGCCGAGGCCAGGCTTGTCCGAAGAGTCAAGGCTAACCCAAGGACAACAAGGAAGGAGCTCCGGGAAGATCTCATGGCAGTGGGGACATTGGTTTCAGTCAATACCATAAGTACCGTACTCCACCGCAATGGTCTCCGTTCCAGACGAGCCCGTAAGGTACCTTTACTTTCAAAGCGTCATGTCAAGGCTCGTCTACAGTTTGCTCATGATCACTTGGAGGACTCTGAGACAGACTGGTTCAAGGTTCTATGGTCTGATGAGACCAAGATCGAGATCTTTGGTGCCAACCACACACGTGACGTTTGGAGACTGGATGGCACTGCATACGACCCCAAGAATACCATCCCTACAGTCAGGCATGGTGGTGGCAGCATCATGCTGTGGGGCTGTTTCTCAGCCAAGGGGCCTGGCCATCTGGTCCGCATCCATGGGAGGATGGATAGCACGGCCTACCTGGAGATTTTGGCCAAGAACCTCCGCTCCTCCATCAAGGATCTTAAGATGGTTCGTAATTTCATCTTCCAACAAGACAACGACCCAAAGCACACAGCCAAGAAAACCAAGGCCTGGTTCAAGAGGGAAAAAGTCAAGGTGTTGGAATGGCCTAGTCAGTCTCCTGACCTTAACCCAATTGAAAACTTGTGGAAGGAGCTCAAGATTAAAGTCCACATGAGACACCCAAAGAACCTAGATAACTTGGAGAAGATCTGCATGGAGGAGTGGGCCAAGATAACTCCACAGACCTGTGCCGGCCTGATCAGGTCTTATAAAAGACGATTATTAGCTGTAATTGCAAACAAGGGTTATTCCACGAAATATTAAACATAGGGGTTGTATAATAATTGACCCACACTTTTATGTTTAAAATTTATTAAAATTCAACTGAGCAACATAACTTTTTGTTTTGTAAGATTTATGCTTCTGTTAATAAATCCTACTCTCGTTTGCAGTTTGAAGGCTCTAACTTATTTGCATCTTATCAAACCAGCTAAATCTGCAGGGGGTTGAATACTACTTGTAGGCACTGTACGTAGGTTGTGCTCCCCACTTATATGTCTAATGTGCTCATCTACTTCTATTAAAAATAAAAATATCATACATTTTGGTAGTATACATTGGTTTATCAGCTGTATTAAAAAGCATTGTCTACAACTACTCATTTCAGCACAACAGTATGATAACATGATGTATACATCTCCATTGTCAGTACCATTTCAACTATGTCCACGCCGTATCTCCCAGTGCTTGCATGACATTGTTATGTCACGTGAGCTCTGCAGCCGATCTGCGGGCATTTATGGGCTGCTGCACTCTCACTTCCTTTATATGAAACTGGCATCCAAAGGAAGTCTCAACTGCTGCTTCTTTCTTCCTCCAAATGTTAGTTTCATCTGAAAGAAGCGTACCTTTGGCGGTCACTGAAAATTTGTAGGGCTCACTGACATAACAATGTCACAGGAAACCCGACACCGTCACACCAACATCACTGAAACGCCTCCGGAATCAGAGGTGAATACAGGCTGTTTTTATTTTATTTTACATGGGGGAATATAGTAATAAAGAAAGGATTTTTGACTAGTGGATAACATTTAAGCTTTGTTGTGGATACTACCTAAATTCATGTGCAGATTCCACCCCTAAATTTGCTAAAAATTTTGCTGGCAAAGCGTGATCATTATTGTGATTGATTCTGCACTGAAAAGCCCAATGTTAGCTCCACGGAACTTCTTTATGAAAGTTCAGGTGCATAGACTTTGAATATTTTCCACTGCAGAAATATATGAAACCTGTGGAAAAAAATGACTAATCCGGGAAATTTGCTGAAGCCTTCAATTTTCATTTGCTATGCATAGGTTCTGATGTTATAGCTCCATCGCTGCAGGAATTGTGCTGGTTGTGAGCAGTTTTCAGATTGATTGCAGCTAAAAGGAGCTTGATCATTAATGGCCACTTGGTTAACGACTGCCTGCAAAATTGCATAGTCGTCAACAATCAAACAGCTTTTAGCTGCAGTCAGTTTGAAAAAAGTGACAATCTGCATGTCGTCTGGATTTTGGCCACAGTATGAGCAAATCCAGTCTTTTATGCCACCTCCACAAGATAGTATTTGGTTGGTATTTTGCCTCTTTACTTAGTCAGAATCAGGAGTGAGTCTACAACATGAAGAGGCACAAAAGTTTCCAGTATATTTATTTTCTTTCTTTGTAGGTTCACCTTCTAGTCTTAGTATTTAGCAGATTTTCTGCAGCAGTTTGTACCTATTAGGTAAATTAGGTTACTCATTTTTAACACGTTTTTGACCCTTTTGACCCTGCAGTTATTGTCTCTTTTTAGGCTCTGTTCACATGTCCAGTAATCATCTGTTAGAATGGACCCAGCAGCAATCCTTTGGCAAAAATGTTGTGCAGAAACGTATTTTTTGTCTTGCTAAAAAAAAGATTATTTCAACTGGATCTGTTTTTTTAGGCCGGCGTCACACTTGCGAGTGTGATGCGAGTAAGTCGCACGACTTTCTCGCATCAACACCCGGCACGGCCGCCCGCTCTCGGACCAAGTGTGCGGCTGCATGTATTTCTATGCAGCCTGCACACTCGGGTCCGAGAGCGGGCGGCTGTGCCGGGTGTTGATGCGAGAAAGTCGTGCGACTTACTCGCATCACACTCGCCAGTGTGACGCCGGCCTTAACATTGAAGTTTACTGAAAACCGACCATCCGTTTTCTTCCACTTGAAACTGTACCAGTAAGCAAAAAACAGATCCTTTTCAAGTGAAAGAAAAATGGGTGGCTAGTTAACTGATCAGTTTCCCATAGACCTCAACGTTAAAAAAAAAAAAAAAAAATGGATCCAGTTGAAATCATCTTTTTATCAGCAGTACCAAAAAGTTACAAAGGAAACCTACAAAGTCTCGTTCTGACGCTCCATAGGCTTACATTGTAAATGCCACATTTGGGTCACTCAGAGTGCAGTATGATATGGAAAGTCTAAAGAGAGGACTGGGACAGCGCTGGATGTGTGGGAGAAAATGGTGGTAGGTGAGTATATTAGCACACTTACAGTACATTACATACACATATGCATCAATTTTGTTAAAAAGCAAACTCATTATAGTGCTTCCTTTAATTACAATTAAAAGTGTCATGTAGTGTTAAGCTAAAGTGCTCTAATAAGGCGTTATCCCAGCATGCTCGGGTGCTAACTGAGTGTCTTCGACGTGCTCGAAAAATATGTTCGAGTCCCCGCGACTACCTCTTTTGACTGTTCGACAACCTCAACACTTGCAAAGATTGCCTGTTTGTTAGGTAATTCCTGTATGTGTTGCCGCTGTTGAGCAGCCTCGAGACATGCAGCCGTGAGGACTCGAACATATTTTTCAAGCACTCCGAAGACACCGAGTTAGCACACGAGCATGCTTATCAGAGCATGCTCGCTCATCACTAGCTTCTGGATATCATCAGCTATAGTGGATGTCTTCAGTGCTGGCTACTCTCCATTTTTCTACAGGTCCTCTTTAGTTTTTTTATACTTTTCAATTGATGTCATAATAAATTGTGTCTGTGTACGGTATATATAGATGTGTAAAAAATATCTACAGTGGGGGAAATAAATATTTGATCCCTTGCTGATTTTGTAAGTTTGCCCACTGACAAAGACATGAACAGTCTATAATTTTAAGGGTAGGTTAATTTTAACATTGAGAGTTAAAATATCAAAAATAAAATCCAGAAAATCACATTGTATACATTTGTTTGCATTTTGCAGTGAGAAATAAGTATTTGATCCCCTACCAACCATTAAGAGTTCTGGCTCCTACAGACCAGTTAGATGCTCCTAATCAACTCGTTACCTGCATTAAACACAGCTGTCTTACATAGTCACCTTTATAAAAGACTCCTGTACACAGACTCAACTAATCAGTCAGACTCTAACCTCTACAACATGGGCATGTTCATGTCTTTGTCAGTGGGCAAACTAACAAAATCAACAAGGGATCAAATACTTATTTCCCCCACTGTGGAGATCAATAAATATGTATAGATATAGTGCATAAACACAATAATAGATCTATATATATGTATATTTGTGTCTAAAGATGTCTATAAATGTGTGTGTGTATATTGTACATCGTTGAAACAGATAAACAGTAATTAGAACAACTGTCATACTGTCATATGCGTACTATATGCAAATTAAGCTGTGAGCGCAAACCATTCTCCGTGAAAATCCCCCCTGCAAATTAGTGGAAAATGTGCCGCGACACACAGCTGTTGCTTTTTAATCAAGCATCGGCATAGTTATATTTTGCTTTGTGTTTAGAAATAATAATCGCTCAGACTTTCATTTAATGCAGCCCTTTAGCTCTTGCAACCAGCCAGGCGGCCCAGCAGGAGCGGACATTAACCCTTCCCGTGCCGCCGGGGACCTGCCACGCATTTTTTTTGCTAGGCAGAGCCCTCCTTCCTGCTTGCCTGTGTACAGGGAGATGTTTTGGCACACTAGATAAAGCATGTACACAAGGCCCTCTGCAAACTTAATGAGACCGAACTTTGCTGACATAATTTATTCATGTTCAAAAATGTTATCAGAGCATAGCCGTCTTTGTGGAGCTGTATTGATACAAAGCTAAGGCATCCTTGAACTCACATTAGCTCTTACATTAGCTCATGCATGAAAATGCTCATCAAGCTTGTCCATACAGACATATTTGCGTGGAAGGCATCATCATTTGTAGCTCGTGTACTTTTTTTTACTAATTTTATTTCTTTATTAGCGAAATAAGAGCCATGTAGCGTTAATGTGGCGCATCAATCTACGTCTTCTCCAGACTTCTGTTCTTCCTACAAAAAAATAACGATAGTCCATTAACAATTGTCTAAAGGAAAATACGGAATAAGGCTGTCAGGCTTAACAAGCACCTGTGCTGGAAGGGTTAATAAACACCCTGAGCCGTGCTGATCTTATAGCTTTAGCGAGTCTTAATCTGTAAGCTTGATTACCTCCTAACCCCCAGTCGCCTGCCTCCCTTCTCTCGCAGCAGGAGTTTTACGGCAGTATTAGTGGCATTTTGCCCAGCTTTTGGCTTTAGGGAAATCATTCAGTGAGAAAAAAAGCAGAAGGACAGGATCTGCCTAGTGCTGCAGGGTCATTAACACAACTTTGTGGCAGGACATCATTCAAAAGCTATATTAGGGGTCTGTGCCCACTGTCATAGTACAACCATAATTGTCTCGCTAAGCAAGCCGTAGGTAACCTATCGGAAAACCCGTAACCCCCCTTACATTCCTCGACTTATGGATTCCTGGTAATCGGTGCATGCTCTTTTTTATTTTCTAATAAATGTTTTCTTTATTTTTGCTAATAAATAAAAACCATTTTATATATATATATATATATATATATATATATATATATATATACAGTGCCTACAAGTAGTATTCAACCCCCTGCAGATTTAGCTGGTTGACACATGCGGAATTAACTTGGCATTGTGACATTTGTACTGTAGATCAGCCTGGAAGTGGGAAATGCACTGCAGCAAAAATTTTTGTTGTAATTTTTTTTTTTTTTTTTTTAAAAACGTTAAAAGTTAATTCAGAGTGTCATTTATTATTCAACCCCTCAAACCACAAGAATTCTGTTTGGTCCCCCTAAAGTATTAAGAAGTAGTTCAGGCACCAAGAATAATGAGCTTCACATGTGTGGATTAATGATCTCTTTTGCCAGCCTTTTCTGACTATTTAAGACCCTCCCCAAACTTGTGAACAGCACTCATACATGGTCAACATGGGAAAGACAAAGGAGCATTCCAAGGCCATCAGAGACAAGATCGTGGAGAGTCACAAGGCTGGCAAGGGATACAAAACCCTTTCCAAGGAGTTGGCCCTACCTGTCTCCACTGTTGGGAGCATCATCCGTAAGTGGAAGGCTTATGGAACTACTGTTAGCCTTCCACGGCCTGGACAGCCTTTGAAAGTTTCCTCCCGTGCCGAGGCCAGACTTGTCCGAAGAGTCAAGGCTAACCCAAGGACAACAAGGAAGGAGCTCCGGGAAGATCTCATGGCAGTGGGGACATTGGTTTCAGTCAATACCATAAGTACCGTACTCCACCGCAATGGTCTCCGTTCCAGACGAGCCCGTAAGGTACCTTTACTTTCAAAGCGTCATGTCAAGGCTCGTCTACAGTTTGCTCATGATCACTTGGAGGACTCTGAGACAGACTGGTTCAAGGTTCTATGGTCTGATGAGACCAAGATCGAGACCTTTGGTGCCAACCACACACGTGACGTTTGGAGACTTGATGGCACTGCATACGACCCCAAGAATACCATCCCTACAGTCAAGCATGGTGGTGGCAGCATCATGCTGTGGGGCTGTTTCTCAGCCAAAGGGCCAGGCCATCTGGTCCGCATCCATGGGAGGATGGATAGCACGGCCTACCTGGAGATTTTGGCCAAGAACCTCCGCTCCTCCATCAAGGATCTTAAGATGGGTCGTAATTTCATCTTCCAACAAGACAACGACCCAAAGCACACAGCCAAGAAAACCAAGGCCTGGTTCAAGAGGGAAAAAGTCAAGGAGTGGCCTAGTCAGTCTCCTGACCTTAACCCAATTGAAAACTTGTGGAAGGAGCTCAAGATTAAAGTCCACATGAGACACCGAAAGAACCTAGATAACTTGGAGAAGATCTGCATGGAAGAGTGGGCCAAGATAACGCCACAGACCTGTGTCGGCCTGATCAGGTCTTATAAAAGACGATTATTAGCTGTAATTGCAAACAAGGGTTATTCCACGAAATATTAAACATAGGGGTTGTATAATAATTGACCCACAATTTTATGTTTAAAATTTATTAAAATTCAACTAAGCAACATAACTTTTTGTTTTGTAAGATTTATGCTTCTGTTAATAAATCCTACTCTCGTTTGCAGTTTGAAGGCTCTAACTTATTTGCATCTTATCAAACCAGCTAAATCTGCAGGGGGTTGAATACTACTTGTAGGCACTGTATATGTATGAGTAGCTGTACATTCAGGGCTCTTGTTATCATTATTACACTTTATTAGATTTGTTAGACCAGGTTAAAAGCATCTCCTCTGTCACACTTGTAAAAAGATGTGGTGAGATGGAATGATTTATTGCAAGATACAGTCATTGTTTAGCAGATATGTAGAGATGAATAAGATCAACGTTTATACTTTACAATTGTTCCAAAACTAAGAAAGGATAGCGATTGCTGAGACGTAATTGGACTTGACTCAGCGTCCATTGACTGCAGTACAAAGCACCACACCATCACGGACTGAAATTTACAGGCTAAGGGTATGTTTCCACATGGCGTAAATGGTAGTGCTTTGGATGCAGCGGATCCCCGCTCCGTCCAAAGCACTGCCCCCTTTTGTACGCGCGGTGATACCGCATGTGTTCATTGAACCATGCGGAATCACCGCATCCTATACATAGAAAGGGTTATTTATCTTGCAGAGACGGAGCGTCTCCGCAAGATAAATAGACATGCTGCAGTCTAGAAAGACGCGCCGGATGTCCAGTTACGCAGGGAAACTGGAGGAGTCCCTGCACGCATAGTGAAGATGGGATTTCATAAAATCCCATCCACTATGCTGTAACATCTGAACGCTGCAGATTGATCATCGCCTGTATGTTGCAGAGCTGATTGGGGTATGGCAGCTTCTAGAGTCTCCCATGGAGACTATTGAAGCATGCCAAAAGTATAAAAAAAATGTTTTTAAAAATATAAAAAAATAAAATAAAAGTTCAAATCACCCCCCTTTCACCCCATTCAAAATAAAACAATAAAAAAATGCTCTGGTGTTTCAGAGAAAATCATTTTAATACCATGCAAGTATAGGCAGAAGACCTGTCACTCCAGATCAGCGGGTGGGGAGAAGTCTGCAGAGATCCGACCGTCTCACTAGTCTCCCTTGTGGCTGGGTCAATCTGTGTATTAGGGGTTGAGATGGGAGAATCGATTTACAAGACTATGGTCCATCAGCCAGGTAAGTACTCTGTGACCTCTGGGTGGGAGACCTGTGAATTTCCCTACCTCCTGGCATTCCCTTCTCTTCTTTTGATTAGCGAAGCTGGCGCGACATCATTATTGCAGCGTGATGCACACATGACAATTTACCAGCCCAGCTAATAAAAAAGAAGAGCAGGGAATGCTGGCGGTAGGGACATTCTCAGGCCTCTTAACCATTAGTAACAGAGTACTGTGACCTGGCTGATGAAGCGGAGTTTTGCAAATTAATTCTCTAAACTCTAATTATGGGTACAGAGCACATTATTACTAAACAGTATCTAGACTCTCTATGTCATGATCACATTTGCACTTGTTAAACTCTCTAAGAGATCCTCTGGTCCTCACCCATAACTTCCAGAAGAAGGTGTGGACCATGAGCCCGGTGGATCCTCACATTTAAAAGAGTTGTTTGACAGTAAAAAAAAAATTTTAGACTCACCTTCCAACACCCCCGCAGATCCAACACTCCAAAGATCTGTGTCAACTTGAGAAGTGGTGTCTGATCCATTCGGAAATGATAACACCGCTGCACCGTATAATTGGCTACAGCATATCACTGGATGTTTTTCTGGCATGGCCTGCTGTGGGGAGCTGGAAGCTGAGTATGCCTCTATTTATTATTTTGAATTAATCTATTCCTAATAAAAAATAATTTTACTGTTGGACAACTTTTTTAAGCTCTTGATGCTTCCAATCTGTGGCAGCTGCACATGCAAAGATACCAATTAAAAGTAACAGAATTGAGAACAAAGTCTCTGGGCTGTAAAGAATAAGGGCAGTGGGCCGCCAGACAAAGTTTCAGTTGAGAACAATGCCAGGAGTGACCACCAGAGATGTTGATTAGACCATGACATCATATCAGGTAACAATCAGAAATCAAAAACAAACCCACATTTTATGAATGAGAATACAACAAAAACTAGAACAATAATTCTTAGGCTGACTGCTAAACTAAAGACACTCAGGCAATGAGTGAGAGGCCTGACTGGTTTTAATGAAAATACTCTGGTGACATCATCAGAAGAAGCCCACGATTATGCTTTCTGTATCACAGCAACAAAACTAAGCCACAGGAAGTTAAAGGGAAAACCTGTATCACATCAGCTGTTTTCATCCATATTTTATATTGATAATGCAAGTCGCAAATCTTTGATATACCAATTGTTCGGCTGATACCAGTAGTGACTACTAGACCTCATTGTAACAATAAAAAACATCCCTATAGCGCAGGGGTGGGGAACCTTTTTTCTGCCGAGGGCCATTTGGAATTTTATAAAAGTGTTCGGGGGCCGCATAAAATTATTAATAATGATGAGCGAGTATACTCGTTGCTCGGGTTTTCCCAAGCATGCTCGGGTGTCCTCTGAGTATTTTGTCCCCATTAGCAGGGCCGGCTCCAGGTTATTATGGGCCCTGGGCGAAAGAGCCTCAGTGGGCCCCTTTAACACAGACCACGATTCATGATGCACAGATACTGCAGAGAAATATAGATACAGTACAATGCCAAATACTTCACTTCTTCCATTACATGAGTGATATCTATTGTAAATTGTACAATAGCTCAAAAACCGCCAAATCCTCGCAGCGCACAGTACAGACTGGACAGTATAGTCCTCCACAATATTATGGGCACCACATAGTCTCCCCCTCATCACCCATATAATACCCCATGCAGGATGTCACCCCCCCCATCCCCGGCCTATATAATGCTCCATACAGAATACTGGACCCTAAATAATGCTCCATACAGGATACTGGTCCCCATATAATGCTCCATACAGGATACTGGTCCCCATATAATGCTCCATACAAAATATGGAGCTCTCCTCTGCGCTGTGCTGCGTTCTGCACTGTTACGGCTCAGGAAAAGGCTCTGTGGAAAGACTCCCCATTATCATTATCATTGCTTCCCCATCATCATCAATGCCTGCCCGTCATCATCATTGTCTCCCCATCATCATCATTGTCTCCCCATCATCATCATTGCCTCCCCATCATCAATGCCTGCCCATCATCATCATCGCCTCCCCATCATTATCATTGCCTCCACATCATCATCATTATCATTGCCTCCCCATTAATATCATCATCATCGCCTTCCCATTATCATTGCCTCCCCATCATTATCATTATTATTGCCTCCCCATTAATATCATCATCATTGCCTTCCCATTATCATTGCCTCCCCATCATCATCATTATCATTGCCTCCCCATTAATATCATCATCGTCTTCCCATTATCATTGCCTCCCCATCATCAATGCCTGCCCATCATCATCATCGCCTCCCCATCATTATCATTGTCTCCCCATCATTATCATTGCCTCCACATCATCATCATTATCATTGCCTCCCCATTAATATCATCATCATCGTTGCCTTCCCATTATCATTGCCTCCCCATCATCCTCATTATCATTGCCTCCCCATTAATATCATCATCATCGCCTTCCCATTATCATTGGCTCCCCATCATCATCATTATCATTGCCTCCCCATTAATATCATCATCATCGCCTTCCCATTATCATTGCCTCCCCATCATCATCATCATCATTCTTCCTCACCACCATCACTGCCTGCCTCCCCCCACCACCATCACACATACAGCACTGGCAGGCAGCACTCTCTCACATACACACAGGCATACACAGGCAGGCACACACACACACACGCAGGCACACACACACACACCGATCTCACCTGTCCGCGCGCTCTCTGCCACAGCCGGCCGCTGAATGATGATGTTATTCAGCGGCGCTGCTGTGAGAGAGAAAGCACCGGCGCCCCCTGGAGCTCGGAGCTGCGGCAGCGGAGGCACGGCGGATAGGTGAGTATTGCGCCGGCTCCTGCAGGGGCCCTGAGCAAGCGGGGGGGCCCAGTGGCGGCGCTGACGCCGCTAACGGGCGCGACAGCGAGTGGGCCGCCCCCCGCCTGCTCAGCGCCCCGGCACTTGCCCAGCCCTGCTATGTGCACACACTTACCCAGTGGCTCTACCCACACACAACAAGCGGCGTGCAGGAGAGGGGCGGGAGGATCGCACAGTCCCGGATTTCGCTGCTGTCACTGTGGGGGGGAAGCAGAGATGGATCTTCTGCTTCCGCTCACCAGGAACACGGGTGGGGGTTCCAGTGCGCCGCACTGCGAGAGGCCTGCAGGTGGCGCAGACCCCAAAACTTAATTGAAAAAGTGTCGGCTGCCTGCCGGGCTGGACCAGATGATATGGCGGGCCGTATACGGCCCGTGGGCCGGACGTTCCCCACCCCTGCTATAGCGCATGGAAGACCACCTGTCTGGTGCCGGTTCCCAAGGTCACCTTTCCAACTTCCCTACACGACTATTGTCCATTGGCCTTAACATCGCATGCTATGAAATCGTTGGAAAGAATAGTACTTGCCTACTTGTGCCCGAGGGTGAGGGCCTACACTGACCCCCTGCAGTTTGTGTACCAGCAGAGATTGGGGGTGGATGATGCTGCAGTGTCTCTGCTACATACAATACACTCATTCTTGGATAATGATGGAACTGCAGTGCGCGCCATGTTCTTTGACTTCTCAAGTGCTTTCAATACCCTACAGCCGCTCTTACTACGAAATAAGTTGACTGATATGGCGGTAGATGAGGGGATGGTGAACTGGATAAGCGACTACCTGACGGACAGACCGCAGTTTGTAAGGATGGGGGAGGTGGTATCTGGTAGTGTACAGAGCAGTGTTGGAGCCCCTCAGGGTACAGTGCTGTCGCACTTCCTCTTCACATTGTATACAGCTGACTTTCAGTATAAATCCGACTTCTGTCACCTCCAAAAATTCTCAGATGACTCAGTGATTGTAGGGGGCATTGTGGGGGACCGGGGTGAAGAGGAATATATAAGGGTGGTTTCTGACTTTGTGGATTGGTGTCAGACTAACTGTCTAGAACTAAACGTGAAGAAAACCAAGGAGATGGTGGTGAGTTATAGAAGGAAAAAGGATAATTACTTACCGATCACTATTGCTGGCCAGGAGGTGGAGATGATTGAGAGCTACAAATATTTGGGGGTTCACCTTTGTAGCGTCGGCGTCCCGGCCCTCTGACAGGCAGGGACGCCGTTCCCCTTACCAGCGCTCTGCGTCCTCAGCGCCCCCAGCGTCCTCAGCGCCCCCAGCATCCTCGGCGTCCTCCTTCCACCCTGCTGGGCCCGCGCGCTCCTTCCCTGCTGCTGGACTTAGGGCGCGCGCCCGCACCCTCCCCCGCTCTTAAAGGAGCCGCGCGCATTTTCCAAATTAGTCTCCGGCCAATGCCGGAGGACTCCACCCTATATTAAGGGCTTCCTCCTTAATGGAGGTGCCCGAGCAATGTTGTTATTGCACTGTATAACTCTGCTTCAGTTCTCAGCTCCTGTTTTCCAGTTGCCTGCCTGTTACCTGTCTGTTTGCTGTCTGCCATCTGACTGCAGCCCTCCCCGGAGGTTCGGACATCACCTGCAGTGATCCCCGGCTATTACAGAGACTCTTGCCTGCTCACTTGGGAGCGATCATCTGCCATCCGACTGCAGCTCTATCCGAAGGTTCGGACTTCATCAGCAGTGATCACCGGCTACTCTAGAGACTCTTGCCTGCTCACTTGGGAGCGATCATCTGCCATCCGACTGCAGCTTTATCCGAAGGTTCTGACATCTCCAGCAGTGATCACCGGCTACTCCAGAGACTTCTGCCTGCTCGCTTGGGAGCGATCATCTGCCATCGGACTGCAGCCTACCAGGAGGCTCCAACATCTCAGGTCGTATAAGCCTGTATATTCTGAGACTGTCCTGGTCACTTGCCGTGACAACCTGACTACCCAGAGACTGCCCTGGTCACTTGCCGTGACAACCTGTCTACCCAGAGACTGCCCTGGTCACTTGCCGTGACAACCTGTCTACCCAGAGACTGCCCTGGTCACTTGCCGTGACAACCTGCCTACCCAGAGACTGCCCTGGTCACTTGCCGTGACAACCTGCCTACCCAGAGACTGCCCTGGTCACTTGCCGTGACAACCTGCCTACCCAAAGACTGCCCTGGTCACTTCCCGTGAATTCCTGTCCGTATTCCCCGGGCGCCACCTGCTCTCTTACAAGTATACTGTCTTGTATAATAAAGCTCAGTGGTTTCACCTACCAGACCCGTTACAGTTTGCTCGGGCCCTGGAACCCGGTGGCACCCAAACCCCTTCACTCCCGGAATTGTGTCATGAACTATCTCGCCAGAGGTCGCAACAGGAGGCCATCCTGGGTCACCTGCGGAACGTCAATTCCCGCCTGGACACTCTGAATTCATCACCAGCAACCACCGCTGGAGCCATGACTCACAATCCGGCAGCCTCGCTGCTTCCCAATTCCGTGGTTTCCATTCCCAGACCCCGACTTTCAGCTCCTCCTAGGTTTGGAGGCGACCCTGCTCTGGCTCGTGGTTTCATTAACCAGTGCACCCTGCATTTCGAACTCCTGGCACACCAGTTTAACTCTGACCGGGCCAAAATTGCCTTCATCATGTCCCATCTCACCGGAGAGGCTCTGGCCTGGCTTAATCCTCTCTGGGAGAGAGAAGATCCTCTGGTATCTGACCTGCCTGCTTTTCTCTCGGCCTTCCGGAAGGTATTCGACGAACCTGGACGGAGGACCTCCTCTGCATCATCTCTGTTGCGTCTCCGTCAGGAGAGTCTCACCGTTGGTCAATATGCCATACGGTTCCGTACTCTAGCCTCAGAGTTGGCTTGGGACAATAACGCCCTGATTTCGGTCTTCTGGGAGGGTCTGTCCGGCCGTATTAAAGATGAACTTGCCGGTCGGGACATTCCAACCTCCCTTGATGATTTAATAAATCTTGCCAATCGAATTGATCTACGGTTCCAGGAACGTGCCAAAGAGGTCACCCGTGAGAGAGGGTTTCCTCGTCTTGCACCCTCGTTTCAGAGACCTATAACCCCTTCCGTTTCTCCCCAGATGCACACTGCTGAGCCTATGCAGGTCGACCAGACCAAGATGGTCAAAGCCCGTCAAGACTCACGCCGTGCCGAGAGGAGTTGCTTCTACTGTGGCAGTAAGGAGCACTGGATCCGTACCTGTCCGGAGAGGTCGGGAAACGCCTGTGTCTAGGTTCGCTCGGAGAGGTCCACCTAGACCAGAATAAATCCTCTTCATCTCTGCTGCTGTCTGTCTCTATTCTCATCGGTAAGAACCGTTACTTCGAACTGGCCCAACTTGATTCTGGAGCAGCTGGGAATCTTGTTTCACAGGCTCTAGTTGAGAAGTATCGCATTCCCACCAAACCTCTGGTTGAACCAGTATCTGTTGCTGCTGTGGATGGGGGTCTCCTACCTCGTCCCATCCAACTTATCACTGAAGCCATAACCCTGCAGGTGGGAATGTTGCATTCTGAGAGCATCTCGTTTCATGTTTTACCTGGACTCTCTCATGCTTTCTTACTAGGTCTGCCTTGGCTCCAAAAACATGCACCCGTGCTCGACTGGCAGAATGGAGAGATTCTTCGCTGGGGACAGGACTGTCATAAAACGTGTCTGGTGCCTGTTCATCCCGTCCGTTCTTCTCCTTCACCTGCTAATCTACCTGGACTCCCGATTCCATATTGGTCATTCGCTGATGTCTTTAATAAAAAGGAAGCAGAGACATTACCCCCGCATAGACCATATGATTGCCCGATCGACCTGCTACCCGGTACTACGCCTCCCCGTGGGCGTATTTACCCATTGTCCGCTGCAGAGACCAGGTCGATGTCAGAATATATCGAGGAGAATTTAGCGAAAGGATTCATCCGGAAATCTACCTCCCCCGCGGGAGCAGGTTTCTTTTTTGTAAAAAAGAAAGACGGATCTCTCCGTCCCTGTATTGACTACAGAGGCCTAAATTTGATCACGGTGAAGAATAAGTACCCTCTTCTGCTCATTCCGGAGTTGTTTGATCGTCTTAGAGGGGCTAGAGTCTTCACTAAACTGGATCTTCGTGGAGCATACAACCTGGTTCGTATCCGTCGAGGAGATGAATGGAAGACGGCATTCAACACCCGGGATGGCCACTACGAGTATCTGGTTATGCCCTTTGGTCTCTGTAATGCTCCAGCAGTCTTTCAGGAGTTGGTCAATGACATCTTCCGGGACCTCCTCTACTCCTGCGTTGTGGTGTACCTTGACGACATCTTGGTCTTCTCTCCGGATCTCCAGTCTCACCGGAGGGATGTTCGTCAGGTTCTGCTCAGGCTCAGGCAGAATCACCTCTTCGCCAAATATGAGAAGTGCCTCTTTGAGCAGACCTCGCTTCCGTTTCTGGGCTACATTATCTCTCAAACAGGTCGACGAATGGATCCGGAGAAACTGTCTGCCATCGAGAAGTGGCCCCGACCAGAGGGGTTGAAGGCCATTCAGCGGTTCCTGGGATTCGCTAACTATTACCGTCTCTTCATACCGCACTTCTCTTCCAGGACTGCTCCAATCTCAGCGCTCACCCGCAAGGATGCTAACCCAAACAGTGGACGCCCGAAGCAGAGGAGGCCTTTCTTTCCTTGAAACAAGCCTTCTCTTCCGCTCCAGTGCTGCATCGCCCGGACGGCAACAAGCAGTTCTTCCTGGAGGTGGACGCTTCCTCTGCTGGAGCCGGAGCGGTACTTACTCAAAAATCTTCATCCGGGAAGATGGTTTCCTGTGGTTTCTTCTCCAAACTCTTCTCCTCCTCCGAGCGCAACTACTCCATAAGAGATCGAGAGTTATTGGCCATTAAGTTGGCATTGGAGGAGTGGCGTTACCTACTCGAGGGGGCTCTTCATCCGGTAATCATCTACACGGACCACAAAAATCTGTCTTACCTTCAGCATGCTCAGAGACTTAACCCTCGCCAGGCCCGGTGGTCCTTGTTTTTTGCCCGTTTTGATTTTCTTTTGCATTTTCGCCCGGCTGACAAAAACATCAAGGCGGATGCCTTGTCCCGGTCCTTCCTGGTGTCGGATCTCGAAGATGAGCCTAAACATATCATCGATCCCACCAGAGTGATGCAGGTGGCTCCCGTGAGTCTAAATCGTCTCCCTCCTGGTAAGACGTTCGTATCAGAGACTGATCGGAAGAGAATTCTACATTGGGGTCATTCGTCTAAACTCGCTGGCCACGCTGGTCAGAAAAAGACCCTCCAACTCATTACCCGGCATTATTGGTGGCCTACCCTGCACAAAGACGTAATAGACTTTGTTTCTGCCTGTGTCTCCTGTGCCCGCAACAAAGTTCCGAGACACCTGCCTGCCGGCCGTCTTCTTCCGCTTCCTGTACCCGCTGCTCCCTGGCAACATATAGCCATGGACTTCATTACAGATCTGCCCGTCTCTGCCGGTTGTACGGTCATTTGGGTGGTCGCTGACCGCTTTTCCAAGATGGCTCACTTCATTCCTCTGCCAGGTCTTCCGTCTGCACCCGAGTTGGCTAAAGACTTTATCCGCCACATCTTCCGTCTCCATGGTTTGCCTCGTCACATTGTGTCAGATCGTGGGGTACAGTTCACCTCACGTTTCTGGAGAGCTACTTGTAAGTTACTAGACGTCACCTTGGATTTCTCCTCCGCTTACCATCCACAGTCCAATGGACAAGTTGAGCGAATAAATCAGAATCTGACCAGCTATCTCCGACACTTCGTTAATGCTCATCATTCTGATTGGGTGGAGCTCCTACCTTGGGCCGAATTCTCTTACAATAATCACGAGAGTGAATCGTCCACAAGTCTCCGTTTTTTATAGTCTTCGGTCAGCACCCTCGAATTCCTGTCCCCGTTTCCATCTCTGTGGACAATCCAGCTGCGGAATCTCTGGTTAGAGAATTCTCCTCCATCTGGGAGAGTACCCGGTCCGCACTCATTCAGTCATCCGAGCTCATGAAAAGACATGCTGACAAGAAACGTCTGGATCCTCCTCAATTCCGTCCTGGGGACAAAGTCTGGCTTTCGTCCAAATATGTTCGGCTCAAAATTCCTTCCTACAAGTTAGGTCCTCGGTTTATCGGTCCTTTTGAGGTCATCAGGCAGATCAACCCAGTGTCCTATAAATTGAAACTCCCGGCCAATTTGCGAATTCCTAACTCTTTTCATGTGTCTCTCCTCAAACCTGTGGTACTTAACCCTTTTTTCAAGTCTACAGGTACACCTCCTGCTCCAGTGTCTGCTGATGATGAATTTGAGGTAGAGAACATTCTGGCCACAAAAAGGGTAGGAAGAAAGACTTATTTTTTGGTGGATTGGAGGGGGTTTGGTCCTGAGGAGAGAACGTGGGAGCCTCGGGAGAACATCCATGCCCCTATCATCCTAGCTAAATTTCTTTCTGGCCTAAAGAGGGGGGGGCCTAGAGGGGGGGTACTGTAGCGTCGACGTCCCGGCCCTCTGCCAGGCAGGGACGCCGTTCCCCTTACAAGCGCTCTGCGTCCTCAGCGCCAGCCCTCAGCGCCCCCAGCATCCTCGGCGTCCTCCTTCCACCCTGCTGGGTCCGCGCGCTCCTTCCCTGCTGCTGGACTTAGGGCGCGCGCCCGCACCCTCCCCCGCTCTTAAAGGAGCCGCGCGCATTTTCCAAATTAGTCTCCGGCCAATGCCGGAGGACTCCACCCTATATTAAGGGCTTCCTCCTTAATGGAGGTGCCTGAGCAATGTTGTTATTGCACTGTATAACTCTGCTTCAGTCCTCAGCTCCTGTTTTCCAGTTGCCTGCCTGTTACCTGTCTGTTTGCTGTCTGCCATCTGACTGCAGCCCTCCCGGAGGTTCGGACATCACCTGCAGTGATCCCCGGCTATTACAGAGACTCTTGCCTGCTCACTTGGGAGCGATCATCTGCCATCCGACTGCAGCTCTATCCGAAGGTTCGGACTTCATCAGCAGTGATCACCGGCTACTCTAGAGACTCTTGCCTGCTCACTTGGGAGCGATCATCTGCCATCCGACTGCAGCTTTATCCGAAGGTTCGGACATCTCCAGCAGTGATCACCGGCTACTCCAGAGACTCCTGCCTGCTCGCTTGGGAGCGATCATCTGCCATCGGACTGCAGCCTACCAGGAGGCTCCAACATCTCAGGTCGTATAAGCCTGTATATTCTGAGACTGTCCTGGTCACTTGCCGTGACAACCTGACTACCCAGAGACTGCCCTGGTCACTTGCGTGACAACCTGTCTACCCAGAGACTGCCCTGGTCACTTGCCGTGACAACCTGTCTACCCAGAGACTGCCCTGGTCACTTGCCGTGACAACCTGCCTACCCAGAGACTGCCCTGGTCACTTGCCGTGACAACCTGCCTACCCAGAGACTGCCCTGGTCACTTGCCGTGACAACCTGCCTACCCAGAGACTGCCCTGGTCACTTCCCGTGAATTCCTGTCCGTATTCCCCGGACGCCACCTGCTCTCTTACAAGTATACTGTCTTGTATAATAAAGCTCAGTGGTTTCACCTACCAGACCCGTTACAACCTTGACAGCAAACTTGATTGGAGGTGTCATACAGAGAAGGTTCACAAGAACGGAATGAGCAGACTGTACTTTCTACGGGAGCTCAGGTCTTTCAATATGTGCAGTAAAATGCTGGAAATGTTCTACCAGTCCGTTGTAGCAAGCGCCATCATTTTTGCTATCATTTGCTGGGGCAGTAGTGTGCGAGTAGCTGACGCTAATAAGCTCAACAAACTTTATCAAGAAGGCAAGTGCAGCTGTTGGCCTCCATCTTGACTCTTTTGAGGAAGTAGTGGAGGATAGGATTCAAAAGAAGTGCAGGGCTATAATGAACAATAAAACACACCCACTATATGAGCTGTTCTTGAATCAGAAGAGCACATTCAGCAGCCGTCTAATTCTCCTAAGGTGCAAGAAGGAGAAATTCTGGAAATCGTTTGTGCCTACCGCTATGGGGATGTATAACAATTCACTAAGGGTAAAAGATGGCTACGACCTAGGGCTGGTGAACTAATGGAAATGATCAGAGATTTGCGTACATTTGTTTGTTACGTATTTTGGTTAGTAATGTGCAAGATCTGTGTATAGTAACTACTCTTTGTAACGCTGTTTGTAATGTTTTGTTTGTAATGCTGTTGTAACGCTGCTGTGATACCATAATTTCCCTCGGGATCAATAAAGTGTATCATATCGCATCATATCGTATAATCATTATTTAGGAATAGGACTAGAGTTATTGTCCCCCCTCAATAAATCGGTTTGCAAAGACTGACTATCATCAGACAGTGGAGTACTCCAAATGTAATCGATGGAACAACACAACAAGCAGCGTAATCATAAACCACCAATAAAATTAGAAAGATCGTTTATTGAAAAAATTCACTTTAAAAATGATTACCATTGAATATATATGAGTCAGGTAAGGAGGAAAAAGTGGGGAGCATCAAAAAAATACAATATATTAAGCAGCATTCAGTATGAAATACACAAAGAAAATCTAGTTAAAAGTAGTGTTTCTTACGTATGATGAGGGAGGATTAGATGAGCCCACCAACTCTGCCTCGACGCGTGCTTCACCTGTAGCTTTCTCAAGGGAGGTATTATTATTGATGTCCTAACTAATATTTATACTGTGGTCACAGGGACCAGTTAAAGTGCTGCATGGGCACCGCTGCTCGCACCATTGTAACTCTACCACCCACCATCATCACTGCGTCGCACTCATGTTGGGTCAATCATGCCTTGTGATGTCATAAACACTCGCTTTGAATAGGTGTATTTCATACTGAGTGATGCTTTGTATATTGGATTTTTTTGATGCTCCCCACTTTTTTCCTCTTTACTTGACTCATGCGTATTCAATTGTAATCATTTTTGACGTGACTTTTTTCAATAGACGATCCTTTTAATTTTATTTGTGGTTTACGATTACTCTGCTTATTCTCTTGTTTCATAGTCCTCATTGTAAGTCTTTATGGCAGGCCTTTTTGAGAAAAAGAGGCACTAAGGCTGGGTTCAGACTTGCGTTCGGCGGGTCTGTGTATGGCGACGTTCTTCCGCCCTTAAGCTCCGCCTACGCTCAGCCTACTTCCGCTTGCATCCTGCGTACCTATCTTTAACATTGGGTACGCAGGGACATGCGTTGTATGCGGATGCGTCCGCATGTGGCGTTTTGACGTGCCCGCCGATCGTGCGGGAATTCAACATGTTGCGTTCCCGTACGGTCGGCGGGCACATCAAAATGCCGCATGCGGACGCATCCGCATACTTCTGCATGTCCCTGCGTACCCAATGTTAAATATAGGTACGCAGGATGCATGCACAAGTAGGCGGAGCTTAAGGGTGGAAGTACACCGCCATACACAGACCCGCCGAATGCAAGTCTGAACTTAGCCTTAATGCTGTACTACTCATCCAGGTCGGATTTATGTTTATATTTTTGACACCTGGTTTAATTATTTATTTGACCTCTGTTCCATTCAAATGGGATATTCATGTACCATTCTTGAGATTAGTGGGGGTCCTAGCAGTATGGCCGGCGTCACACTGGTGAGTTTGATGCGAGTAAGTCGCACGACTTTCTCGCATCAACACCCGGCACGGCCGCCAGCTCTCGACCCGAGTGTGCGGCTGCATGTATTTCTATGCAGCCGTACATTCGGGTCTGAGAGCGGGCGGCCGTGCCGGGTGTTGATGCGAGAAAGTTGTGCGACTTACTCGCATCAAACTCGCCAGTGTGACGCCGGCCTATGACTCGAATTGATCAATGTTATACCCTATCCTATCGATTAGGGATAGCTTAGTAGTTTGGCTCAACCCCTTTCAGCCTGTTGTAGTGGAGTCTAGTATTTATTTATTTTACTCACTTATATAGCACCATTAATTCTGCAGAACTTTACAGACATCATCATCGCTGTCCCCGATGGGGCTCACATTCTAAATTCCCTATCAGTATGTCTTTGGAGTGTAGGAGGAAACTGGAGAACGCAGAGGAAAGCCACGCAAAGATGGAGAGAACATGCAAACTCCTTTCAAACGTCGTCCCTAGGTTTTGAACCCAGGACCCTGTTATAGTTATGTTTGTTTAAAAGATCTTTGTACAAAATTGCATTGTTTATAAATATAATAAAAAAATGAAAGAACCATAGTTCCAGTCCCTGAGAATTTTACAAAAATTTGTTTTGTGAGCTTAATCTGTTCTACACAGGAAGTTTTGGCAGCTTTTAGGCACCGCAAGCGTTAATGAGGCCTTATGAGAAAAGAACACATGACTGTGAAAAGCCCTTCATATCCTACAAGATTTTCTTTGAGATTCACTGTACTTTTCTTGTCTGTGGCCAAGGGCTGACCTCTCAGTATAAAAGTTAGGGGTCGGAAGAGAGCTATCTGACAGTTGCAGGAGTTGATATACTCTAGTTTAAATAGAATTGTCCTCAGTTAAAAATATAGTTCATCCATCGGTCAAACAGTCCTTATTCCCCTTAATTTAATTATGATGGCAAATGAGGGATGTAAGCAAGGGAGGAAAGAAAATTCTTTCACAAATCGCTGGTATCCTTTCCTTGGACAGTGTAAATCGAATCAATTAGAGATGTCAAAGCTTCTTTTACACGTCCATAATTCTCAACCAGAGGTCTCTGCCTGCAACTGGAAATTTAAATCAGAGCTGGAGTTATGAACTAAATTGTGAAATTACACATAATCAAATTTATGTTTCAAAGAGATGGATGGACACATTACAAAGTTCGATTGTATCAAAGTTTTTGCACCGACAACAAACATTTGAGGACATAAGCCATAAGCTAAAAGCATGGCGCCCTGTTGTTATAATTTGATTGTCTCCCTGCAACAGAGAAACCACATCAAGTCAAAGGGCCTTTTTTAACAATAGGGAAAACTGAATTGTGCGCCTGTGTGCTTCTCATTTTGTTTTATAGCTGATACTGATTCATTTAGAGGTCAGGCATTATTTAAAGAGACACTACGATGTGATAAACACTTTCATTTACCAGGCTTTTTAATACAATGTACAATACTTGTAATGTATGGATCGTGATCATGACAACTTTATTCGTTCAATGTTTAATTTTTGAATTATAGGTAAAACTTCAATAACCAATTGCCTGATATGTAGACATCCTTTAAAAAAAAAAGACCCAATGGTAGATAGGCATGAAATCAATGTTTCAGTATTTTAAAGGTCAAAATTGTAGTATGAGGCATGAGAGGAGGTCAACATTACAATAGTTGTTTATAGGGATTAAAATCATGATGCAGTTGACCTTTTGACAGCCAGGATAAGTATTATTTATACATTTAATGGGCCAGAAAATTTGTTAATCCGCAGTGTGAACGAGCCCTTATGCTTGAGACATAGACAAGAGCTTTAAGTTGTCACCAAAAGACAAAATTTTAGAATTTGAATTCCCAACATGCAAAACCGCACCAGAATTTTGGAGAGTTAATTTGACGTCTAAATCACAAAGGCAATAATTTGCCTATAATGTCTATTATTTTTCTAACAGCTTGGCAGATACAGGTATTTGGACAGGATTACATCCATATCATGTGGAATTACTAAAAGTGTACACATTTTTTAAACTCTTGAAGGTTACAGATCTGAACAATCAGAGATGTATATTAGAAACATATGTAACATGGGCTAGGAGAAGGGCAGTTGAAAAGCTATCAGTAAGCAATCAATTCAGCCATGTCCATGCATGATGCATTAGGTATAGCTATCCCTGGTTAATCAGCTCATATGGTAACTTGATCCTAATGTTGTTTTTGAGAGCTGTCAGATCAGTATTATGATCCTTCCTAGTGGTCATGGCATTGCGGGTATGTGTTCTTTGGTATTGATTGTACACAGTCCTCTAGAATTAAATTATGATCATGTCCAATTGTCGGCATTCAATATTCTTTTCTCTTTGCCTTTTTTTGTAGCAATAATATGTAATATCAGAGCAGAGGTAGATGTGACTGATGGCTCATGTTTGCGACATGGATCCCATTGGGTAATTATTGCCTCGAGTATAAGTGGATGTGTGCACATAAATTCCCTTTAAAACTTAATATTTTATTGATAATATTTAAAATACACCAACCCAGTGACAGCTATATACAGAGATATACCAGAATGAAACTGAACTGACAAATACTCTACAATAGTCCTCTGCTGGTTCCTATCTGACCGTGGAGGTTGGCACCCTAAAAGTACGATACTGGCGCCCCCACTGAGCGTAGGCTCTCCCTCACTCCCCTATTGCACCCTCCTACTATAGGTGGGAAAACACTGCAACTTAGAGATGAAGAGAGTCTTGGAACTAAGGGTATCGGACACAGAATTAAATCACCTAGTTCATGACATATTAAAGTCCATAGATAATATCATATAAGCACATGACCAACAGTGTATAATGAACATATATATCTTGTAACTGTATGGCCAAAAATATTTTGTTGTGCAAAATCAATGCTCAGATAGCGTTACCCAAATAAAGGAATAACATATAGTCACCCTAGATGATATACTAGCAATGAAGCTTATCATGGAGCAGGTAACATACTGATATATATCTCATTGTGCAAATAACCTGCCAGAGTAACGCTACCCACACAACAGAAATGACATGAGATGTGGTCTCTCTGAATAATAAATGAAAAATAGGACTTATCATGAGGTAGGTAGACCCCCCGACGCGTTTCCCCATTGGTGGCATGGTTCCTCAGGAGGTAGAGATGATGCCTGATGCCATAAAGATGCAATCCCTGTGTCCTAAGGGTCTGAATGAGGCCTTATCATATGCATCTTTTATTTGATAAAATCCTATTGCGTCTGTTCCTTAACGATTGTATGGCTTTTGTTGAATTTTGAAAGCATGCCACATATATGTCTTTGTTACATGACCCTATCGTTGGGTGTCCATCATGATATTCTGGTAATTGTTTACTGATTTATTATCTTTTTCTTTTTTCTTTTAATTTATTGTCATGTATGAAAAAAAAAAAACTTTGTTATGTATATTTGAGGCATGGGAGGGAACTTTTCATGTTCTGTGCATTTTCATCCATAGTATATGTGTTATGATGATACAAATATTAGTAGTTTATTTTGATATATTGGGCACTATTAATACAGTAGTACTGTTTTCGTTTTATATTTTGGTGCACATTTGGATTTCATTATCACCATTGTAGGCGGTATTTATGCCCCTTTCCTTGTGGTGAGGTATCAGAAGGATCTTTTGGTGACGCGTGCGTTCCACTATCTGGAACACTTACCATATTCGGTGCTAAGCGGCGGAAATGACGAGTTTGTCTGGTGTCTTAGAGCGCCTCACTTTTGCGTTCCACCATTGGAACGCTCACCATATCCAGAACGAAGCGGCGGAAGTGGTCAGTTCGCAGGGCATTATGGAGCGCCTGACAGTTCCGGCCGAGCGGGAACTTCGATATATCCCGGCATCTCGAGCATGTGCCACGACGTATTTATGATCTTTATCTTACAACATGACATATGACCCGGTCTTATTTCACCCATAATTTTGAGGGGCGGTGCCTATTTTGGCGTTCATCTGCGGTGGTTATTTAAGTCCATCTGTTTGGTTGCTTGACATGTCATCATCTTTATGGCATCAGGCATCATCTCTACCTCCTGAGGAACCGTGTCACCAACGGGGAAACGCGATCCGTGAAATTTTTATAACCTTTTGTACAAAGTAATACAATTTTTTACTTTTTATCATGGCCTTTACTATGAAATGTAAGTATTGAATGTCTGCTCAATGTGAGGATAGTTTCCAATGCAAACCCAATCTACTGCTAGTATCAGAAACGTGAATAAATATTTTCACTAGTCGTAATTAAATCTAGAGGTTTTCCACCTCTAGAGACATTTTTTGGATTACTTAAAGGGGTTTTCTGGGACTATTTTATTTCGGAACTAAGAACTAACATGCAGGTAATTGGTAATACCTGCCTATTTTACCCGGCGCTGGCTCAGAGCGGTCATGGACCACTTCTGACAGTGATTCTGATGCTTCACGTTAGCAGAGCAGTTCTTCCTCTTTGTGCTGCTCTGTTGACGGAGCATGGCAGCGTGTGTAATGCTGATTGACAGCCGGCTCCCTGCAGTTAGGCAACAGGGAGCCAGCTGTCAGTCAGCATCACATCAGCAGTCATGCTCCCTCAGCAGAACGGAAGAGAAACAGCTGCTCTGTCGACGTGACTTCAGTGGAAGACGCAGAATCACCATCAGTAGCAGTCTGTAATCGCTGTAAGCCGGCAGAGAACAGCAGCGGGCAGAACAGGCAGGTAGTCAGAAACTACCTGGCGTTATGTCTTAAGCCCATAGTAAAAAATAAATAGTCCTGAATAACCCCTTTCAAATGCATTTTTTTTACTTAAATAATAATTTTTGTAACTGGATTCTGTTAAAAAATTTGCACAATTTACTGTTTTAAGCCTTTGTATTGCTGGCTGCTCCTTTATCTGTCTTTTTCTGAGCTCTTTTCATCAAAGGTGTCTGTAAAAGCAAAGCAGTGCAAAAATGTTAATAAAAAAATTGTAAAAATAGATACATTTACGTAAAAAAAAAAAATATATATATATATTGCCCTCAAATGTGGACAACCCCTTTAAGCTTACGTACCTCAGGGCACATTGTAATTAGGGTGTTGCGTCCCTTGTGATTGCACCTTTTGCGGAATATTAACAGCATTATTGATGATTTTGCCTTTGGCACTGTTGAGTACTCCGTTACCAGTAGCTAACAAGTTTAACACTTTGTGTTTCCTGTGTTTACACCAGTGGCAACATGTAGCTAAACAAAACTAGTAGCACCTGGTCAGAGGTCACTCTCTCACTCAGAATCAGCCTAGGTCATGGGCAGTTAACCTGCATGTCCTTCCGCTGAATAAGATGCCTTGTATTTATCTATATTAACAATTGTGAAACTTTATGCGCTGCCATCAGGGCACAAACACGACACTTCTGCGTTCTCTAGTCCACTTCTTTTAGCTGAAATGTCAAATATTGAGAAAAAGTGACATTTTAGATTGGTGCCAAAGCTTACTGTATCCTGTTGATGATCTTGAATCAAAAAAATCCCACTAGTGTTTTGACGATGGATGATATATTAATGAATGATTTGGAAATGTTGGCAAATAATGGATTTTTGGTAAATGTAGTATTTTTCCTCAATAAAGATTAGTAAAGCACATATACTTTACTTTAATAATTGAAAAGGTAAATTCTATATTAGTTATTTTTTATTGTAAATGGACTATTAAAATTCAGCTATTTCTACTGTTAACCGATAATAATACACCCCCTCCATGTAACATTTATACCAGCCGATAAGCTGAGAAATCTGGAGTTTGGTCAAGCCTTCATACTGTGGTAACTGGAGATTTCACAACACTTCATTGTAAAATTCTAAGTCCCCGAAATCAGAAAAACTAGCATTTGTACCCCAGTCTTGATGGACAATGTACTGGAGTAGTATGCCCCAAATTGATTAAAGGTTTTGTCTGGCCTTAGGCTACAAGTCTGCAGTCACTCTATGTCAGGGTTCCCCAACTCCAGCCCTCAAGGCCCACCAACAGGTCATGTTTACAGGATTTCCTTAGTATTGCCCAGGTGATAATTGCATCACCTGTGCAATACAAAGGAAATCCTGAAGACATGACCTGTTGGTGGGCCTTGAGGACTGGAGTTGGGGAACCCTGCTCTATGTGACCGCAAACTTGTGACTCACGTGTACTGCACGTTGTGAGGATTCTCCGGTGCCAGCGTCGGGAGCATGACCACAACTATGTGATTTGCATACGTGTTGTCAGATGCTGAATAGATGGGCGCAGCCTCTCTCAATACAAGTGTATTGAGTGAGGCCCGATACAGTCTAGTCGGAATGTGGCCGGGCGTATGCAAATTACATACTTTCGGTCCCATAAGTACCTGCTCTCGGCAGCGGCCCCCGGAGAATCCTCACAGATGCGCAGTGCACACGATGTGAGGATTCACAAGTCTAAAGTCACATACAGTGACTTCAGATTTGTAGCCTAATGCTGGACAACCCCTTTAAGAGGCATGTGCCTCTTAATAAAATTAGTGCATCTTTCTGTTGCCATGAGCCAACACAAAAATGGGTCTCTAGTTTGGGACTGGATTATATTCTTTATTTAATTTTTGCCACTTTGTTGCTTAAGTTATGAAGAATTTGTTGAACATGCTTGGCCATGCCCCATTCGCACGAAGCTGTTTCATGAACCAGCTTCTAAATCTATTTTGGCGTTACCATCCTGCAGTGCCACTCTCTTGCTAGAGAAGCAATGTACTCATGACCACCAGCTCGCAAGTGTGAAGCTCTTACGGAACAGCACGGCATGTCACAGCTTCCTGAGCAGTGACATAGGGGAATAAAATACAGGACTTTAAGAGATTTTACGCGTGTAGCCATCTATATGTGTTTCCACATCATTGCAATCACCACAGCTGAGCAGAAGGAAGGGACAGCTCCAGACACAGTGATGTCCATAGGTGAATGCAGGTGAGCTGCGGTACCAGACTTCATCATTGTGGTGAAAGTGCTGACACCACCGATCATTTGTCTGAAATCAATGTATAAATCTTTGAAAACTGGTATTGATACTTGGATATATTAAGAAATGCGGTACATATTTATGTGCCTTTACTGTAATAGTTCAGTGTTTGACATATCTGACCAATGGAATTTAATAGTAAGATAGGGTTTGTGGTGCTCCACACACTTAATTAATTACCTGTGATATTGGAAGAATATATGACAGAATAAAAGTGGTCCCACAAAACCTGAAAAGATGGATGGCAGACCACCCGGAAGATAGCAAAAAACACCATGCACCGGATATGGATAAAAGGAGGGAGAGCCCAAACTGGTGAGGTAATAAAATATATATATATATATATATATATATATATATATAATAATAAAGAGAAGCAGAATATGCAAATATATAATCTTTATTCAGCAATGTTGTACAAACATAATAAAAAACACTGTAAAAACACCAAGAACGTCTGATAATTAACCCTTATGCATAAAGGCTCAAATTAATTAACCAGGAGATAAGTAGACAGCTTGTTTGCTGTTTTGCAATGGAATTTAATGTGGATTGGTGTTGTGTATATGGCTAATACAATGTTGTGGAATTATTAGTCTTACTAAGGGCTCATGCAGACGTCCGTTGATCGCGGCCCAATCATAGACTTCAATGCACGGACTGGCCACAAATTTCCCGACCAGGGCGTGACAGCTTCATATATTTTTATGAGCCTGTCACGCTTTGATCAGGAGACCTACGGCCAGTGTGTGCATGAGGACTGGCTACCATCTGCGATGTAAAATATCGGATTGCACTCGGCCGAATGTTATACTATGCGGCAGCTCACATCTGCGAATATTTTCTCATGCCGACGAATCGGACCCATAGACTTATATGGGTGCATAAAAAAAAACAAAAAACAAGAAGCAAATATCCTAAAATAAAACAAAATAAAAAATATATTGCAAAACATGCATGAAGTTGTAATAATAATAAAAAGGGTATTTGGTAAACATAATTTTGATCAAAAGAATGTACAAGCCATCCCGCCACGTCAAGGCAACCCTTTGTGGGACAGTCCTACTCTAATATTAAAAACCTTTCCACTTGTCAAGTGACGTAACTGTGAACAAGGCAGAGGGACTGAACCCACCAGTTGAAGCATAGGCCAGACAGGATGGATTTTTCAGCTCAAAAGCAGGGCGGTCACACCCTTATATGCACAAAATGCACTGAGAACTAAATGAAAAACTGGGTCTGAACTGAAAAAGTAAGTTGATGTGTATGCAAAATGTAAATGCATATCAAACACATGACCATTAAACAGAGAAAACAAAAAACAAGAAGCAAATATCCTAAAATAAAACAAAATAAAAAATATATTGCAAAACATGCATGAAGTTGTAATAATAATAAAAAGGGTATTTGGTAAACATAATTTTGATCAAAAGAATGTACAAGCCATCCCGCCACGTCAAGGCAACCCTTTGTGGGACAGTCCTACTCTAATATTAAAAACCTTTCCACTTGTCAAGTGACGTAACTGTGAACAAGGCAGAGGGACTGAACCCACCAGTTGAAGCATAGGCCAGACAGGATGGATTTTTCAGCTCAAAAGCAGGGCGGTCACACCCTTATATGCACAAAATGCACTGAGAACTAAATGAAAAACTGGGTCTGAACTGAAAAAGTAAGTTGATGTGTATGCAAAATGTAAATGCATATCAAACACATGACCATTAAACAGAGAAAACAAAAAACAAGAAGCAAATATCCTAAAATAAAACAAAATAAAAAATATATTGCAAAACATGCATGAAGTTGTAATAATAATAAAAAGGGTACTTGGTAAACATAATTTTGATCAAAAGAATGTACAAGCCATCCCGCCACGTCAAGGCAACCCTTTGTGGGACAGTCCTACTCTAATATTAAAAACCTTTCCACTTGTCAAGTGACGTAAATGTGAACAAGGCAGAGGGACTGAACCCACCAGTTGAAGCATAGGCCAGACAGGATGGATTTTTCAGCTCAAAAGCAGGGCGGTCACACCCTTATATGCACAAAATGCACTGAGAACTAAATGAAAAACTGGGTCTGAACTGAAAAAGTAAGTTGATGTGTATGCAAAATGTAAATGCATATCAAACACATGACCATTAAACAGAGAAAACAAAAAACAAGAAGCAAATATCCTAAAATAAAACAAAATAAAAAATATATTGCAAAACATGCATGAAGTTGTAATAATAATAAAAAGGGTATTTGGTAAACATAATTTTGATCAAAAGAATGTACAAGCCATCCCGCCACGTCAAGGCAACCCTTTGTGGGACAGTCCTACTCTAATATTAAAAACCTTTCCACTTGTCAAGTGACGTAAATGTGAACAAGGCAGAGGGACTGAACCCACCAGTTGAAGCATAGGCCAGACAGGATGGATTTTTCAGCTCAAAAGCAGGGCGGTCACACCCTTATATGCACAAAATGCACTGAGAACTAAATGAAAAACTGGGTCTGAACTGAAAAAGTAAGTTGATGTGTATGCAAAATGTAAATGCATATCAAACACATGACCATTAAACAGAGAAAACAAAAAACAAGAAGCAAATATCCTAAAATAAAACAAAATAAAAAATATATTGCAAAACATGCATGAAGTTGTAATAATAATAAAAAGGGTATTTGGTAAACATAATTTTGATCAAAAGAATGTACAAGCCATCCCGCCACGTCAAGGCAACCCTTTGTGGGACAGTCCTACTCTAATATTAAAAACCTTTCCACTTGTCAAGTGACGTAAATGTGAACAAGGCAGAGGGACTGAACCCACCAGTTGAAGCATAGGCCAGACAGGATGGATTTTTCAGCTCAAAAGCAGGGCGGTCACACCCTTATATGCACAAAATGCACTGAGAACTAAATGAAAAACTGGGTCTGAACTGAAAAAGTAAGTTAATGTGTATGCAAAATGTAAATGCATATCAAACACATGACCATTAAACAGAGAAAACAAAAAACAAGAAGCAAATATCCTAAAATAAAACAAAATAAAAAATATATTGCAAAACATGCATGAAGTTGTAATAATAATAAAAAGGGTACTTGGTAAACATAATTTTGATCAAAAGAATGTACAAGCCATCCCGCCACGTCAAGGCAACCCTTTGTGGGACAGTCCTACTCTAATATTAAAAACCTTTCCACTTGTCAAGTGACGTAAATGTGAACAAGGCAGAGGGACTGAACCCACCAGTTGAAGCATAGGCCAGACAGGATGGATTTTTCAGCTCAAAAGCAGGGCGGTCACACCCTTATATGCACAAAATGCACTGAGAACTAAATGAAAAACTGGGTCTGAACTGAAAAAGTAAGTTGATGTGTATGCAAAATGTAAATGCATATCAAACACATGACCATTAAACAGAGAAAACAAAAAACAAGAAGCAAATATCCTAAAATAAAACAAAATAAAAAATATATTGCAAAACATGCATGAAGTTGTAATAATAATAAAAAGGGTATTTGGTAAACATAATTTTGATCAAAAGAATGTACAAGCCATCCCGCCACGTCAAGGCAACCCTTTGTGGGACAGTCCTACTCTAATATTAAAAACCTTTCCACTTGTCAAGTGACGTAAATGTGAACAAGGCAGAGGGACTGAACCCCCAGTTGAAGCATAGGCCAGACAGGATGGATTTTTCAGCTCAAAAGCAGGGCGGTCACACCCTTATATGCACAAAATGCACTGAGAACTAAATGAAAAACTGGGTCTGAACTGAAAAAGTAAGTTGATGTGTATGCAAAATGTAAATGCATATCAAACACATGACCATTAAACAGAGAAAACAAAAAACAAGAAGCAAATATCCTAAAATAAAACAAAATAAAAAATATATTGCAAAACATGCATGAAGTTGTAATAATAATAAAAAGGGTATTTGGTAAACATAATTTTGATCAAAAGAATGTACAAGCCATCCCGCTACGTCAAGGCAACGCTTTGTGGGACAGTCCTACTCTAATATTAAAAACCTTTCCACTTGTCAAGTGACGTAAATGTGAACAAGGCAGAGGGACTGAACCCACCAGTTGAAGCATAGGCCAGACAGGATGGATTTTTCAGCTCAAAAGCAGGGCGGTCACACCCTTATATGCACAAAATGCACTGAGAACTAAATGAAAAACTGGGTCTGAACTGAAAAAGTAAGTTGATGTGTATGCAAAATGTAAATGCATATCAAACACATGACCATTAAACAGAGAAAACAAAAAACAAGAAGCAAATATCCTAAAATAAAACAAATAAAAAATATATTGCAAAACATGCATGAAGTTGTAATAATAATAAAAAGGGTATTTGGTAAACATAATTTTTTTATTATTATTACAACTTCATGCATGTTTTGCAATATATTTTTTATTTTGTTTTATTTTAGGATATTTGCTTCTTGTTTTTTGTTTTCTCTGTTTAATGGTCATGTGTTTGATATGCATTTACATTTTGCATACTGTGAGACAGTGAAGGAATATGTGTTGAATGGGGTGTACATTTCACCTAGGTACTGTGCTGTATGGTATAAGGGAAATGTGTGGCTTTGTAAACCTAGTGGTAGAGAAAGGTCACTACACCTCACATTCAGCACACACTTGCAGCTCAAGCCTGAAACCGTTCAGCTGTTAATTAGGAGACCAGAAGTAGGTGTCTGCAAACACATTCAGGGAGCTGGCTTAGTCTGGACACAGGAAGGTGTCCTGGCACAAGAAGCAGTCTCCAGGAGTGGGAGCTGGCTTAGTCTGGACACAGGAAGGTGTCCCGGCACAAGAAGCAGTCTCCAAGAGTGGAGCTGGCTTAGTCTGGACACAGGAGGTGTCCCGGCACAAGAAGCAGTCTCCAGGAGTGGGAGCTGGCTTAGTCTGGACACAGGAAGGTGTCCCGGCACAAGAAGCAGTCTCCAGGAGTGTGAGCTATCTCAGTCTGGGTGCAGGAAGTACCCCGGCCACAGGAGTAGTCTCAGTGAGAATCCGTGCGAATAGCGGCTGAATAGGAGTAGATCTCTCTCAAGTCTGGACACTGAAGGGGCCTTCAGACACAAGGAGGAGTATCTGTGAAACTCCATACTGGTAAACTATATCATATGTGTTGTTTTGGGCACAGACTGGTAGAGTCTGGACCCGGATAAATAGGGAAATCGATCTATGTGTAATTAGTGGCTAGACAAGCCTAGGTTTTCTGTTTATGCTTTATTTTTATCTGTTTGCTGTGGACTTTAATAAAGCTGGTTGCGGCCAGTTTTACACCAGAACTGCTGTCTGAATGAACTGTTTTCGTGCCATTCTGTCTACCCAGACAGCGATCCTAGAGCTATATCCCCTGGAAATGCTACAATTGGCGGAGAATGCTGGGGCAGCGCAGTGGCTGATACAGTTAGTGCTGGAGTGTGCATGCAGCACAGTGGCTTAGAGACAGCAATAAAGGTGAAGTCTGTTGAAATAGCAGCAGAGAAAAAAAAAAAAAAAGTGTGTCAGCAGAAACCTTGTTTGGAGCAGTCTTAAAGAGACAGGAGCCCTAATAGACTTTGCAAAGAAAAAAAAAAAGTGTCTGCACAGCAGAGCTGAATTTTTTGTGGAGTGTGTATGTCTTGAGTGAAGACTGCCGTTGTTGAGACAGATAAGTCCGGCAGTATGGAGGAGCTCATTGAGTACCTGGTACAGGCCCAGCAGAGCATGCAACTGCGGTACCAGCAGCAGCAGCAGCGAGAATAGCCGGTTGTTGGAGCAGATTGCAGCTCTCAGCACCTCGTCCCAGAGTAATGTTGTGAAGGCACCTGTGTTGTCCGCTGTAAAGAAGGCGGTAAGACGGTCCCTGAAAAAGATGACACCTCGTGATGATGTGGAGGTATATCGCACTAGGTTTGAGAGACTGGCAGAGAAGGAGAATCTGCCCCTATCTGAATGGGCCATGATGGTCGCGCCCTGTCTGATTGGAGAGCCCCAAAGGGCCTATGCTGACCTGAGCGAGCAGGACAGCCAAGACTATGCCAAGCTGAAAGCGGAGATTCTTACCCGGCTGGGTGTTACGGTGACAGCCCGTGCCAGGGGAGTTCATGACTGGAGATGCAGTTGGGAGTCTGCAGTCAGCAAACCTGATTATGGAGTTGGAAAGGTGATAGTGAACCGCTACACCCGAGCATGTCCTCCTGAGGTACAGCCAGAGGTCGGACAAGGAGACCACCAGGACGCCAATCGTCTGGTCAGCCTGATGGAGAAGGCCTTCGCCAGCAAAGACTGTCTCCGTGACCAGCCGTCTGAGAGGTCGTCACTTCAGAGTTCCCGGACGCTGAACTCTCGCGGTAAGAGCGTTCCAGCTGTTGGGGACATGGGGTATGCTGATAAGCGGGTTCAGGCCCGAGGGGACATGTGGGTGGAAAAGTGTGATGGACAGGGTTGGAGATGTCGTGAAATTGCAGCCAACTGTCCAATAGAGGGGGAGCCTATGTATTGTGGTGTTGGCAGATCCCTCTCTCTCTGCGCAGAACCTGTGTGTGTGTCCACCTCAGCCGAAGAGACTGGACCACAGGTGTGCCCGGTGGTTGTAAATGACTGCCCAGCACAGGCCCTCTTGGACTCAGAGAGTCCAGTGACTTCCGTATGTGACAGCCTGATTGATAGGGACTTCATCCCTGATAAGCACCTGAGTGTGGTGTGCATCCATGGAGACACCAAAGTCTACCCAGAGACTGCCGTGGACTTGGTCCCCAAACTCGGGGAGGTTTCATATGAAGTGGGGGTAGTGAAGAACCTGGTGCAACCCGTCATATTGGGTAATGACTTTCCCCAGTCTAAGGATCTCTGGGGGAAAAATGTTTCTGATGGACAGTGTGATGAAGCTCCTATTGAGGGTGCGCAGTCCCGAGGGGCGGAAAACAATGCTAGTGGGCCGTTAAACTTATGTGATAATGATGATGACCATGATAATGATGATAATGATAATGATGATGATGATGGTGATCATGATAATGATGACCATGATAATGATGCTGATAATGATAATGATGATGATCATGATAGTGATGATGATACTGATCATAGTCATGATAATGATGTTGATAATAATGATGACTGTGATAGTGATGAAATTCCTTTGCAGGTGATGTTGGGAGACGAGGATGGTGGTTCTCGGGAACCGAGTGTCCCTGACTTGCCTGTGTCCTGTGACAATTTTGAGAGTGAGCAGTGGCGAGACCCCACTCTTAGGACGGCACAGGAAAATATGATTGTTCTAAATGAGGTTTCCCAGGAGCCTGGCTCTGAGGAGAGGTTTCCTCATGCTGCCATGGACAATAGCCTATTGTATAGGGACACTGAAGTCCAGGGAGAGGTGTGAATCAGCTCCTAGTACCTGAGCTATATAGAAGTATAGTGCTGGGGTTGTCACATAGTCACATACTTGAGGGACCAGATGGTGAAGTTAATGTTGTGGATGACATGTTAACTAAGGTTCCAGATCAGGATGTGAATGAAAATGAATTGTATAACCCTGACAGTGGGCAGGATATGAATGAAATGAATTGTATAACCCTGACAGTGAGCAGGATGTGAATGAAAATGAAGTGTATAGCCCTGACAGTGAGCCAGATGTGGCTGAGAAAAAGGGGTCAGACAGGGATAGTGATAGTGATAGTGAATCGTCTGATGACCATAAAGCAACCAGTGCAAATGAGGAATGCATGGTAGCAGAGGAGGTACGTGAGTTTCTGAGGAAGAGTCAGCAGAAGTGTTCTGATGTGCCGGGTCGTGCTTCTTTGGCCAAGCACTATATCGAAACTGAGTCCGGCCCTAAGGTCAAGATGAAACCGTGCAGGATACCCGAGGCCCGCAGAGAGCATAGGCCTGGGAGGGTACAGGGTAGTGCGGATGCTTCAGATGAAGAGAAAGCTGATGAGGGCCATGACTGGTCCAGAGTTCACTGTCTCTGTTGGGTTGTTGACCAGCCCTCCGGTCTGCATGACCAGCCCTCCGGTCTGGAGAAGAGGGAGGGGATATGTGAGACAGTGAAGGAATATGTGTTGAATGGGGTGTACATTTCACCTAGGTACTGTGCTGTATGGTATAAGGGAAATGTGTGGCTTTGTAAACCTAGTGGTAGAGAAAGGTCACTACACCTCACATTCAGCACACACTTGCAGCTCAAGCCTGAAACCGTTCAGCTGTTAATTAGGAGACCAGAAGTAGGTGTCTGCAAACACATTCAGGGAGCTGGCTTAGTCTGGACACAGGAAGGTGTCCCGGCACAAGAAGCAGTCTCCAGGAGTGGGAGCTGGCTTAGTCTGGACACAGGAAGGTGTCCCGGCACAAGAAGCAGTCTCCAAGAGTGGAGCTGGCTTAGTCTGGACACAGGAGGTGTCCCGGCACAAGAAGCAGTCTCCAGGAGTGGGAGCTGGCTTAGTCTGGACACAGGAAGGTGTCCCGGCACAAGAAGCAGTCTCCAGGAGTGTGAGCTATCTCAGTCTGGGTGCAGGAAGTACCCCGGCCACAGGAGTAGTCTCAGTGAGAATCCGTGCGAATAGCGGCTGAATAGGAGTGGATCTCTCTCAAGTCTGGACGCTGAAGGGGCCTTCAGACACAAGGAGGAGTATCTGTGAAACTCCATACTGGTAAACTATATCATATGTGTTGTTTTGGGCACAGACTGGTAGAGTCTGGACCCGGATAAATAGGGAAATCGATCTATGTGTAATTAGTGGCTAGACAAGCCTAGGTTTTCTGTTTATGCTTTATTTTTATCTGTTTGCTGTGGACTTTAATAAAGCTGGTTGCGGCCAGTTTTACACCAGAACTGCTGTCTGAATGAACTGTTTTCGTGCCATTCTGTCTACCCAGACAGCGATCCTAGAGCTATATCCCCTGGAAATGCTACAATACACATCAACTTATTTTTTCAGTTCAGACCCAGTTTTTCTTATATGGGTGCATGTGAAACATCGTTCTGCACTCAAGATATCACCAGAGTGCGATTCCCGTGGACGCCGGCAATGGAGTAGATGGAGAAATTAATTTCACAGAGCTCTCACACTTGGATCGAGCTGGAGCCGAGTGCCATTAGCATATCGCATTCAATGTGATACGCTAATGTAACTCCGGCCTTACTGCTGTGATCGGACCGAGAACCACGAAAGTCTGCATGAGCCCTAATGGAGCAATGCATTATACCATAAAGCGAGCCATAATCTGATCTTCTAGTTTATTGGTCATGAAAAGTTTATTTCTTAAAAACTTTTTTTTCCTGATTTATAGAAAATGGGACTTGTAGATAAATGCAAATACAAAAACACTTTCCAGTCCTATTAATATTGAAGTTGTATCCTGATACTTTAGGGATGCAATCTTGGAAAAAAAAATGTATATCTGCACCTCAGCACCATAAATACTGCATGACTTTATTTTTGTACCCTCCACCATGTGATCATTTTGAGATGAAGTAGAGGATTGATGCGCATCCCATCCTCATCCATCTTATAATTTGCCTATTCATTGTTAAAATCATATACTCTATGCTGCATTTCCCCTCATTAATAATTAATATCTTTGCACTCTGGAATGTGTATGATTACGAGTTCAATAATTTGCATCAGATCAATTGCAGTGTCAGTTCAAAATGCTTTCTAGCCATTAAGAGAGCTTGCGTGTGCTCTCCTCCTGTAAAAGGTGCTGTTCCACTTACACTGTCCAATTTTTTAATTGCCTTAGAATTTCCATTTTCCATTTCTGACCAATACTTTCTGAAATTCTCTTGTAGTGAATTGTAGACTTGTTGTTGTGTTGTCTTTGTTATTTCATACTGGTATATAAGATAAACTATGGCCATGATTTAGGGGTTTCACACAATTGGTCTGTATGCTTCTTGCTAATATTACCTATGATGGCCCTAAGTGCTACAGCCACTCACTATAGATCACCACGATGCTCTAATGTATTAGTTTTACACCATGTTCTCCTAGCATGAGCCTATGCAATGTTTTAATTTATTTACCACAAAGTGCCTTTTACAGGCATTTTAAATGGTCTGACCAGATTTTATTACCCTATTTCAACTGCAGTAAATTAGGGCTCTGTTACTTCACGTTTTACGTTCAATGGTCTAGATATTTTGTGGACTTCCAGATCCACATAAGAATTAATTCACCTTCTATGTTTGATGTCCTGGTGCTCAGAACTTGTAAACTTCTGAGAACAACTGATCATCTTGCTATTGTAGAAATGAAACATTTACAAACTTAAAGAGAACCGGTCATCACAATTTTGTAATGTAAAGTAAAGGCATGGCTGTAATGGGGCTGTAGTACTGATCACATTGATACCTTTGGTGAAGGAATCCGCTTTGTGGTTCTTCTTTAATCACATTTGAAGTTTTCTTCTGATTCGATTTTGCTGAACAAGGGCCGGACTTTACACTGGGTCTTCTCCTCCTTGTTCCTGTGATTCCCTATCCCCTTTGTTTGCCTCCTATCTTTGAAATACAGGTCATTACTGGGATTTTAAACAGGGGAAGCATGTCATTCACAGACTGGAGGCAGGAAGTGCATTAAAAGACAGGAAGGAGAACACCCCGTGCAAAGTCCAGCCCCTCTGCACCAAAATCTAATTAGCAGAAAACTTCAAATAGTGATTAAAGAAGAACTGCAAAGCGGATTTCTTCAAATGTATCAATGTAATCGGTATTTCAGCACCATTACAGCCATGTATTACAAAATTGTGCTGATAGGGTCTCTATAAGGGTTCTGTCCTCACCTGTCCATAGGTTGTGTCAGGTTTTGCATCATAGCTTCCATAATTACCTGATGCACTAGTGTTTTTCTCATTCTTTCGGTGATCAGCAGCAGGCTTACACAAGCTGTTAGTCAGAAATGAGTGTTCTTACAAACACTGAAACTGTGCTGCAATACCACCGCAATCCAATATCAGGTACACCTGGTAGTTTCTCTTACAGTATATTTACATGCAACCTGTTTGTTACAGAAATTTCTGTTCTTGTTCCATTCTTCTGTGGATTATAGAAATCCATGTGCCTGCATCAAAATAACCCCATTCAGATGCACGGAACTGATTTTAGTTGCTGAAATTTCTGCAGCATAAGTGCCGTTTGTCAGTATACCGTACAGGCCCCGTTACACATAGCGAGATCGCTAGCAAGATCGCTGAAACGTCACCGATTTTGTGACATAGCAGCGACCTAGCCAGCGATCTCGCTTAGTGTGACACTCAGCGATGATCAGCCCCCTGCTGGGTGTCGCTGATCGTCGCTGAATGTCCTGGACCATTTTTTGATTGCTGGTCTCCCGCTGGCCAGCGCGCATCGTTGCTTGTGACAGGCGGGAGACCAGCGATCACCCAGCCAGAGCTGGTAACCAAGGTAAACATCGGGTTTCCAGGCGCCGGGCGGCACCTGGAAACCCGATGTGTACCTTTGTTACCAGCTCCCTGCACCAGGGCGCTGGTATCTAAGGAAGGGTTCCCCAACTCCAGTCCTCAAGGCCCACCAACAGTTCATGTTTTCAGAATTTCCTTAGTATTGCCCAGGTGATAATTGCATCACCTGTGCAATATAAAGGAAATCCTGAAAACATGACCTGTTGGTGGGCCTTGAGGACTGGGTTGGGGAACTCTGATCTAAGGTACACAGCGGGTAACTAAGCGACGTGCGTCGCTTGTTACCCGCATAGTCGCTGTCCTGATTACTGCCTGAGCTGCCTGTTTGGCAGCTCAGCAGCGATCATGTAGCGACTCACCAGCGATCTGACAAGTGCATATCGTTGTCGGGATCGCTGGTGAGTCGCTATGTGTAACGGGACCATAACTATCACTTATCTTGTGAATATGGGATAGTAAAGGTTTAGTCACATGCAAATATATTCTTATCTTTTGAGTCTGTTTTAAGACTGTTGTGATGTGCCGCAGGATATCTCCTTCTTTTAACACTTCATTTACAGAATACAGGTCGTCATAACAGGAGGTTGTACCTTGCATTATGCTGCCTGCAGGGCTGTTGTGTAGCAAGCAGTTCCAAAAGTAACTTAATTTTGCTCTAATCCAGAGCTTCATCTTAAAGTTTGAACCATCAGGAAAAAAACATTTCTATATACCTCATTGGTTCATTTGGAATGGCTAATATATATATATTTATCTGCAAGAGAAGAAAAATAACTTTTATTGTACTCACCTGCGAGGCGGTCCGGTCCGATGGGTGTTGCAGGTCCTGGTCTGGGGCCTCCCATCTTCTTGTGATGCCGCCCTCCTGCTTGCTTCATGTCGCCCTGGCATCGCTCTCCTGTGCAGGCGTACTTATCTGTCCTGTTGAGGGCAGAGCAAAGTACTGCAGTGCGCAGGTGCTGGGAAAGGTCAGAGAGGCCCAGGAATTTGCTCTGCCCTCAGCAGGGCAGATAAGTACAGATGCGCAGGAGCGCTATTTATTTATTTTACTCATTTATATAGCGCCATTAATTCCACAGCGCTTTACAGACAGAGCGCTATGTCGGGGAAAGATAAAGCAAGCAGGAGGATGGCATCGCAAGAAGATGAGAGGCGCCAGACTAGGACCTGCGACACTCATTGGACCGGACCGCCCACAGGTGACTATAATAAGTTATTTTTCTTCTCTTGCGGGTCGGATCGGGCTTATCTACAGCATTATAGAATGCTGTAGATAAGCCCTGAAAGGAGGTGGCCGTTACTCATATCGGCCAAACCTGGTGACAGGTTCACTTTAATTTAAGGTGATTTTTTTGATGCTGAAGAAACTTATACAGATTATTTTTACTGTAATTATTAGAATTTTATAGATTACAGTAAATGCAGCTGATGTCTTCATATCAGATTTCATAGAATCATAGAATGGTAGAGTTGGAAGGGACCTCCTGGGTCATCGTGTCCAACCCCTGCTCAAAGCAGGATTCTCTAAATTATCCCAGACAGATGTCTGTCCAGCCTCTGTTTGAAGACTTCCATTGAAGGAGAACTTACCACCTCTCGTGGCAGCCTGTTCCACTCGTGATCTAGACTGTATGCTTCTGTTGATACATCCTAGAATTGTATTTGCCTTTTTTGCTGCTGCATCACACTGTTGACTCATGTTCAGTCTGTGATCAATTAGTATACCAAGTCTTTTTCACATGTACTGTTACTTAGCCCTATTCCTCCCATTTTGTATATGCTTTTTTCATTTTTATTTCCCAGATGTAGTACTTTGCATTTTTCCCTGTTAAAAACCATTCTGTTAGTTGCTGCCCACTGCTCCAGTTTATTTATATCTTTTTGAATCCTCTCTCTCTCTTCTCTAGTATTAGCTACCCCTCCTAGCTTTGTGTCATCAGCAAATTTGATCAGTTTACCCTCAATTCCTTCATCTAAATCATTGATAAAGATGTTGAACAATACAGGGCCCAAAACAGAGCCTTGTGGTACCCCACTTGAGACATTCTTCCAACTGGATGTGCAGCCATTTACGACCACTCTTTGAGTCCGATCACTAAGCCAGTTATGAATCCACCTAACAGTTGCCTTGTCCATTCCATACTTAGTCATTTTTTCAATAAGGATTGTGTGAGATACTTTGTCAAATGCTTTGCTGAAGTCAAGATATACTATATCTACAGCATTTCCCTGATCCACCCAGTCAGTGATTCTGTCATAGAAGGAAATTAAGTTAGTCTGACATGACTTATTAGTTACAAACCCATGCTGACTCTGTTTAATCACTTCATTCTTATGCAGGTACTTACATACATGTTCTTTAATAATTTGTTCAAAGATCTTTCCTGGTATAGAAGTCAGACTCACCGGCCTGTAGTTCCCTGGGTCCACCTTCTTCCCCTTTTTGAAGATAGGAACAACATTTGCTCTTCTCCAGTCTTCTGGGACTTCTGTTCTCCAAGAATTTTCAAAGATTATGGACAGTGGTTCAAGAATTTCTTCTGCTCTCTCCTTCAGTATTCTGGGGTGTAATTCATCTGGACCTGGAGACTTGAATTCATTTAGGTTAGCTAAGTGTTTCCTCACTGTCTTTCTGTTTATAGATATCCTGGATTCTTCTATTCCTTTAATAGGACAGTGAAGATCAGTTGATGTTACATTTCCTTTCTGAGAGAAAACAGATGCAAAATAGGAATTTAAAAGTTCAGCCTTCTCAATATCCTGTCTTACCATTTCATCATTTTCATCCTGTAAAAATCCTATAGCATCTTGACTTTTTTTTTTACTTTTGACGTATCCCCAAAATCCTTTTTTGTTGCTTTTGACATCTCTTGCAAGCCTGGGCTGTGGACATGTACCACTAAGTCATAATGATTTATTATGGTTTTACAATGTGTCCATAAAAAATATTGCTTGTCCTTGATTTTTTGATTTTTTGGATGAGCTGTCCAGAAAAAATTAAAAGTCAAATTGGCGACCCTGACTCATCACCTTGGATATATCAGATGGACATTTGGTATTTATACATCCAGACGAATAGTTATCAGCTGACCTCAGGGAGTACACTGTCTCTTGAGGCATTTCTTCTGAGTTACCTAAATATAAGATTACTATAACCTTAAATTTATGTAAGGAGAAGAAGCAAGCCAGGCTTGTCTCATCCGTAACGGGCCCAGAACTGTCGGATTTGTCACCTCAGTTACAGGGGGAGCGCTTAGAGTAACCTGTTCCCTGTGCTCAAGAAAAGGCAGACAGAAAATGCGCGCTCAAAAATTCAAACTGGAGGCGGGAACGCTGAGCGCGCGTCTGTCGTGTGAGGTAATTTCAGCTTTGAGGCGAGGGGGCGGAGCTAAGGGGAGCCAGAGACAAGAGGACGCACTGTCCCCGTTAACATCGCTGTCCCCGCTAACATCGCTGTCCCTGCCTACATCAAGGACCTTGACGAGACTGCGAACTCGACCAATGACGCTGACACAACTGCATCAGCCGACGGTACTGACCGGGGAAGGCAAGGTCTGTGGGAGGGATACCGGTGCTCAATGGTACAACTCAGCAGACCGAACAGGCCACCGTGAACTGTTTCAGGACCGTGTCCCAGGTCCCGATAGTACAAGGATTTTCACCACTGAGGGAAGAGTCTACCACTCATTCCCTTAATCCGTTGAGGCCAGTATGCTAGAACCCCGGGCAATCACCGCCAGCGACAGGATTGAAAAGAAGACACTGTCAGAATCACAAGAGGACATTCTCAACGCCAGAAAAGCTTCCCCCATTTTCCACAGGACTGTAACAGATCCCCGTTGTGGCTCATTCCATGTGGCCCCAGTTAAAGAGAGAGGCACATCTGTGACTGGAGCGCAAAGAGATAAGTGCATAGTTTATATTATCTTCCCCTGTTAGTTAAAACCCCTTAGAAGTGTTCTTTGTATTTAGGGAAGAACTCTCCCCCTCATTTAAATATCTCCCTGCGAGGAGTAACCTCCTGTAAATTAAACCCCTTGTTAACCCTTGGTCTGCCTCTTGTCCATTACTGCATCCTGTTACCTGCTCACATTTACATAATTACATATTTCTTACCATAAAAAATGAATTTGTTGATTTATTGTAAAGATCATCTGTTTATATACCCTTATTTTTGGGTACATTAGTCTGCATGAATATGTGAATATTCACTGAAATGTAATCCATACTGTCTAGAGACGGTGACTTGCAAAAGCACAGTTAAAATGGTGCTACAAATCCATACAGTTGGTGTGGATACTAATTTCCTAAACCAGACTCTACACACGTGGCAGATGGCTTGGAAGTGTCTTGTTATCCTCACCATCACCAGACACATCCAGTCTGAAAAAAAGGAGATTGAATAGTGATTTCACAGATTTTGGTCTTTAGTTAATCTGGGTTAGTGAGGCTTCAAAGATCCCATCAGTTAATTCGCTCAGCACTTGTGTACAGGTCTGGCGTGTTTGTGCTGAAGCTGATCAGAACGCCAAGCTCTGGAGCGTAGTCATCTGAGCAGCTGGCCCGTCACACATAAACAGCACATCCCATGGATGGCAAGCTCCTGTGGCCCCAAAATTAACCTTTTTACTGTATTGTGATGTCGTTCATTGCTATATTGTGTGGTATATTAAGTAATGAAACACTAACTAATGAAACACTAACCTTTCTGTGAATATATACATATGTCTTAGTATAGCAGCACTATACAGAAGAGTTGAATTGGTCATTACGTTTAGTTACTGACTGCTGTGTTCTGCTAATGAGAAATATCTGTGTTAAAATTTAAACGCATTGTCTACTAATCATTGAGGACCTGTGCAAAAATCTCTTTTGCCAGTATCACCTAAGAAAATTGAAAGGATCTCAAGTGAATCATAGATTTGTAGGTGAGAAAAAGTCAATGAATATGTATAGACAGTGATGCCCGGATGGGCTGCAGGTCTTCTAATCAGAACTCATAGGCATATATGAGATATTTGAGCTCAGTTTAGGAGGTCTGAGACTGCTCTGGGCATTTGTTGTCCGTATTTTTACCTTGAATATCATATATGTGATGGTAGAGGGTCTCCTGATCCGAACTCAACAGCCTCACAGACATATATAGGCTGATGAGTTAGTTTCAGGAGGCCTGTCCACACAATCGAGGTCTTTTCTCAGTCCTTGAATGTTGTATACAGTTTATGAAGGTAGAGCAAAATGGTCTCATGGCTAAAAGGAATCTTCCCAATATTAATATTATAGCATGGAGCTTTGGGAGCCCCAAAAATCTTTATGCCATGTATAATGATATCAGTATTAAATGATGTGTGATAGTTAGGTGTCATCAGAATAATCAAACTATAAACTGCACCAGTGGGAATTTCTAGTAGTGTAATTTCCTATCATATTCTGCAAAAGTGGAGTAACCCTTTATGTGCCATGTATTGATAAAATGCTGCAAAGGTAGACATTTTGCATAGCTATTCCAACATCTTGTTAAAAAGTGGGAAAAAGCTCGATTTTTGGCCTGTTGTTGCCTCACTTTCACCTATGCAAAGAGAGCTATTAATTAATAAAGATTTAGCCGCAATCTGTGAATTTGTGACTGCAAATTAATTATTAATTATCATAAACCTTCTGTTTGGATAATTTTGGCACCACTTTAAGCGTTAACAGTAAATTTATTTTTAATTAAATCAGTGCATTGAGAATAAAGAAGACTCTTCTGCATCCCAAACAGAACACACATGCCATCTTAACTTACTATCATTGGAGGCACTGATGCTTCTGGAGATTGCAGAGGGCTACAGTTCATTGTGTCTCTTCCATTTTAACTGAACACTAAGGTGTCACTGACCATCAAAGATGCTCTTTCAATTATATCAGCTATTTTACTCAGCCCATAGTGGTACAGTCGACGTCCTGGATGCACATGTTGTTGGGGAATTAGTGGCTAAAACATTTTGGGACATCCTCCTTTAGCTGCATTGGTAACCTGGATACCTGGCGCGCTCCCGATAATCAGCTGTTCATCGCCGCAGCTTCATGTTTCGCGGCTGTGTGACAGTCACAACAAACAGACTCTCCATATATGTGTTGTGACTGTCACACAGCCATGACACATGCAGCTGCCGCACAAAACAGCTGACCATCGGGAGCGCTCCAGGCATCCAGGTTACCGATGCAGCTTTTCGGGATGCGCTATAGCTATTTGGATAAGGACTTATCCAAAGCTATTCACTCATCCTAGTGAAGACCCATGATGAGGCCGCAAACCAGCCCACAAACTAAAGCATACATTTACACGATGACTATGAATATTATATGTAACATAAAAGCTTAACTCCAAATCAATCTTAATTCTATAGTATATGGCTCAATGCAGCAAACCCAAACAGTAGCACCAAAGTAATAGAATTTAGTTTCAATAAAATACATAAAAATGTTGAATTGTTCTTCTCTAATATTAATTAAATTGTTATATCTTCTATATAGTTATAGTTTAATACTTTACAGGGACTTCCATCTATTTTTTTTAATTCATGGGTACTCTGCAGGATGGATGTATCATAGGTGCTACCTGTGTGCTTCATATGGGCCCAAGAGGAGATGGTGCCAACTTCTACCTCCAAAGCAGGTGGAATTGTGTATTATGATAAGCTATTTTGCCTTAAAGGGACCATATACTGTTTTTGCACAGGAACCCCCTTCTGTCGGTGTCTCTGTCACCTTTATTGACCCAGATTCTATAGATCTTCCTTGATTGGGCATTGTTACCAAAGTCCTCCTTGACTTGTTGCTCAGCAATTAATCAAGCAGATATGGGAACTAGATAAAAATGAAAATGTTTTTACAATAAATAAATGTTATAGTTTACTGTAATTTCAGACAACTTGACGTAATGTGGTAAACAATGGGGACGATTCATTAATGTGTTTACACCAGAATTCTGACGTAAAACACTTAAATAAGTAGCAAAATTATTGTATAACTCAAAAGTTGTGGAAAAATATTGCTATTTCTGGCATTATCCCGCCAGCTAAGCCAGTATGGGCAGGATGTGGGAGGAGCATCGGTGAGATCAGCAAGGCTTTGCCTGCCTGTCATATTCATGAAAAGTTAGTGGTGTATAACTAGCCTTAGAAATTACTGGAGGCAAATGGCACTTGGAAGTTGAACATAACTCATTAAGTGACATGCTCCTCTTGATGAATTAGGTGCATCTTCAGACTGGCTTGCACAACTTCAGTCTTTGTGACTTGGGGCCAATGTGCTAAATAGCAAGTCTTCAGATCTCTTTATTTAACAACTGTTTTGCTTTACCGCCAAAAAAATCCTTTCCGTCAAACTTGCTGTCCACTGCTGGCTGTTAATTATAATCCATCTCTACCAGTAGAGACACCTGAACGGATTACAGGAAGTGCGGTGGGTCTTTGTCTATTTTCCACTGCTATAGACATAAAAGAGAGGCTGGTTTTCATTGTGTGGCAGCCAAGCCATTTCACAAAGTTACTAGGCATGCTGGGAAGTAAAGAAAATGAAGTTTGTACGTTTATAGTGCTACAAGAGTGCTGATGAAGGAGAATTAGTCACTCCAAGAGTGGATGGCATGAGAATTAGGACAGTTTCTAGACATATTGGACCGGTACAGTATGTGCATCAAAAAACTATTTTGACTGATGAAGAATGCGTGCAGCAAGACCATGTTTTTCGACAGCATTTGTGTGAAAGGTGTAAAAGGACTAGTGTACTTTAAGTTGTATTGTCCAAACTGTTCAGCATTGGAAATACAATGAATTATTCATGGAAACTATAAGAGTGAGTTTTGCTTCTGGTCAGATAATGAAGCTGAGAATGCAATGCTGCAATACCAGACACATCCTATAGACAATGGTGGTGCTATTTATAGAACAAATATCCCTAAACTAACAATTAGTCTCCATTTACACTGCACAATGTACAGAGTTAAACAACCCCGGACTAACAAAATGTTGCGCACTGAATGATCTGTAATAGATTTCAATCCGTGTAGGCTACAATCAGTAGCGTAACTAGAATCCAACAGGCCCAGGTGCAGAATTTTTACCTGGGCCCCCCCACCCGCTTGCCCCCACATGTTATTAAGAAGTATGGGTTTTTGTAGTGTTCTAAATCCTATAAGGACATGAGTTGCCCCTCCCCATTATGTAGTAATGTCCCCATCCTGGTATACATGATTTCGATCCTGGTATACAGTACAGACCAAAAGTTTGGACACACCTTCTCATTCAATGATTTTTCTGTATTTTCATGACTGTGAAAATTGTAGAATCACACTGAAGGCATCAAAACTATGAATTAACATATGTGGAATTATACATTACACTTAACAAAAAAGTGTGAAACAACTGAAAATATGTCTTATATTCTAGGTTCTTCAAAGTAGCCACCTTTTGCTTTGATTACTGCTTTGCTCACAGAAAAGGTGAACGGATGGACTCTACATGCCTGGTTCCCACCGTGAAGCATGGAGGAGGTGGTGTGAGGATGTGGGGGTGCTTTGCTGGTGACACTGTGGGGGATTTATTCAAAACTGAAGGCATACTGAACCAGCATGGCTACCACAGCATCTTGCAGCATCATGCTATTCCGTCCGGTTTGCGTTTAGTTGGACCATCATTTATTTTTCAACAGGACAATGACTCCAAACACACCTCCAGGCTGTGTAAGGGGCTATTTGACCAAGAAGGAGAGTGATGGGGTGCTACGCCAGATGACCTGGCCTCCACAGTCACCAGACCTGAACCCAATCGAGATGGTTTGGGGTGAGCTGGACCGCTCACCGCTTCAATTTTGAATAAATCCCCAACAGAGTCACCAGCAAAGCACCCCCACACCATCACACCACCTCCTCCATGCTTCACGGTCGAACTAGGCATGTAGAGTCCATCCGTTCACCTTTTCTGCATGCAAAGCAGTAATCAAAGCAAAAGGTGGCTACTTTGAAGAACCTAGAATATAAGACATATTTTCAGTTGTTTCACACTTTTTTGTAAAGTGTAATATATATTTCCCCATGTGTTAATTCATAGTTTTGATGCCTTCAGTGTGATTCTACAATTTTCATAGTCATGAAAATACAGAAAAATCTTTGAATGAAAAAGTGTGTCCAAACTTTTGTTCTGTACTGTATATATGACCTCCATCCTGGTGTATATGTTCTCCTTCCTGGTATATATGTTTCCCATTGCTGTGCTCATCCTGGTATATTTTTTATCCATCGTAGTATATATGTTCCCCATCCTTAGCTCATCCTGTTGTTTATATGTCCCCCATCCTATGCACATCCTAATATTGGTATATATGTTCTCCATCCTGGTGTATATGTCATTTATTCTGAGCCCCTATCCTGGTATATATGTCCCTTATGCTGGGCCCCATCCTGGTATGTATCCCCCATCCTGGTATATATGTCCTTTATCATGAGCCCCATCCTGGTATATATGTTCCTCATCCTATTTGCCCCCATTCTGCTGCCGTTCTTTAATACATAGAAAAAAATACACAATTGTACTCACCTTCCTCCGCTCCCCCTTCATGAGACATCCTCTTCTAATGCCGGCTGCTGACTTCAGCGTGCAAGTGACTGGAGCGCATGACGTCACTGCCATGCACCCCCAGTCATGTGCATGTCGATATCGGGTTACTCGCCTCTGATTGGCCAGCAGCGTGTTTTGCAGCACACGGATTGGGCGGATCTCTGTGCCACAATACACTTCAACTGAATGTGTATCCGAGGATGCATATCCAGTTGAAGTTTGCATTGGTGTCAGCGGGCCCCCCACCCGCACAGGCCTGGTCGCGACCTCTGCAGCTGCAATCGTTATGCCCCTTGGCTGCCATTTTTTTCAGCACAATGTTCCTGTTTGCACAGGGCAAAGTGCTGCCGAGAATGATGATCTTTTGTGCAACTGATTGACCACTTCACCCGTCAAATGAACGTTTTTCTGCCTGTTTAGAATGTAAAATTATCATCTCTATGAAGGCCCATTGTCGATAATTGTGCAGTGTAAATGCACCTTAAAAGTGGGACAGCATTTAGTACAGTACCCCAGGCCCCATTGTTCTAGAGATTATCAAAAATAAAATCAGCTCATGTACTTTAAAGTGAATATACACTGTTACTCAATTGAGTTTATGCCTATACCGAGATTTCTAATATTTTGCAGACACTTAAGTTGGCAATATTGGAGAAAGCACTTAGGAAAAAATAAAAAAATCTAGTAGTACCAGACAGCTTTGGTACCAGTATAATATAGTTAAACTCCCTGCGATCTCTAGATCTGACAATTCAGCAAATGTCCTGACTCATTAATGAGTCTGAAATTGTGCTACCGGACTCCCTTACCTAATAGTGTCATAATAAATAATGCATAGTGATACAGACCTAAACATTATATTGCTACGCTACGGCTGCAAAAAAAAAAAAAAAAGCTGCATTGTGTAATTAATTGTCTGTAATAAGAGTAATAATCATTAAAGCTTTTTTTAAGTACGAAAGCCTAAGTCTGTCAGATTCCACACTGATTCAGTTTTTTCTCTGTTCTCAATTTTGTGATATTAGCCCAAAGGGAAACACCGGTCCTTTGCTTTGCACTGTGTATCCTTTGTGCTAAGTGTCACTGCACAAACACATATAGTTGTCTGCATAGCGTGTTATTTAGTCCAGTGAGGGTCAGCTCCAGTCTGTGGCTGCTAAAAATGAAAAACATGCCCCAACCAGGGACAAGAACAGGGTCAACAGCTGGCAGAGGATATGGCAATCATTTATATAAATATGCTTTCTCAAGCCCGCAAAAACAAAAAACCCAAAACCAAACAGCTGGGAAGGGTTGGAAGTAGCCCCAAGGCTGGTTAGTTTCCTTCCAGATGGGGAGGTTAGACTGGGGCTAGCCAGACTGCTCCACATAGACTTCCGATTCACATTAGAAATAAAAAGAGAGGAGGGTAAGGAAAAGGAAGAAAAGCTACAAGCGTGACTGCTGCGTTTTTCACCTAACTTAATCAAATAAGTGAGGAGTTTCCGAGGCGGAAGACTTGAATTTATCGGTATTCACATTTTTTTCCTCCTTGTTTATCAGTATCATATTCATTCTTGTGGATTATAACCCTTAGGCGCACAGCTTGATGTCAGATGTATTCTCCCTTTATCACTGAAGGAAAGATTCCATGTTTGCTTGGAAGCATTATAGTCAGAATGCTGCAACAATTCATCAGCGTGTGCATTGAATATGGACTGAATATTGAATGAAACAATACTGCATGGGATATATTAGCCAATAATTAAATGTGTCTGTATTAACAATCATGACTATTATAATTATGAGAATGGTGAGCATTGGAAATAGGATTGCAGATACCTTTTTCTATGACAAATGCATATTTATGTGTGTATATATGTGTGTGTGTGTGTGTATACATATATATATATACACACATTAATATTTATACAGTACTGTCTAACAGTAATAGGAAGAAGTGGAAAAGAATGCTGCAAAAGTAGAAATGCAGTTTATTTTTATCAATTAACAAAATGCAAAATGAATAAGCTAAAGAGAAACGTACAATTTTTGGTGTGAATACCTTTGGCCTTCAAAATAGCATTAATTACTCTAAGTACACTTGTATACAGTTTTTAAAGGAAATTCATAGAAAGGTTGTTCCAAACATCTAGGAGAACTAACCACAGATCTTCTGTGGATGTAGGCTTGTGCAATTGCTTCTGTCTCTTTTTGTATTCACACACACACAGACTTAATCTTGTTGCAATCAGGGCTCTGTAAGGTCCATATCATCACTTCCAGGCCTCCTTGTTGTTCTTTACCGTGAAGATAGTTCAATAAAGGTATTTCATGATGGATATAGACCACTTCTGGCCCAACTTCACAGAACTGTAGTAGGGAGCTATTGGGTGCCATTGGTTGTTGCCAGTTCTGAGCAGATTATCTGCTGTACTATCTTTCCTTGTCTGTCCACTGTGTCAATGGTCCTCAGTGTTGTCAATTGTTTGTTTCCTTAAGACTAAGAAATACAGATGCTTATCCATCATGCAGTATTATGAGGGAGGCATATGATTGGCTCCAAATTTATTCTGCAGCAGGATAACAAGCTCAGATATGCAGCCAATGACATTAACACTTATCTTCATCATAAAGAACATGGATGTGGTGCTAGTCACTTCTCATGCCAGGCCGTAAATCAGGATAGTCAAGGAGTCTAAGGTCAGAAGCCATTAGGGTACATCATAAACAGAAGAAAGAGACAAAAGCATAGTCAGGTAACATTCCAAGATCAGAATACCAGGAGGATAGCGGATCAGAGCAGAAGGGGTAAAACAGACGGATTCTCAGAACTAGTTCCAAGGTCAGGCAACGAAAGATACACATACAAAATGCAGGGCACAGAGAGAGCAAACCACACTTAGCTGAATGTACATCTGTCAGAGGTCTGGGAGAAACAGCTCACTTAAGTAGCCTAGTAATCTCCTGGGTAAATGAACATTTGGAGACAGCCAGTGTCTCCCAGTCTCAGATTGAACAGCCGAGCTGTCAATCAACATCTCGACAGCTCAGCACACCCCTGCACCAGAGTGGATGACTGAGCTATCAATCAAAGCACCAACAGCTTCAGCACGCCCCTGTACCAGGTTGCATGGCTGAGCTGTCAGTAAAGGGTATGCCACACTAAACAATATCGCTAACGGGATCGTTAAAAAACGTCACTATTTAGCGATCCCGTTAGCGATATTGTTCAGTGCGGCAGCTTCCAGCGACGAGCTTCCTGCTGTGATCTCGCTCGTCGCTGGAATCGTTCCGGACCCTATTTCATCGCTGGCGCTCCCGCTGGGTAAGTATCTAATCGCTGTGTGGCACCTTTTCTTAGCGATTTAGCGGTACTTTTGTACCGCTAAAGTCGTTAAGAAGATCGCTAACGGCGATAGCGTCGTTAACTATATCCCTAAATGCGGCAACATTTAGCGATATAGAAACAATCCCGCTAGCGATCTCATTAGTATGCAACGCTAACGAGATCGCTAGCGGGATAGCTTAGTGTGGCAATACCTTAACTGTATCCCAGACACACTGAGGGGTGGAACTGTGACAATGGATTTCTGCAAGTGATGGTCTCCCACAGACCCCTGATCTCAATATCATCAAGGCGGTCTGGGATTACATCAAGATACAAAAGAATTTGCATAAGACTACATCCATAGAAGATCTGTGGTTAATTCTCCAAGATGTTTGGAACCACCTCCCTGCCGAGTTCTTTAAATAACTCTATGCACTATTCCTAGAAGAGTTGATGCTTTGATGTTGTTTTGAAGGCAAAGGGTGGTCACACCAAATATTTATTTTGTGTAGATTTCTCTTTTGTTCATTACTTTTAATTTTGTTAATTGATAAAAATATACCATAAAGACTTCTATTTTGAAGGCATTCTTAATTTACAGAATTTTCTTCCACCTGCCTAAAACTTTTACGCAGAAATATGTACACATACCCGGGGCGTATTTAAGGGGGGCAGGGGGGTTATTTGGTTTGGACTCAGCTGCTGGGGAGGCACCTTTGGGCCACTTTATTCAACGGTGTCTCCCCAGGGGCTGCATTTTGCCTCTCCCCATAGTGTGAGTCGGCTATTCTCTGAGCTGGCTGTCAGGCTTACAGCCAGTTTAGAGAAGGTGTGGCACGCCGGCTCCCTGTGATCAATTGTTCTCGCTTACAGCCAGTTTAGAGAAGGTGCGGCGCACCGGCTCCCAGTGATCAATTGTACTCGCATATTTCAGGTGCAAGTGCAATTGAAGCCCTAACCGCCAGTACTTCTGGGTCAGGACAACGTCAGCAGCATGATTGAGTCATGTGATCACTCTGCTGACATTGCTCCTTGGCATTGCATGGGTGGCAGACATTTGGTGTGGTAAGTTCTCTAATGGGGCTGAAGACACTACAGATTTGTTGTAGTTATGGGAAGGAAGGAAGATATTTGAGTACACAGTATGGGGAGAGAGAGTGGGAGGAGTGTATGTGGACACAGCATGGGAGCGAGGGACGATGGGTGCAAACAGTATAGGGAGTGAGGGGGATGTATGTGGACACAGTATGGGGAGCAAACAGAGGGGGGAAGAAATTTGAGGACACAGTATGGGGAGCGAGGAGCGGAATGTGTGCAGACACAGTATGGGAAGCGAGGGGGTGAATGTATGTAGCCACAGTATAATGAGAGAGGGAGGATGGGTGCAGACACAGTATGGGCAGTGAAGGAGGAATGGATGCCGACAGTATGGGGAGCGAGGAAAATGAGTGCGGAAACATTATGGGGAGTGGAGGGGTGTGTCAGGAGATTATTGAGGGAAAAAGTGTGAGGAGACAGTATGGGACAAGAAAAATGTGAGGGGCACAAAATGGAGATTGGGTAGTGTGGAGGCGGGCGGTATGGAGAGGGGGCAGCATGTGGGGACAGTGTGGGGTCACAGCAAGAAGGGAACAGTATGAAAAGGAGGGGGAGTTTATTGAGGGAGCACCATATAGGGGACACAGTGTGCGAGGACAGTGTGAAGATGGGGCCTGGCATGAAAAAGCCAAGGGAAGTCTGCAGGCCATGTACCATAAGAGGGTCAGTGTGTGGGTCAAATTTTGTACAGGAAACACAACAAGGAATTATTTGTTCAGGGACACAGCGTTGGGCAGATATTATTATTCAGGAGTATTATAATGACAGTGCTATTTTTAAGGGTGTTGTGTGGGATGTACTGATGGTTGCCCTAGTGATGAATTCATGTACGGATGGAGGTCCTGGTGATATATTCATGTACTGATGGTGGTTTTGGTGATGTATCCCTGTCCTGATGGTGTTTCTTGTGATGTATTCCGGTACTGATGAGGTTTTTGCTGCTGTGTTTCTCTACTGATGGGGGTCATATGGATATATTTCTCTACTGCTGGTGGTTTTGATGATGCATTTCTGTACTGATGAGGATTTTGATGCTGTATTTCTGTACCGATGAGAGTTCTAGATATGTATTTCTGTAGTGCTAGTGATTTTGGTGATGGATTCTTCTGCGGTTATTGGTTCTGATCCTTACACATTTAACAATTCATAACTTGTAAGAATACATAATACATGCCTATGTTAATAAAGTGTTGTGCCATCTCACAAGTTAAGGGTTTCTATGTTTTTATTTATATTAGGAGCATTAAAGGGGTTGTCCAAGTTTGGGATGAGTCTGCAGTCATTGTATGTGACTGCAGACTACTGAATTGTCACGCTGACAGGATTTTCTAGTGCTTGTGATGAGAGTGTGAGGTCACAAAACCGCAAGCATGCAATTTGCATACAGTGGCTTGCGAAACTATTCACCCCCTTGGCTTTTTACATATTTTTTTTCAGTTGCAACCTGTGTTTCAATTTTTTTTAATCTGATTTGTGTGTGATGCATCAGAACTGAATAGTCTAAATTGGTGAAGTGAAGTGAGAAAAATATAGTCAAAAATTACATAAATAAAAATTGGTATATGCATATGTATTCACCCCTTTTGCGATGAAACCCCTTAAAAATTCTGGTGCAAGCAATTACCTTCATAAGTCACATACTTATTAAAAGAAAGCCCACCTGTGTACAATCTAAGTGTCACATGGTTTGTCATTATATACTCATCTTTTCTGAAAGGCCACAGAGGCTGCAACATCATTAAGGAAGATGCACCACTAAGCAAACAATACAACGAAGGCCAAGGACATCTCCAAACAAGTGAGGGACAAAGTTTTTGAGAAGTCATGGTTGGGTTATTATTATTATTATAGATTTTTATAGCGCCATTTATTCCATGGCGCTTTACATGTGAAGAGGGGCAAATATAGACAAGTACAGTAAACATGAGCAATACAAGGCACACACAAGTACAGAAGGAGAGAGGACCCTGCCCGCAAGGGCTCACAGTCTACAGGGATGGGTGAGGATACACTAGGAGAGGGAAGAGCTGATCGTGCGGTGGTTCAGTAGACTGATGATCACTGCAGGTTGTAGGCTTGTCGGAAGAGGTGGGTCTTCAGGTTCTTTTTGAAGGTTTCCATGGTAGGCCGAGTCTGATGTGTTGGGGTAGAGAGTTCCAGAGTATGGGAGAGGCACGGGAGAAGCTTTGTATGCGGTTGTGGGAAGAAGAGATAAGGGGAGTAGAGGAGGAGATCTTGAGAGGATCGAAGGTTGCGTGTGGGTATGTTCCGGGAGACCATGTCACAGATGTATGGAGGAGACAGATTGTGTATGGCTTTGTAGGTCATGGTTAGGGTTTTGAACTGGAGTCTCTGAACGATAGGAAGCCAATGAAGGGCTTGGCAGAGAGGAGAGGCTGGGGAATAGCGGGGAGACAAGTGTATTAGTCGTGCAGCAGAGTGCAGGATGGATTGGAGTGGTGCCAGAGTGCTAGAGGGAAGGACAGAGAGTAGGAGGTTGCAGTAGTCGAGGCGGGAGATGATGAGGGCATGCACTAGTGTTTTTGTACTTTCATGGTCAAGGAATGCACGGATCCGGGTTATGAAAAAAAATCGCAATATCTGAGGATCTCCCAGATCGCCATCAAATCTATTATCAACAAATAGAAAGAACATAGTACCACAACAGACTTGCCAAGAGAGGGCCGTCCACCAAAACTTTCAGCCCGGGCAAGGAGAGCATTAATCAGAGAGGCAGATCAGAGACCAAAGTTAACCCTGAAGGAGCTGCAGAGTTCCCAAGCCGAGACTGGGGTATCTGTCCATATAACCACAATAAGCCATACACTCCATAGAAGTGGTCTTTATGGAGGAGTGGCCATACAAAAGCCTTTGCTTACATGCAAAAATTGTAAGTCTATTTTTGAGTATGTCAAATGACTTGTGGGAGACTTCCCAAATGTTTGGAGGAATGTGTTGTGGTCAGATAAGACCAAAATTGAACTTTTTGGTCACTAAGGTAAACGCTATGTCTGTCGGCAAACCAACACAGCTCATCACCCCAAGAACACCATCCCCTCAGTGAAACATTGTGGTAGCAGCATCATGCTGTGGAGATATTTTTCGGCAGCAGAGACAGGGAAAATGGTCTGAGTCAAAGGGAAGATGGATGATGTGAAATACAGAGATATTCTTGAGCAAAACCTGTTTGTCTGTTAGTGATTTGAGGCTGGGATGGAGGTTAACCTTCCAACAAGACAATGACCCATAGCATACTGCTAGAGCAATGCTCGAGTGGTTTAGGGAAAGTGTGTAAATAATGCTGTTCACCAGAGAAACCATCTAACTTGAAGGAACTCGAGCAGTTTTGCCTTGAGGAATGGGCAAAAATCCCAATGGCAAGATGTGGAAAGCTCATATACAGTACAGACCAAAAGTTTGGACACACCTTCTCATTCAAAGATTTTTCTGTATTTTCATGACTATGAAAATTGTACATTAACACTGAAGGCATCAAAACTATGAATTAACACATGTGGAATTATATACTTAACAAAAAAGTGTGAAACAACTGAAAATATTTCTTATATTCTAGGTTCTTCAAAGTAGCCACCTTTTGCTTTGATTACTGCTTTGCACACTCTTGGCATTCTCTTGATGAGCTTCAAGAGGTAGTCACCGGAAACGGTCTTCCAACAGTCTTGAAGGAGTTCCCAGAGATGCTTAGCACTTGTTGGCCCTTTTGCCTTCACTCTGCGGTCCAGCTGTGTGCTTGGGGTCTGCAGGGGGGGAAGGAGGGGTGCCATTATGTGCATGGGTCTGCGTGGGGACGGAGCGAATGCTGTTATCTACGTAGGACTGGGTCCCTGTCCCGCTGTCCTGGCCAGGATGTTTACTTTCCCGCATTAGAATCGTACATGCGGAAACCCCGGGGACCTCCCACACATTCTGGCAGCCACACGTCACGTTCCACCGGAAGTGACGTGCTGTAAGTAAGCTGAACGCCGAAATGACCGCTGACCTCATTTCCGGTGGTCAGCTTACAGCAGCATGTACTGTAACTTGTTCTTGTGAGAGTCTTCAGAACGGCGACGCATTGAGCCGTGGGATCTGTTGGAGTGAGAGCCGGGTATTGTATGGAGCGCTGCATACAATACCCAGCTCTCACTTAGCGAGACAGGCAGGATATGGGGATCTCATCATGGGATCTGTTCAACAGATGATGAGATCCCTGTTATGTTTCGGTAGCTGAGGAGTGCAGGTAAAAAAGGCAATACACCAGAGCAGTTGGAATCTGTGAGATTGCAGTACCCTGACTAACCACCACAACTAGAGGCAGCCGTGGAGCGTTCCTACGTTGGTCCTAGACGCCTCGTCACAGCCTGAGAAACTAACTACACCTAAAGATAGAAAGAGGAAAGCTATCTGCCCCGGAGCAGATCCCCAAAGAACATAGAAAGCCCCCAAACATGTAATGGCGGTTAGACAAGAAGAAATACTGACACAGACAGAAAATAGTATGAGCAAACGTTGAGGCCCAAACTACCTAAATAGAAAAGGATAGGAAGGGCACTTACTGCAATCCCAAAAAACCCTGAAAAGCACCAACTCTACTAATTTCAAAAACACCTGAGATCACACGACCTCTACCACCTAAATTAGTTCTCTGGTGTAACAAAATCAAAACAGCAGCCACTGAAAAAACTGGAAAAAGCAAATGTACAAACATCAGTGGCTGAACTAAACTGAGAGGGCAAAAGCCCCCGGAGGGGACCCTGAAGGCCCCCACAGAAGTGCAGGACAAAATGCAAAAATCAAGCACAAAAACAAAAAGAAGAAAATGTCTTATCTGTTAGCAGGAGATGGAGACACGACACAGCAGGCTACAAAGGAAACAGGAATCAAGGATTGAGACCAGAACAATTGATCACCGGCAACCCTGATGGGAAGGCGACTCCCTTATATAAGACCAGTCAGTAACACCTGATTCCCAATCCTCACAATCTTCACTGGACAGTCCAGTACCGCTAGTAACCACCAGAGGGAGCCTCTGCTCAGAACTCATTTCAAGCCCATTCACAACAGATCCCCAGATCCTGCCTGTTTCGCTCAGTGAGAGCCTGGTATTGAATGGAGCGCTGCATAGCTGATGAGATCCCCACATCCTGGGGAAATGAGGTCAGCGATGGAACGTGACGTGTGGCTGCCGGAATGTGTGGGAGGTCCCCGGGGTTTCCGTATGTACGATTCTAATGCAGAAAGTAAACCTCCTGGCCGGGACAGCGGAACAGGGTCCCGAAATCGGGACTGTCCCGCTGAAACCGGGACGGTTGGGAGGTATGTGTTTATAATTATTGTTTATGAAACAGTGTGATCAGCAGTGCTAAATGGGTGTGGTCAGGGCATGGATTTGGGTGTGACCAGTGAAATGGGTGTGGCTAGGGGCGTGGCCTAAAATTTGCTGCCCCGGGCGCCACAAACAGTTGCTACGCCACTGCTTCAGTGTGTATGTACAATTTTCATTGTAAAGCAGTAATCAAAGCAAAAGGTGGCTACTTTGAAGAACCTAGAATATAAGAAATATTTTCAGTTGTTTCACACTTTTTTGTTAAGTATATAATTCCACATGTGTTAATTCATAGTTTTGATGCCTTCAGTGTTAATGTACAATTTTCATAGTCATGAAAATACAGAAAAATCTTTGAATGAGGTGTGTCCAAAATTTTGGTCTGTATTGTAAATATATCCAAAGCAACTTGCTGCTGTAATTGCCGCAAAAGTAGGCTTTTCAAAGTACTGACTTTAGAGGGGTGAATAGTTATGGACACTTACATTTCAGTTATTTTGTGCTATTTGTTGTTTGCTTCACATAAAAAGAAAACCAAATGTTCACAATTGTAGGCACATTCTTTACATGAACTGATGCAAACCCTCAAAAAAACGGTGAAATTCCAAGTTGAGAGGTATCAAAACACGAAAAATGCCAGGGTTGGTGAAGTATACTTTTGCAAGCCACTGTACATGAGGTAATGCGCCAACTAGACATGCGTGGCCTCACTTGTTGAAAATGAATTGAGCGAGGCCGGACACATCTAGTCGGAATGTGGCCAGAAGTATACATCGTTCATACTTGTGCTTACATAACCCTCCACTCTTTCCACCGACAAGGGAGATTCCTAAAAGAGTGCAGTGCATGTGCTTTGAGAATTCAGAAGCCTGCAGTCACCTAGAGTGACTGCAGACTTTGCTCTCAAGCCTAGACAAGATTTTAATAAGGCCGGCGTCACACACAACTACAAAAAATCTGTCTTAGTTGTCTAATTGACAGCTCTCAATTATTAACCTGCCTTAAGGTCACCTTTCAATACTAAGGTGACATTAACGCCTTATTAACCCATTCGCCACCGCTACAGGGCAATGGGAATAGACGGGCAAAGTGCCAGAAAGGGCGAATCTAATTATAGATTTGCCCTTTCTGGGGTGTCTGGGGGCAGATGTTAGTAGCCAGGGGGGCACAAAAAAAATGTACCCTCCCTAGGCTATTATTATCTGCCCCCACTCGCTTGCTTTGTCTGTCTGGTGGAGAAAATACAGCGTGAGCCCACGCATTTTTTTTCAGCGAATTTACACCTTTAATTAACCCCTACATGTCTGAAATTTTGCACAAATACACATATGTAATTGTAAGTTCAAACCATATATCAAAATACAGGAAATGACATGGTTAACTGTGTGGAAACAATGTATCATTTCATGTCGGCTTCTGTGATTTCACAAAAGCCGGCAATTGAATTAGCGGCTATTACAGTATGTAGAAGTGTAAGAACTATAAATATATGTATATGTATGTGTCACAATGACATATATAATATATATATATATATATGTATTCTATGTGTGTATATCTATTCTTTCGATTCTTTATTAAAGCTGTCAGTGTGCTTTTACAGTATAGCCAGGGATGAATTGCCGGCTTTTCTAAAGGACACCGATGCGATTTAATCGCAAGTCACACGTGCGGTCCGTTTGTAATCCGATTTTTCATCGCTCCCATAGACTTGCATTGGCGATAGTCGACCCACAATCGGTGACAATCGCAGCATGCTGCGATTGCACACGGACGTTTAAAACGGACCACAAAAAATCTGATACTGGGAGCTGCTCCATAGATTAACATAGGGCAGACTGCAATACGATATTTCATCGTATTGCAGTCGTCCGATTCTGTCGCTAGTGTGACGCCGGCCTAAAATGAAGCCTTGTAGCATCCCAATCCTTACAGCGTGTAAAATACTCATGGTCAGGATTCAGCTCTGCTTGATAGTTCCAGCACTTATCACATGGACACTTCACTCGTATGCAATTTTCATACTTACTATAGAGAGAATTAGGAAGAGCAGCGAATCGACACGTGACTGTAAGTGTGCAAATAGCATAAGAATGATGGGACATATGACAACTACTCAAACCGCTTGAGGTGGGGGGGGCGGCAAACTTAATTCTTGCATTGGGTGCTGGAAACCCTATATACACCTATGTGCGCACGCATACACACACACATATATGTAAATATGTATACATATTACAAAAAATAGGTATAAAGTGTATATTTGTACACAATATGATCCAAGTATTCCTTCCTTCCAAGTAACAGACTCTTAATGTACTTAGCCCAGAGATATTCCAAGCTAAATACACAAATTTTAATGTGACTCTCACTGTTTTGTATGTGACCAGTATGGACAGACCCATTAGCTCTTCAAAATGCATTAATAACATTGCACTTGGGGATGAAAGATCCGCAAGGCTTTTGTGCCACAAGTGAGGCATTTTTCACTGGAATTATGAAATCTGACAGGTTAAAAGGTTTCCTTTTTCTTGCACTTAGAGTTCTTTTCAGAAAAAGCATTTTCCTTCTATATTTTGTGCCTATGGCAAAATCTTTGCTTAAAAGAAGTCCTTCTCCTTTTTCCTGCTGTGAGCTATCTAAAAACACAGTTTTAATATCACAGCTTGTCCCTACAGTAAATCCCTGGCACACAACTATCCCACCTTGTTTATATTCTGTATTAAAAGGAGAAACAAGAACAGAGACTTCTGCAAAAAAAAAGTGGTCTGCGATCTAAGAACTTTTTTCTTTCGGCCAAGCCTGTTAAAGATGAAGACAAAGTGACGACTAATCAGTGTAATATATGAGGCTGTTTATTAAAGCGATGACTGTTCTCAAGCTCTGTAGTCCCTTTTTTCTTGCGAAGTTGAGGGCATAGGCATATATTTTATTATAATAATCCTGTCTGGAGTGGAGCGGAGGTACTGGAAGATACGTGCATTGGCAACGTTTTCGAAGATAGAGGAAGACCAAGCTCCACCTCTGTTACTTGTCAACACATTTGAAGCAGACACAGTATTAATAGTGACTTTCAGTGGTGGGATGTCCGGCATAGTACTTGCTCTCTCCACCCATTCATCATGCAATAAAGCTCTTTTGAGGTAGAGAGAAATGCTGCAAAGTCTGCGCGAAACAGGCTGCACTATATCATCGTCCTGATTGGTTTTTGTCTCCAGCAACCTGGATCTTAATTCGGCCCCTCCAGTCTGGCTTTTCCCTGTTCACAGTGCAGTTTGCTGACATGGAAACTAGAAGCATACAAGTTTATGAAGCTGTGCGCTTTGAAGATTGTTTCATTTAACAAGTCAGTTGCTGTTATCCAGATGTTTTATCCTGTAACTCCTCATTAAATTCAATGAATAGTTAATCTCCCTCTCTTGGATCTAAAGTCCTTGCAATATAGACTTATTTTATATTTTCTTGTATCACTGAATTTCGATTTTTTTTTTTCTCAAGAATTTTTCAGTTTAAAGTTTTAGAGCTACTAGGCCCTTTCTCCCAGATCTACAGTTTTGGTTTGGAGGCCTACCCGAATGTGGATCTTTAGCAACTGATTACTAAAATTAATGAGGTTGTTCCAGCACCTAAAATGTATCTATCTTTATATCCTATCCACTTTTGTTTTTTGCTTTATTACACAGCATCCCATACTTCTCCCTATCTATTTAATCCCTAAATGTTTTTTTCACTGCACTGCCTGTGACATTTCATTTGAGAGAAGTCTCAAATGTGACGTCATAGGAGGCTGGGTCTGCACTCCTTGCAGCGTCCATCGCCCATTCTGGAACAGAATGTCACCATAGGGCAGTGCTGCAGTTTCTCACTAGTTTCTTGCATTGCCGCCGCTTCTAAAAAAGTCCTGGATCCTGTGGGATGGACGCCGTAGATGATGTAAGTGTGGAGCCCAGCTGTGACTGAATCCATATCTCCCAGAAGGGTGCACTGAAAGAGGATACCACTAGAGGTCATTATACACATACACACACATACAGTTACCTTAAAGACCACCAGAGGGAGCTGTGTTAGGCATATAAAAAGAAGTTTAGTTTCAGTTTCTAGTCAGTCATCTCAGGGAGTCGTCTCTGAGTCTGAGTCTTGAGCAGCCATCTCAGAGAGCTCAGTCAGTCTGCAGAAAGTGACGTGCAGAGCTGAGGATAGTGAGGCTGCAGAGCTATTCGGTTCCAAGTAAGTGAAGTCTAGTAAGAGTGAAAGAGAAATCACTCCAGCCTAGTCAGAGCTGAATTTAGAAGTGTAGCTCTGTAGAAAGCGTGCCGACGCTTAAAGAGCGGCGAAGAGGCAGCCCACCAACTGCCAGCGTGTGTGATCGTGTAAGGATCCAGGTAGCCGAAGGCGAGTGGAAGTTAATGAGACAGAGGAGCCTTAATAGCTCATCTCAGCAAGAAATACCGGACAACGGGGTCCGAGCCTATAGGGATCTCCACGACCCATTAGGAGAACACCGGAGTTCCTGGAGGACTACAAGTCCCAGGAGTACCACAGAGCTGATACGTAGCAGGATCAGGAGGACAGAGTCTGGCAAGCAGGACGCTGTGAGCAGAGACTGTACTTTCAGAGAGAAGGTCCAATCACAAGATCAGCCAGGTGCAAGACGGAGACCAAGTTAGACCTAGCTACAAGCAGGTCAGGACTTTATTACTAAAAGGCAGAGGTCAGGAGGCCATACACCTACCAGTGGAGGAATCTCGATGTGCATCCTTCACCCTACAGTACTCCGGGAAGTGCCTGCAACATCTACAGTAAAGGTACCAAACTGACTTATGTGTGTGTCTCCCTTATTATCCCTGACTGCCGGGTCCCCATCTGTCCTGCAATTCTTATACATCTATCTGCCTTGGAGGAATCAGCCTTACTTGTGGAAGGCTTAACACCTAGCTGCACAATATCAACCCTCCAGTGGATCTGCATAGCAGCGCTGGTCATCCTGACCAGGCACCACAAGTGGCGTCACGAATCCCCATATCATTATTCAAGTCACCTGTAAATATCCCCATTAAAGTGAGCGCCCAGGGCACGGACCGAGCTGTGCTACCTGTGACGTTTCCCATAGACATCAACGGGCTCGGTGCCGAGTACCCCATAACCCTGGTGTTGTGCGACTCATCTTTCCTGGCGTCACGAACAGGATTGCGTGCCCTGCAGCAACGGAGTAACTTGTGCCCGTTGCCACCGGGTACTGTGTGCCTCACTAAAAGACTGTGTTTTGTATGTGGTGAAGATTTCCCGCCATTGCCCGCCAATTACAGCGCCACGGCGCGAAAACTAGTGGGCGTACCTGCAAAAGCGCGCTGAGTCCTGGACACGCCCCCAACGCTGACGCGGCGGCAGGTCCTATGAAGAGCTACAGTGAACGCTCTGACGTCAGAGCGCCAGCGACACAGGTCCTTCTACACACCCCTGTGCCCTGCGGAGCTGCAGCCTTCAGAGAAGGTAGGCTACGATTAACTAGGGGGGCGCAAACATGTCGCAGCAGCCAGCCGACAACGCGGCCCAGGCCGACGGCCTTAATGACTTACCCCTCGGCGCTGCCGCACAGGCTGGAAATGCTGGCCCCTCACCTGGTCCTGTGGCCCCAAAAGTACCGCTAACGCTGCCATACATGCCTGGAGCGAAGTGGCTCCCTCAGTACAGCGGCAAGCCAGACACCCTGTCAGGGTTCAAGCGGAAAATATGCAGTATAATGGACATGTACCCTATGACAGAAAAGCAGAGAGCTGCAGTGTTAGTGGGATAATTAACTGGTGCTGCTGAGAGAGAGGTAGAGACTTGGACAGCTGCAGACCAGGAGTCAGTGCATGCAATTTTCTTAAAGCTACAGACTATCTTTGAGGACCGCACTGAAACAGATCTCCGGATGAGTTTTTACCAATGCTTCCAGAAACCAGATGACAGCATTAGGGACTATGCCTGCCGACTACAAGGGGCCCTGCGAGCACTCAAACAAGTTAACCCCATGAGTGTCTCCAACGAAAAAAAAATGTTAAAGGAACAATTTGTACGGGGGTTGAGGTCCCAAGCTGAAAGCCGGACTGTGCACTGGTGGTCCTTGGATCATCCTGATGCTACATTTGATGCTCTTAAGGACATGGCTATAAAAGGACTGCGTCCCTTGGAAACACCCGAGGTGGCAACCCAGTGTCACCCGAGTGAAGCCACCCTAAAGCCAGCAGCATCCACCTTTTCCCCGCTGGTTGCAGAAGCCAAAACGCAGGTGGCGCCCCCTACTGAGCTGGACTGTTTGCGCTCAGAAGTGCGCCAGTTGACCAAAAACCTGGCCACTGTAATGAGTGCCCTGCGACTGCCGACGGAGGAATTAGGAAAGATCCTGCTAGCTGACTGCCCAGAGGGTGTCCCTTGGATGCGCCGGAGGAGAGGGAGGACGTCGCCCCACCAGAGGAGGACAACGCCACCCCCAGGAAGGACCCGCGACCAGCATCATCCCCGCCGAGAGATCATCTGCTACCGCTGCCACAGAGAAGGTCACCTAGCACGTTGGTGTCCTTTAAACGAGCAAATCCTGGGTCCGAGGGCCAACACCCAGGAATAGACTCATCAGGCCCCTCAGACTGGAACCGCAGGTTTGTGGGAGGAAGACCTTACCTGTCCATCATACTGGACGGGATCGCAATCCCTGCCCTGCTGGACACTGGATCTCAGGTAACCGTCATACCTGATGTTCTCTACAATAAATACTGGTCCAGTGACGGTCTCCAACCCCCAAACCCTGACTTTGCTGTATACGCCTCTAATGGCCTCCCTCTTGACTTACTGGGGGCTAAAAATGTAGACGTAAAAGTGGGGAGAGTAGAGCTAAAGAATCAGGGCCTTCTTGTAGTAAAGACTGTTAATGAGGAAAATGGATTGAATGTGGTTTTAGGCACTAACATTATTAGTAACTGTTTGGAGGAGGTTGTGTTTTTACTCCAACAGCTCGCCGAAATTGCCAGACCAAAGCAAAAGGGAGTGATCCGGAGGGAGATCCGGACCCTGATGTGCCAGCAACAAGTGAAACTGACCGGTGGTGAGATTGGTAATGTACGGGTGACAGACCCGAACCCCATTGTGATACCCCCTATGAGTGAAATGCTTATTTGGTGTAGAGCAGCAATAGGTCTGAGAGGACAGAACTACCAAGCAGTAGTAGAGCCCCATTGTTTCAGAACACAGACCTACACTCTTGACTGCCAGAGGGGTAGTGGATGTACATAATGGGAGGGCGCCAGTGCGTCTTCTCAACTGGGGAGAGAATGAGGTCAAATTACCACGTTATGCCACTGTTGCTAAGTTACATGCTGTGGATAATAACTCCATTCACCCGACGGAGCCCTTAGCCTCCCCACAACCAGTGGAGGATAACGGTCCGACCACCCAGGTGGAGGATTGGTGTCAGCAGCTCCATGTCGGGACGGACACCACTCCAGCCCACCAGAAACAAGGAGTATACCGAGTAGTTCAGGAGTATGCACAGGTATTCAGCAAACACCCACTCGACTTTGGGAAAATTAAAGGGGTTCAACATCACATCCCCACAGGCAATCATCCTCCCATTAAAGAACGGTACAGGCCTATACCTCCAGCACACTACCAGAAAGCCAAGGAGATGTTGCGTGATATGAAGGAAGCAGGGGTGATAAGGGATAGTTGTAGTCCCTGGGCAGCACCTCTAGTCTTAGTCAGGATAAAGGATGGATGCATGAGAATGTGTGTAGATTACAGACAAGTAAATCGCATTACACATAAAGATGCATACCCTTTACCACGCATTGAGGAATCCTTAGCTGCATTAAAAACTGCTAATTACTTTTCCACCCTTGACCTCACTAGTGGGTACTGGCAAGTAGCTGTGGCTGAGGAGGATCGGGAGAAGACGGCTTTCACCACCCCGATGGGACTCTGTGAGTTTGACAGAATGCCGTTTGGACTCAGCAGTGCCCTTGGAACGTTCCAGAGAGTGATGGAGAGCTGTCTGGGACATCTTAACTTCGAAACTGTGTTGCTGTACCTGGACGACGTCATCGTATACTCCAAAACGTATGAAGATCACTTGAAACACCTGGCGGAGGTATTCGAGTCACTGTCCAAGTATGGGATGAAACTGAAGCCTTCAAAGTGCCATCTGCTCAAACAAAAGGTACAATACTTGGGACATATTGTCAGCTCAGAAGGAGTAGCGCCGGACCCTGAGAAGATCACTGCCATCCAGAAATGGCCGGAGCCGAAAAATCTCAAGGAGGTGCGACAGTTCCTGGGACTGACAGGGTACTACCGGAGGTTTGTGAAGGACTACACTAAGAAAGCAGCGCCTCTGCAAGACCTCCTGGTGGGACAGTCCCTCAAAAGCAGAAATTCTCCATTCCATTGGGGTAAAGAACAGGCAGAAGCATTCAAGGAAATGAAGGAGATCCTGACAGGTGATGAGATCCTAGCCTATCCTGACTACAGCCAGCCGTTCCTGCTGTATACTGATGCCAGCAATGAAGGATTGGGAGCAGTCCCAGTCAGAAGAAAATGGCCTGGAGAAAGTCATCGCCTATGCAAGCAGGAAGCTCCGCCCGACCGAGAGGAACCCAGAGAACTATAGCAGCTTCATGTTGGAGTTCCTGGCACTGGTCTGGGCCATCACGGAGAGGTTCAAGCACTACTTAGCCTCCAGCAAGTTCACTGCCTACACTGATAACAACCCCTTAATGCATCTTGAAACAGCTAAGCTGGGAGCCATGGAACAACGCTGGATGGCTCGGCTGTCCAATTACCAATTCACAATCAAATACCGAGCGGGCCGCAAGAATGCCAACGCTGATGCCCTATCCAGGATGCCTCATGAATCGGACACAGAAGAAGAAGTGGATGATCTGGAAGAGATAGAACTACCTGCCTTTCATAGAAATGGGATGATCCATGAACAACAAGCCAGCAGGAGATCGCCTGGTAAGACGTTAAATCCTTTACCTCACCACAGCTGGAAGGAGACTCAGGACAGCGATCCAGTTGTCAGACGAATCAAGGAGCTGATATCTCAAGAAGGTTCCTCCTTGGAGAAGGCCGCGCCTCTACAAGCAAGGCAGCTGTGGAATGAAAGAAGCCGGCTGTTCATCTATCGTGAGAAGCTGTGCAGGAGATACATCAACCCAAGGACCCATGAGATGGTATGGCAGATAGTGGTTCCCAGAGCAGACATCCAGATGGTGTTAGAAGCCTACCATGATCAAGCGGGACACTTTGGCTGGAAGAAGCTGGAGACTCTGTTGAAGTGTCGTTTCTACTGGGTGGGAATGCGCAGCTCCATCGAGAGGTGGTGCCAGAACTGTGGACCCTGTGGTCCTCAGAAGAAAGGACTACAGCAGTCAGAAGGCACCCCTGCAACCCATCAAGACAACTCGTCCCTGGAGATCGTGGCCCTGGACCATGTCAAGTTGTCACCCAGCCGGTCAGGATACTCCTATGCCCTGACTATGGTGGATCACTACTCCAGGTTCCTGGTGGTCGCCCCTGTCAAAGATCTGACGGCAGAGACAGCAGCAAAGACGTTCCAAGCGTGTTTCTGTAGACCACACGGATATCCTGAACAGGTACTAACTGATCAAGGTCCAGCTTTCGAAGCCGAATTATTCAAGGAGTTCTGTCACTTGTACGGGTGTAAGAAGATCAGAACAACACCGTACCACCCCCAAACTCATGGTCTCTGTGAGAAGATGAATCACATCGTCATTGACCTGCTGAAGACTGTACCACTCGAAGAGAGAAATCGGTGGCCAGACTTACTACCTGACCTGGTAGATCTGTACAATCACATACCTGTGAGTTCCACCAATTGCACCCCAGCTTACCTCATGCGGGCAAGACCAAGAATGCTGCCCATGGATCTGGAGCTTGGTGTTGTAGAACCAGAAGCGGATGTGACTACTGGAGACTGGGACACAACCAGACAGGAACAGTACAGGTAAGTACAGGCCTGCGTTGAAGAAAGTCTCAATCGAGTCAGGGATAAGCAAGAAGACCACTATAACAAAAGTGCGCCAGCTGAACCTTTCGCACCTGGTGAAGTCGTCCTAAAAAGAAAGAGGAGGTTACACAAACTCGACGATCAATGGGAAAGAGAGCCCTACATCGTCCAGAATTCAAAGTTTGACAACAAGAAAATGTGCATAATTAGCAAGGATGGAGGAAGAACGACTGCAACCGTATCCAGAGATCACTTAAAATTGTGTCCAAATCCATTAAAGCTTCAAGAGGAAGAACCCGTTGTCAATCAAGAAGAGAGTAATGAATCAGTCATCCATACAGACTTAGGAGATTTCCCAGCGGATTGGCCCAGAATTGGAGAAGCTGTAATCATTCCCGTGCTGCAATTCTATCAACCACAAGAAGAACCTCTACATCCAGTTGCACCAGTTGTTGCAGTAGAGTCAGTTCCAGAGGAACCTGCTCAAGCAGAACCCCTGCAAGTGGAACCCCAAGAGGCGATACCCCAAGAAGTTGCACTTCAGGAGAAGGATCCTCTTCGGAAGTCGAACCGCATCGCCCAGTCGCTACTATGCTTGCCAGATCCCTAGAGAGGTGGAGGCAGGTTTACAGGTTGCCGGCACGCAGGACAGACAGGGTAACTGACACCTCACCTACCACTACACCACGTAGGTCAGTACGCATAACAAGAGGGCAATTACCTGTTAGGTACAGAGAGTAGGACCTAACACATGTACATAATCATCAAGAACCATTGTACATAAATGTATATATTTTGCTTATACTATACTTTAATATATTGTTATTTATTCATCTGTTTTTCCCCTTTTTGATATTGAAACAAGTGAATGGACATTATTTTTACTTGTCTTCTAACCCTGTTGAGCATCCTTTTCCAAAAGAGACTGGGACTTTTTATGGTTGCTCAATTCCTCGTCGTGCTAATGTATATAGTTATTTATTTACCGTTATGCAACCGTTCCAAGAGTGCCTTACCTCCTGTAAAGGAAGAGTTATTATACAATGTTTTATTGTTATCTGTTTTTGTATTTCAGCCCCGGAGTGCTGAGTTCTACTAGGGGGGAATGTGGAGCCCAGCTGTGACTGAATCTATATCTCCCAGAAGGGTGCACTGAAAGAGGATACCACTAGAGGTCATTATACACATACACACACGTACAGCTACCTTAAAGACCACCAGAGGGAGCTGTGTTAGGCATATAAAAAGAAGTTTAGTTTCAGTTTCTAGTCAGTCATCTCAGGGAGTCGTCTCTGAGTCTGAGTTCTGAGCAGCCATCTCAGAGAGCTCAGTCAGTCTGCAGAAAGTGACGTGCAGAGCTGAGGATAGTGAGGCTGCAGAGCTATTCGGTTCCAAGTAAGTGGAGTCTAGTAAGAGTGAAAGAGAAATCACTCCAGCCTAGTCAGAGCTGAATTTAGAAGTGTAGCTGTTGTGAATGGGTTTGAGATGAGTTCTGAGCAGAGGCTTCCTCTGGTGGTTACAAGCGGTGCTGGTCTGTCCAGTGAAGATTGTGAGGACTGGGAATCAGGTGTTACTGACTGGTCTTATATAAGGAAGTCACCTTCCCATCAGGGTTGCCGGTGATCAATTGTTCTGGTCTGAATCCTTCATTCCTGTTTCCCTTGTAGCCTGCTGTGTCGTGTCTGCATCTCCTGCTAACAGATAAGACATTTTCTTCTTTTGTGTTTGTGCTATATTTTTGCATTTTGTCCTGCACTTCTGTGGGGGCCTTCAGGGTCCCCTCCGGGGGCTTTTGCCCTCTCAGTTTAGTTCAGCCACTGATGTTTGTACTTTTGCTTTTTTCAGTTTTTTCAGTGGCTGCTGTTTTGATTTTGTTACACCAGAGAACTAATTTAGGTGGAAGAGGTCGTGTGATCTCAGGTATTTTTGAAATTAGTGGAGTTGGTGCTTTTCAGGGTTTTCTGGGATTGCAGTAAGTACCCTTCCTATCCTTTTCTATTTAGATAGTTTGGGCCCCAGCGTTTGCTCATACTATTTTCTTTCTGTGTCAGTATTTCATCTTGTCTAACCGCCATTACATGTTTGGGGGCTTTCTATTATCTTTGGGGTTCTGCTCCGGGGCAGATAGCTTTCCTATTTCTATCTTTAGGTGTAGTTAGTTTCTCAGGCTGTGACGAGGCGTCTAGGACCAACGTAGGAACGCTCCACGGCTGCCTCTAGTTGTGGTGGTTAGTCAGGGTACTGCAATCTCATAGATTCCAACTGCTCTGGTGTATTGCCTTTTTTACCTGCACTCCTCAGCTACCGAAACATAACAGTATCACCGGCCTAAAAATTGAAAATTGTATGGTACTCACAGAAGGGGAAAAAATATTGTGAAAGAAAAAAGGTTGTCAGAGTTGTCAGAGATATTTTTCTGTTTGTTGCATTTTTTTCCCTCTGTATCTCTGGGTGCTGGGGAGGATCTTTTCTCCCAATGGAGTTTGCACAGTTGTCTGGCCGTGTGGATCAGCTTGCCACTGAGGTTCAGAGTATTGCTGCATATCTTGCTAGGTTGCCTGTTGTGGAACCTAGGATCCCCATGCCAGATTTGTTTTTAGGGGATCGAGCTAAGTTTCAGAATTTCAAAAATAATTGTAAATTGTTTTTTGCCTTAAAATCTAAGTCCTCAGGAAACGCAGCGCAGCAGGTTCAAATTGTCATCTCTCTCCTGCGCGGCGATCCTCAGGATTGGGCTTTTTCCCTGACACCTGGGGATCCTGTTTTGAGTGATGTTGATGCATTTTTTCAGGCTTTGGGGTTATTGTACGATGAGCCTAATGTCACTGATCAAGCTGAAAAAGCCTTGTTGGCATTAAATCAGGGGCTTTATGACGCTGAGTTATACTGTCAGAGATTCCGTAGGTGGGCAGTCCTGACCAAATGGAATGACGACGCTTTGGCAGCCCTTTTCCGGAAGGGTCTGTCGATAATGTAAAGGATGTTATGGTGGGATTCCCTGTCCCCTCTGGTCTCAATGATTCTATGTCATTAGCGATTCAAATTGACAGACGTTTGCGTGAGCGGAGAAGTATGCGTGGAATGGTGTTGCCTTGTGAACCAGCTTCTGAACCCATGCAGTGTGATAGAGTGGTGTCTGGGGCACAGCGTCATGAGTTTCGAAATCGCAATGGGTTATGTTTCTACTGTGGTGATGCTCTCATGCTATTTCAGTCTGCCCTAAGCGGGGAAGACGTTTTGCACGCTCAGTTGTCTTGGGTAGTGTTCAGACTAAGTTTTTATTAACTGTCACTCTGATATGCTCTCTGTCCTCATTTTCTGCTCAGGCTTTCGTTGATTCTGGAGCAGCTATTAACCTGATGGATTATGATTTTGCTAAACGTTGTGGGTTTCCCTTGATACCCCTACAGAAGTCTATTCCCCTACTGGGGATCGATTCTACCCCTTTGGCTGAGAATAAACCCCAGTTTTCTACTCAGGTGATAATGAGGGTTGAACCTGATCACCAGGAGTGCTGCAAATTTTTGGTTCTGTATAATCTGCATGACATTATCGTGCTGGGTTTCCCTTGGTTACAGTCTCATAATCCTGTTTTGGATTGGAAATCTGTGTCTGTAACAGTTGGGGCTGCCAATGTGTTAATACCAACACTCCTGTTTTTTCTGCCTCCCCCCAGGCTCAGGATGTTCCTGACTTTTTGATTGATTTTTCTGATGTGTTTAGCGAAAGTAAATCTGCATCCTTGCCTCCCCATAGGAGCTATGACTGCGCTATTGAATTAGTGCCGGGTAGTAAATTCCCTAAAGGTTTCCTTTTTAACTTGTCTGTACCTGAACATGACGCTATGCGGTCTTATATCAAGGAATCATTGGAGAAGGGTCATATCAGACCATCCTCTTCACCCTTAGGTGCCGGTTTTTTCTTTGTGGCCAAAAAAGATGGTTCATTAAGGCCGTGTATTGATTATCGTCTCTTGAACAATATTACTGTGAAATATCAATACCCGTTACCCTTGATTTCTGACCTGTTTTCCAGGGTGAAAAACGCTACTTGGTTTACCAAGCTTGACCTCAGGGGGGCGTATAACCTTATTCGCATTAAGCACGGGGATGAATGGAAGACGGCATTCAATACCCCTGAAGGGCATTTTGAGTACCTAGTGATGCCCTTTGGGCTCACTAATGCTCCTTCCGTCTTCCAGTCCTTCATGAATGACATTTTCAGGGATTTTGTGGACAAATTTCTGATTGTTTATTTGGATGATATCTTGATTTTTTCTAATGACTGGGACTCTCATGTGAAACATGTTCGAACTGTATTCCAGATTTTGAGAGAGAATGCTCTGTATGTGAAGGGATCAAAGTGTCTTTTTGGCGTACAGAGGATCTCATTTCTGGGATTCATTTTGTCCCCATCTGTTATTGAAATGGACCCGGTCAAGGTTCAGGCCATCTGTGATTGGGTCCAACCTACTTCATTAAAGGCTCTTCAGAGATTTTTGGGTTTTGCCAATTTTTATCGTAAATTTATTGGTAATTTTCGGTTATTGTTAAAGCATTAACTGATTTGACCAGAAAGGGTTCTGATGTGGTGAATTGGCCTCCTGAGGCAGTCTCTGCATTTCAGGAACTTAAGCAGAGATTCACTTCTGCTCCTGTTCTACGGCAGCCTGATGTTTCTCTGCCATTTCAGGTGGAGGTTGATGCCTCTGAAATTGGGGCAGGTGCCGTTTTGTCCCAAAAAGATCCAGAGACCTCTAAAAGTAACCCTTGTGCCTTTTTCTCTCGAAAATTTTCTCCTACTGAACGTAATTATGACGTGGGTAATCGGGAGTTATTGGCCATGAAGTGGGCTTTTGAAGAGTGGAGACATTGGCTGGAGGGAGCCAAACATCAGGTGGTGGTCCTTACGGACCATAAGAATCTGGTCTATCTGGAATCTGCCAAGCGACTCAATCCTAGACAGGCCAGGTGGGCCTTGTTTTTCACACGTTTCAATTTTGGTTTCCTTTCTTCCTGGCACTAAGAATGTTAAGGCGGATGCCCTCTCGAGGAGTTTCCTTGCGGACTCTCCTGAGTTATCTGATCCTTCTGTTATTTTGAAAGAGGGTGTAGTTCTTTCCGCTATCTCGCCCAATTTGAGACTTGCTCTGGAGGGGTGTCAGGAGGATAGGCCCGAGCGCTGCCCTGTTGGAAAATTGTTTGTCCCGGACCAATGGAAAAAGAGTGTGATGTCTGAGATTCATTGTTCCGCATTGGCTGGGCATCCCGGAATTTTTGGTACCAGAGACTTGGTTAGTCGGTCCTTTTGGTGGCCTACCTTGTCTCGTGATGTCAGGGAATTTGTGCAGTCCTGCGGGACTTGCTCTCGCTCCAAGCCTTGCTCTCGCTCTAGTGGTGTGTTGATGCCATTGCCTGTGCCCAAGAGACCATGGACCCATATCTCTATGGATTTCATTTCCGACCTTCCTGTTTCTCAGAGAATGACCACCATCTGGGTAATTTGTGATAGGTTTTCCAAAATGATACATCTTGTGCCATTACCTAAGTTGCCTTCCTCCTCTGAATTGGTGCCGTTGTTCCTTCAGCACGTGGTTCGTTTACACGGCATTCCTGAGAACATTGTGTCTGACAGAGGAGTCCAGTTTGTTTCCAGATTTTGGAGGACTTTTTGTTCTAAACTGGGTGTTCAATTGTCTTTCTCCTCGGCATTTCATCCTCAGACCAATGGTCAAACTGAGAGAACAAACCAGACATTGGAGACTTATCTAAGATGCTTTGTGTCTGCTGATCAGGATGACTGGGTCTCTTTTTGCCTTTGGCTGAGTTTGCTCTTAATAATAGGGCTAGCTCTGCCACTTTGATGTCTCCGTTTTTCTGTAATTCTGGGTTTCACCCTCGATTTTCTTCAGGACAGACGGAGGCTTCTGTCTGTCCAGGTGTTGACTCTGTTGTGGAGCGTATGCAACAGATTTGGGACCAGGTAGTGGAGAGGTTGTCCCTCTCTCAGGAGAAGGCCCAGCGGTTTGCTAACCGGCATAGGACTGATGGTCCTCGGTTTAAAGTGGGGGACTTGGTTTGGTTGTCCTCAAAGAATATTCCTATGAGAGTAGCATCTCCTAAATTTAAGCCTAGGTTCATTGGACCTTATAAGATCATGGAGATTATTAATCCTGTTTCTTTTCGTTTGCTTCTTCCAGGGACATTTAAGATCCATAACGTGTTCCACAAGTCCTTGTTGAAGAGGTTTGTTGAGCCAGTGGTTCCTGCTGCTGTGCCTCCTGACCCTGTTTTGGTTGAGGGCAATCTGGAGTATGTGGTTGAGAAAATATTAGATTCTCGTTTTTCTAGACGGAAACTCCAGTATTTGGTTAAGTGGAGAGGTTATGGTCAGGAAGACAATTCTTGGGTGTTTGCTTCGGACATCCATGCTAGGAGACTCATCCGTGCGTATCATAGAACTCATCCTGACCGACCTGGTTGCTCAAATGAGGGTTCGGTGACCCCTCCTCAAGGGAGGGGTACTGTTGTGAATGGGTTTGAGATGAGTTCTGAGCAGAGGCTTCCTCTGGTGGTTACAAGCGGTGCTGGTCTGTCCAGTGAAGATTGTGAGGACTGGGAATCAGGTGTTACTGACTGGTCTTATATAAGCGAGTCACCTTCCCATCAGGGTTGCTGGTGATCAATTGTTCTGGTCTGAATCCTTCATTCCTGTTTCCCTTGTAGCCTGCTGTGTCGTGTTTGCATCTCCTGCTAACAGATAAGACATTTTCTTCTTTTGTGTTTGTGCTATATTTTTGCATTTTGTCCTGCACTTCTGTGGGGGCCTTCAGGGTCCCCTCCGGGGGCTTTTGCCCTCTCAGTTTAGTTCAGCCACTGATGTTTGTACTTTTGCTTTTTCCAGTTTTTTCAGTGGCTGCTGTTTTGATTTTGTTACACCAGAGAACTAATTTAGGTGGAAGAGGTCGTGTGATCTCAGGTATTTTTGAAATTAGTGGAGTTGGTGCTTTTCAGGGTTTTCTGGGATTGCAGTAAGTACCCTTCCTATCCTTTTCTATTTAGATAGTTTGGGCCCCAGCGTTTGCTCATACTATTTTCTTTCTGTGTCAGTATTTCATCTTGTCTAACCGCCATTACATGTTTGGGGGCTTTCTATTATCTTTGGGGTTCTGCTCCGGGCAGATAGCTTTCCTATTTCTATCTTTAGGTGTAGTTAGTTTCTCAGGCTGTGACGAGGCGTCTAGGACCAACGTAGGAACGCTCCACGGCTGCCTCTAGTTGTGGTGGTTAGTCAGGGTACTGCAATCTCATAGATTCCAACTGCTCTGGTGTATTGCCTTTTTTACCTGCACTCCTCAGCTACCGAAACATAACATGTAGCTCTGTAGAAAGCGTGCCGACGCTTAAAGAGCGGCGAAGAGGCAGCCCACCAACTGCCAGCGTGTGTGATCGTGTAAGGATCCAGGTAGCCGAAGGCGAGTGGAAGTTAATGAGACAGAGGAGCCTTAATAGCTCATCTCAGCAAGAAATACCGGACAACGGGGTCCGAGCCTATAGGGATCTCCACGACCCATTAGGAGAACACCGGAGTTCCTGGAGGACTACAAGTCCCAGGAGTACCACAGAGCTGATACGTAGCAGGATCAGGAGGACAGAGTCTGGCAAGCAGGACGCTGTGAGCAGAGACTGTGTACTTTCAGAGAGAAGGTCCAATGACAAGATCAGCCAGGTGCAAGACGGAGACCAAGTTAGACCTAGCTACAAGCAGGTCAGGACTTTATTACTAAAAGGCAGAGGACAGGAGGCCATACACCTACCAGTGGAGGAATCTCGATGTGCATCCTTCACCCTACAGTACTCCGGGAAGTGCCTGCAACATCTACAGTAAAGGTACCAAACTGACTTATGTGTGTGTCTCCCTTATTATCCCTGACTGCCGAGTCCCCATCTGTCCTGCACTTCTTATACATCTATCTGCCTTGGAGGAATCAGCCTTACTTGTGGAAGGCTTAACACCTAGCTGCACAATATCAACCCTCCAGTGGATCTGCATAGCGGCGCTGGTCATCCTGACCAGGCACCACAAGTGGCGTCATGAATCCCCATATCATTATTCAAGTCACCTGTAAATATCCCCATTAAAGTGAGCGCCCAGGGCACGGACCGAGCTGTGCTACCCGTGACGTTTCCCATAGACATCAACGGGCTCGGTGCCGAGTACCCCATAACCCTGGTGTTGTGCGACTCATAAGTGCAGCGCTGGCATTCTGCTTCTATCTCCGCCATCGCTGTGGCTTCTAAAGCCCCCGTCTCACATAGCGATATCGCTAGCGAGATCGGTGCTGAGTCACTAGTTTTGTTACGCAGCAGCGAGCTCACCAGCGATATCGCTGTGTGTGACATTCAGCGACGATCAGCCCCCCTGCCGGGTATCGCTGATCGTCGCTGAAATGTCAGGACATTTTTTTGATCGCTGGTCTCCCGCTGACAGGCACGCATCGCTGCGTGTGACAGGCGGGAGACCAGCGATCCGCTGGTAACCAAGGTACACAGCGGGTTTCCAGGCGCGGGGCTGTGCCTAGAAACCCGCTGTGTACCTTGGATACCAGCTCCCTGATGCAGGGAGCTGGTAACCAAGGTACACAGCGGGTTTCCAGGCACCGAGCTGCGCCTGGAAACCCGCTGTGTACCTTGGTTACCAGCTCCCTGCATCAGGGCGCTGGTATCCAAGGTACACTGCAGGTAACTAAGCGATGTTACCCGCAGTGTCGCTTGTACTGATCGCTGCCTGAGCTGCCTGTTTAGCAGCTCAGCAGCGATAATGTAGCGATACACCAGCGATCCTGATCGTTGTCGGAATCGCTGGTGTAGCTCTATGTGAGACCCAGCCTTTACTGAAAGACATCTGCAGGGGGTAGAGATACAAGCAGTGAATGACACAAGCACCACCTCACAGCTTCTAGCACCACTATCAAACTAATCTTCACCAGGTCAGCAGCTTTGGTGTCACTCACTGCTTCTATCACTGCCCTCAATGAATCATCATCCGGAGCAGTGCTAGAGGCAATGAGTGACACCAGCGCCAACCCTCTGCTGAAGATTCATTTGAGGGCAGTTCTTGAAGCTTTGGGACAGCACTGCTGTCTCTCACTGATTCTATCTCCACCCTCCTGACAACATCTTCTTTCACAGAAGCTATGGCAGCAGTGGAGATAGAAGCAGAGTGTAGATGCTGCACTCACATCGCCTACAGCATCCATCACCCAAGATGTAAGAAACTAAGAAGCTAGTGAGTAACTGCAGCACTTCCCCATTTGACGCCCTGTTCCAGGAAGAGCGATGGACACTGCAGGACTCCTCTCAAACGAAATGTCACAGGACGTGCAGTAAGAAAAGCAAACACATTTGTGGATTAGATAGATAAGGAAAAGTGTAGGGCATGGTGTAATAAAGCAAGTTACAAAAGTGGTTATGGTATAAGGATAGATATTTAGAAAATACATTTTAGGTGTTGGACCACCCCTTTAAGATCTGAAATGATGCTTTAATTTTTTTATTTTTTTTACTCCCCGGTGTGGGTATGATGTTTATTCCAGATAAAAAGTCCATGATGCTTTGGTCACAAATAGTGCTGGTGATGTAAATGGAAAGTAAAGAGTCCCAATCGACTTAGTTTGATCGTTTTTAAGGTTAATGTCACAAACCGACTCCGTTAAGTCCAACAGACGAAACAACGAACACCAACAATGGGGATGGAAAAAGCGAAGGAAGGACCCCACAATAGGGAGCGAGGGATGGGGCACCTCCTAACTCAGCCTGTGCCTATCCCTAATCTCCCCTAACACCTAATGTGGGTCCCTCCCACCTGCTGTCGTCATAAACCTCTTCTCTATCTGTCACCTCACTATACCCTGGCTAGTGCATTGGCCGGCAAGGGCACTACCTCACCACTACAGATAGTGAAAACGGGGTAGTGACAAGCACAAGACAGGCAAAGATAGGGAATAAGAATTAGCTTCCAAGCTGCTGCTTCAAACTCCACACAGCAGAGGATTCGGAACCAGGACCTCAAACAGCTGATACACGCTGACACCAGAGAGCTCCCACCTCATCAGCTGATTTCCAGAGAAACTCTATCATCAATAGTCAGTTGATGCTTTAGGTGACTATTTAAAGTATGGTGGGAGTGGTCACCGACCACATCAGCTGACCTAGCAACTCAGAAGCAGCAGCACACTGCCAGGAAGGAAAACTGACATTCACTATTGCTGGCCTGAAAGGAAAAAAGCTACATTTAAATTATAGTGGAACCAGAGCTGCCACAAATCCAAAAATGGATTGTGACAGTTAAAGGTAGACATAATTTCATTGAATTCAACCTGTAGCCTAACATGATGATCCAGAGAGTGGCAAAAACCCCATTAGGCAGATGATACATGTCTCCATATTTTGGGAAAAATTACTTCCTGTCTCCACATACTGCTGTCAGACTAGTTCCCTTGATCAACATCCTATCACAGCATCTACTGTGTGTATCCTGTAAAATTATATCTTTCAAGAAAGGCATCCAGGCCCTCCTTGTATTTCTTTAGTGTATGAACCATTGCAGCATCATGTGACAGAGAGTTCCACAGTCTCACTGCTCTTAAAGTAAAGAATCTATGTCTGTGAGTAGGAGTAAACCTTCTTTCCTCTACACATAGAGTATGCTCCCTTGTGGCCGTCTTAAGTGTAAAAAGGTTATTAGAAAAGATCTCTGTACCTTCATATATTTGTACAGTGTAATAAGATTGCCCCTAAGCCATCGGTTTTCTTAACTGAATTTCCCCAAGTGTCTTGGTATTGCAGCTCACCCATTAAAGGGTTTGTTCACTACTTTTACATTGAAGGCTATCCTTAGGATAGGTCATCAATGTCTGATCATCTGGGGTCCGAAACTTCGGCATCCTTTCCGTTCAGCCTTTATTGGTGGTGGCGGCCGCTTGCCAGAAGTGCTTGCTTGTGGAGCTGGCTGTCTACTTGTAGTGGTTGGGGCTTGTTACTGCACATCTGTCTCCTATTGATTTGTAAAGGAGGCAGATGTGTAGTACCCTGCAGCGGCCACTACACTACAAGCAGACGGATAGCTCCGCAAAGTGAGTACTTTCGGCCGGCGGCCGCCACCATCTATTACAGCTGATCTACGCGGGTGCAGGAACTCAGCCGATCAGACATTGATGATCTAGCCTAAGGTTGGGCCATCAATGTAAAAGTAACCTGGACAGATGATAAAAAATGTATACTCAGTATTCATTACCTTATTTCTATCAGGCAGTAAGGGTGTCAGTGGTCGCCTTAGCTCACCGAGGGCTTGGAAGACTGGGTAGCAGGGAGAGGGTTACTTCGGTAGCTCCGGAGGAGCTGCAGCCTTGGTAGTTTACCCGGAGGACAGAGCACGTTAGGCAGAGCAGCGTGACAGCTCAGGGGAACGCTGCTACAGGACCTGCGGCACATGACCACGGGTCAGAGGAGATGGAGGCGGAGCCTCTCACAGGACAATAGTAGGAAGCGGTGGAGCGTGGCAGCCGGACTAGAACTCCAAATGAGATTGAAACAGAAGGGGCACGCAAGAGAGACGAGAGTAGTGAAACTAGCCAAAGTCAGATAACACCAGGCGGGCAGAGACAGTACTACAGGGGCAATTAGAAAGCAGAAACCAGGGACAGGCAGAGGTCAAAAACAGGACAGCAAAAGACAGACCGGATCAGAACCATACAATACACACAGGCATGAGGCACAGGCACAACAGGGTTGACTAACTTAACCGAGGGCGAAAGTATAACCGACAAAGCATGGACTCACAATAAGGCTATAAAAAGCCTCATAGAAGCCAAAAGGAGGCTACCAGCATTAACCCCAGAGACTCCAAACCAGATCATAGCTAACAAACCATGACAGTTTCCCTTTAGGAAAGGGTAAAATCTTCAGTCAAAGCAGCTTATTGTCATCATCCCTTAAATATCCAGCCACATAAAATATACTATTTTCATTATTAGGGTGGGTCTCATGCCGAGTTGCGACAGCAATGAAGATGAAAACCTTGCCAACTTATGTTTACCTGCAATAATCACATTGATTGAAATCGTATAATACTGTGGTTTTGGCCTGCCAGGCAAAAGCCACCACTTGCATCTCTCCCCTTAACCCTTTCACCCACTAGTCTGTTTTCACCTTCATGACTAGGCCAAATTTTACAATTCTGACCAGTGTCACTTTATGTCGTAATAACTCTGGAGCTCTTCAATGGATTTTGTGACATATTGTACTTCATGATAGTGGTAAAATTTCTTCAATATGACGTGTTTATTTTTGAAAAAAATCTAAAATTTGGTGAAAATTTCACAATTTTCAAACTTTATATTATGTCTTTGAATCAGAGAGTTATGTCACACAAAATAATTAATAAATAACATTTCCCACATGTCTAGTTTACATCAGCACAATATTTGAAACATATTTTTTTTGTTAGGAAGTTAGAAGGGTTAAAAGTTGACCAGTGATTTCTCATTTTTACAACAAAATTTACAAAACCATTTTTTTAGTGACCACTCAGAAAATACTCAAAAGTGACACCATTCTAAAACTGCACCTCTCAAGGTGATCAAAACCACATTCAAGAAATTTATTAACCGTTCAGGTGCTTCACATGAACTAAAGCAACCTGGAAGGAAAAAATGAACATGTAGCTTTTTTTCACAAAACTTTTATTTTAGCCCCATTTTTTTATTTTCACAACGTTAACATGAGAAAATTTGTTGTGCAATCTCTTCTGAGCACACCAATAACAAATATATGGGGAGGGACTACTGTTTGGACAAATGGCAGGGCTCTGAAGGGCAGGAGCGCCATTTGACTTTTTCAATGCAAAATTTGCTAGAATTATTAGCGGATGCCATGTCGCATTTGGAGAGCCCCTGATGTGCTTGAACAGTGGAAGCTCCCACATTTAAACCCATTTTGGAAATATATATCTTTTTCACAAAAATGTTGTTTTGCACTAAATTTTATCATTTTCACAAGGATAGCAGAGGTAAAAATGGTCCCCAAAACTTGTTGTGCAATTTGTCTTGAGTACACAGATACCCCATTTGTGGTCGAGGCACAGTGCAAAGTTTAAAAGGGAAGAAGTGCCATATTAGAGTTCAGATTTTACTGCACTGGTCTGAGGGTGCCATGTTACATTGGCAGAGCCCCTGAGGTGCCAGAACAGCAGAACCCCCTATAAGTGACCCCCATTTTACAAACTACACCTCTCACTGAATTCATCTATGGGTGCCGTGATTATACTGACACCAAAGGTGTGTCACAGAATTTTATACCATTGGTCAGTAAAAAAAAATAATTAAATTTTTATCACCAAAATTTTGTTTTAGCCCCAGATTTTAAATTTTCACGCTGGGAAATGATAAAAATTGCACCATTATTTGTCCCACAATTTCTGCTGAATGTAGAAATACCCAATATGTGGCTATACAGTACTGCTTAGCCATACGTAGAGACTTGGGAGGGACAAAGTGCTATTTGCCTCCTGGAGCTCAGATTTTCGTAGAATAGTTTGTGGACTCCATATACACAGCCCCTAAGTGCTAGAAGAGCAGAATCCCCCCTCAAGTGACCTGATTTTGGAAATTATAACCTTTTGGGAATTTACCTACAGGTGTAGTGACAATTTTGACTACATCGCAGGCAGGGAGGAGGCACGTCAGCTCCTGCTCTGAACAGGAGCTAAAAGACCTTGTCCCTGGGTGACCCCATGGCAAACTTTCGGTCCGGGGTCACCATGGAGACCATCGGCACAATGGGATCTCAATTGTGTTGTGTCAATGGAAGCAGAGAGGGAGCTCCCTCCTGCAATGCCCATCAATGTCGTTGTCACTATTGACAGCGTCATCAGAGGGGTTAAATGTGCTGCAGGGTGTCAGCTTTCATATAGAGCTGACAGCCTCATTTGATCACTGCGGCAGTCAGCGTGAGCCTGCGCGATCGTCATGCAGTATATGTACGGAATTTTTCAGGAACGCAGCCTCCTGCAGTGCCGTACATATAAGGCTCATGTCGGGAAGAGGTTAAAGTCAGATTTCTGACTACGTGGACTTACCTTGACATGACTGAAAATCAGTGACTAATTGGCATTGATCCTAAGGGCACTTTTTTGCTGCTTTTTACACCCTTTTTTATAATTCTTTCATTTTTAATATGCAAGTAGAAAAATCCATGTGTTTTAAGCAGTATTTTTGAAAATACATCGTTGGTGACATTTTCATTTTTTTGCAGTCAATTTTTCTCCTGTTTTAAAATTTCTTAGATTCAAAAAACCTTAAAAGACAGCAAAAAAGACGCTTCAGGTAAAGCAACGGCATTGTTTTTCTGAAACATCTTCTGCCTCAAAAACTATGCGGGTACACCGGCATCTAAAAGTTGCTGTGTGCACACACCCTAGCCACATTATGCTACCCATTGCCTAAAATCTGTCATACATTGATGCCTATTTAGCATCTACACTGGCCCGATAGCTGCAATGTTCATTCATTGCTTGAACTTATGTAATCACATGATTGCCAGGTGTCTCACCAGCATAGCAGAGACAGACCCAGAAATGGGTAAAAAAAAAAGTTCCTATTATTTCCTGAAAGTATTGTCCATGATCATCATCTTGGTTTCGTTTGGGTTAAACAATGTAGCAGGTCTTTCTGTCCCACTGCCCCTAGTGGTAGATCATAGATTTACATGCTGTTTTATTCCTAGCAATGTTTTAATAGTAAGTTAGCATGTCAAAACTTATACAGTGCAGTAACATTTCTTGATGGAGCGTATTCTTGGCAGTGGATAGTGTTTTTCCTGCAATAGAGCAACATGTGTAAACAGGTGCAGGAATCCAATGTGCATGCTGACAGCTGTGCGACATTGTATTATATTTATTAGATGGGTACCTGATGTATACAGGACACATTCCTACATAGGTATCCCTTCCCAGACTTATCATGGCAGAGCGATCGGCCATGTTCTTGCGGTATTATTTGTATATTCTCCAGTTTGTAGATTGGGCTGTATATGTGTAATAGGCAGGTGACTACAAGGCAGTGTGACATTGCAATGTTCAGAGCGGTGCTGTTCATTCATTGGTGATATCATTAATGATGACAGCATGGACAGATATTTCTTTTTTTCTTAATTGTGCACATAGCACTAATTACCGAGTAGGCTTTTTTAGAATCGGTTTTCTATTCAGAAATGACAACTTAATTTGAGTGGGTTCCTGTGATCCCTTTGCCTGTGTGTGTTCATGTCTGCACTATCTGTCTCACTGCCAGATCATATCTATTTTCCCTTTCAAGAAGCCAGTAAAAAAACCTGGTAATTGAACACTACCTGAAACCATGTCCCCAGACTTCCACCTTACTGTTACACCCTAAAGCCATCACCTCTTGACCCTAAGGGTCATGGGTCTAGTTCTTTTTTATCCTGCTTGATTCCGCTGTCTCTGTCCACTTCCTTTACAACATTAGGGGCTTGTTATATAAGGAAATTGGAAACACTAACAGGCCTTTCTGAGGCCAACAATCCTTCTGCAAGATAAGGTTTCCTTTCTGCTCCAAAGTAATTACTGATGATGCATATAAATAGATCCCGCACTGAATGTGGATGAATGGAGTTTTCATGATGATTTTAGATGTGCTAATTCTAAAAGATTTTATCTTCTTTACACTTGAATACATATGATAGTAAATTCTTATAATGTGTACGCATGTCATTTAAAAATGAATAATATTATAGCATAATAGTTTAATGATTTTTTTTATACATAGCACCAGTATTTGTTGCCATTTATTGTCATCTTTCTCAATCATGCACAACTGACAACACTAATTTCAAAGTGAGCTTTGTGGCCGTACTCCCGGACACATTCCGACTAGACTGTTTCCAGCCTCTCTCAATAGACTTGAGTTAAGCGAGGCCACTCCCATCTAGTCAGAATGTGGCGGGGAGTATGATATTACATACTTGCAGTCACATGTCCACTACTTCTGGCTCTGTCACCGGACAATACTTGCAGTGAACAGTGCACTTGATGTGAGGATTCACAAATCTGCAGTCACATGGTGTGACTGCAGACTTGTGGCTTAAAGGGAATCTGTCACCCTAAATTGGCGGGATATTTAAATGATGGCAGTCAGGTCAGATGGGCGGTGTTTTGGGTACTTGCCTTAACATGTTCGCCGCTGTCTCCATTATTTCTGGGAATTGTAGTCATTGCCCTCCATATAACGCACCTGCGCATTGCATTCTGCGGGCAAAGCATACTGCACGTGCGCAATTCAAGATTGCAATGCCAGGCGCGTTATATGGAGGGCAACAACTACAATTTTCACACTGGCCACCGCAGCTCTTTTAGACTTTAACTTTCTGTTGCTTCAGGAAACAACACATGTACATAGCCACAATGGTCAGACTCTGACAGTTTCTTTTGTACTGAAACTTTTAATGAGCGTGTGAAAAGGTCATTATGAAAGAAGGGGGAGCAGGGTCAGGTGTAACATCACATGTGAATGGTGGACTTCAAGACAAGCAATTTTTTATTAATAAAGGTAGTGATAAAAAAAAGCAAAATTTTGTTTAAAAAATACATGTAGAATATAGACCTGATTTAAACAATAGCTTCTGATGATAGCTTCCTTTTGAGGGAGCCAAACAAAACTGATAGATGTCTGTCAGTAGACACACACTTTGCTCTACATACGTTCTGTAGGGCAGAGGAGCCACTGCCAGATATCTCTGCTGGCATAACTCCTGGGAGGACAAAAGAACCAGGGGTTTAAATTTGTGCAGCAACTTCTGTCATAGTAGAGTCGGGAGTCCACTCTACACATTAGATGATTGACAGGTCGCCAAAATTGCCAGCTTCGACTCACTTTGCTCTGTATTTGGGAGCTTCTACTTATGCTTGTCACCTCCTGTAATAATGTTTAACTTGTTCATCCACATTGGATGTGGAATAAATCCACACATTTTAATAACGGTTAAATTTTTTTTTCAACTAATAGCTTTTATTGTATCTCAGATATAACTTAAAAGAGTGTTTATTTGTTAGGACTCTCATTGAACCTAAGAATCAGACATTCTTGTTCTTTTCAGGGCCAGCGTTAAGGTGGAAAAACTGGTCAATTGCTTAGGGTCATCATCGCCAAAAAGGGCCCCCAACTTTTCAAGTCAGAAACTGCATTGATAATACCACTCTTGCATTATCAGTTCAATTTCCAAAGTTTTAGGTGTAAAAAGCTGCTTAGTGACATCATGGTCAGATGACCAGCGGTCCTTCCACCTGCAGGAGTATGAAGGTACATTAGAGCAGGAGAGAGCCTGGTATGACCTCTTCAATGTGCGTATGTGTGAAATGCTGTGTTTAATGTAGTGTCTGTAGCATGCAGTATATGTCTGCGTATGTGACATGCAATGTGTGTTAAACATATTGTGTGTGTGTAGCATGGAGTTTGTATGTAACATATAGTATGTCTGTTTGTAGCATAGAGAGTGTGTGTAACATACAATTTGTGTGTGTAGTGTGTTTTTGGAGCATCCAGGTGTAAAGTGCAGTGCAGATGAAGGTTCATAGGTGTAAACTTGTCTGCAATCACCCAACGAACGAGTAAACAATCATTCACAGCTTAATTGCTTCATTTAGACTGGAATAAAAAATTGTTGTTCTCAGCAGCACATTGCCTTGTATAAACGAGAGATATGCTACCGATAGCATGTTACTGTTTGAGGATAGAGTGATCATATTAGCAACCCTCCTGTCCCCATCATTCCTTGCTGACCTGTGTAAAGAAGCCAATAAACAAGAGCCAAACTACTTGAATATAGTCACGACCTAAAATCTGCTTGGGTAAATGCAACCTAAATATTTCTGTATGATGGTGCAATGTGTTAGCATTTGGAGTCCCACTTTTAATTTTTGACCAGGGCTACATTTTGTCTTAATCCAGCCCTGGTACCTATACAAGTACGAGAGGTGGGCATCCATGTGTTGATACTTTTCTAAAATAATCACACTTTTAGGCTACGTGCACACGTTCAGGATTATTTGCGTTTTTTTCGCGTTTTTTCGTGGGAAAAACGCGTAAAAAACGCATGATTTAAGCGTCCTATCATTTAGAATGAATTCCGCAATTTTTGTGCACATGGTGCGTTTTTTTCCGCGGAAAAAGAACCGACATGTTCATTAATTTCGCGGAATTCTAGCGGTTTTCCCGCTATATTATTGACCTAGAAAGTTCAGGAAAAAATCGCGGTAAAAACGTGCAAAATCCGAGCAAAAAACACGCGTTTTTACCGCGGAAAAAGTCCGTTTTTGCTTAGGAAAATTCTGCAAACATTCCTGAACGTGTGCACTTAGCCTAAGTTTATCAAAATAAATGTGTTTCTGTATTTTATTTCTCAAAGGGCTAAATGAAATCTGTTTTATTTTTAGTTCAAAATACGTCAAAATATATTTTTACACCTTGGCATTTCCTTTACGTTTACTAAATTAGTGTCAAAATTCTAAAAATAATAAACTCATATGTGTTATTTTATTTACAACAATGCAGATGGTTCATCCTGTCCTGTTATAGAAAGCTTCCTATTATCTTTAGTTTATACAATCTATCTCTAACTAACCTGGAAGTCAAGATTTGATTCCATAAGGCATCAATCAACAATCACTTAGCCAGCAATCCAACATTACCTAGAACTTGACTGCCCCCCGAGGAAGCTACATGCGAAACGTGCGTCGGGGCACGTTCCTGCTGTTACACAATATGGGTAAGCATTACTCTTCCTAATGCTCTAACTGGTCCAATGTCCATTGAGATAGGGCAATCTTCACTCTATCATCTTACTTACCTTCTCGATGCACAAATTCCCACTTGGGATGTATTACTGCAGGCTAATGATCTCAGCCTATCACCAATACATTTTATATACCTTTGACTTCCTATTGTTGTTAAAGGGAGCACACTGTATTTAACACTCGTTTTTTATACATACTGTGCCCCCCCTTCTATGGTGACAGGGTGGCTGAATTTTTTTAAGCATTTGTGTCTTACCCATTAGTGTACCACAGGTACTTTTGTTGCTATATCACCACCATACTTTCATCTGTTCATACGCCTATATATATTTGTGAAAAGTTTTTTATTCATGTGTGTTTATATATATTATCAATAAAATTGTCTTATTTATACATTTAACCAGTTTCGCTGGATGCTCCTTTATTCGTTATATTTCTGTATGCAGGGAGTTGCCATGTTTCCACTGTGAAACTATTGTAAGCTTCCAGGGGTTTAGCTCTAGGATCGCTGTCTGGGTAGACAGAATGGCATGAAAACAGTTCATTCAGACAGCAGTTCTGGTGCAAAACTGGCCGCAACCAGCTTTATTAAAGTCCACAGCAAACAGATTAAAACAAAGCATAAACAGAAAACCTGGGCTTGTCTAGCCTCTAATTACACTTAGATAGATGGCCCTCTCTATCCGGGACCCAGACTCTACCAGTCTGTGCCCAAAACAACACATATCACATATGTTACCAGTATGGAGCTTCACAGATACTCCTCCTTGTGTCTGAAGGCACCTTCCATGACCAGACTTGAGAGAGATCCACTCCTATTCAGCCGCTCTTCACACGGATTCGCACTGAGACTACTCCTATGTCCGGGGTCCTTCCTGCACCCAGACTGAGATAGCTCAAACACTCTTGGAGACTGCTTCCTTGTGCCAGGACACCTCTCTGTGTCCAGGCTAAAGACAGCTCAAACACTCTTGGAGACTGCTTCCTTGTGCCAGGACACCTCTCTGTGTCCAGGCTAAAGACAGCTCAAACACTCTTGGAGACTGCTTCCTTGTGCCAGGACACCTCTCTGTGTCCAGGCTAAAGACAGCTCTAACACTCTTGGAGACTGTTTCTTGTGCCAGGACACCTTCCTGTGTCCAGGCTAAACTAGCTCTCAGATTGTGTTTGCAGACACCTACTTCTGGTCTCCTAATTAAGACCTGAGTAGTTTCAGGCTTGTGCTGCAAGTGTGTGCTGAATGTGAGGTGTAGTGACCTTTCTCTACCACTAGGTTTACAAAGCCACACATTTCCCTTATACCTAGGTGAAATGTACACCCCATTCATCACATATTCACTCACTGTCTCACATATCCCCTCCCTCTTCTCCAGACCGGAGGGCTGGCCATCCAGACCGGAGGGCTGGTCAACAATCCAACAGAGACAGTGAACTCCGGACCAGTCATGGCCCTCACCAGCTTCATCTCCACCACTGTCATTTGTATCGTCACCTGAGTCATAGCCAACATCAACTTCCTCTTCATCTGAAGCATCCGCACTACCCTGTACCCTCCCAGGCCTATACTCTCTGCGGGCCTCGGGTATCCTGCACGGTTTCATCTTGACCTTAGGGCCGGGCTCATTTTCGATATAGTGCCTGGCCAGAGAAGTACGACCCGACACATCAGAACACTTCTGCTGACTCTTCCTCAGAAACTCACGTACCTCCTGTCCCTGGTGCACTGACCATGTGTCACCAACTATCACAGAAGGTATAGGGGGTTTTTCACTTTTCTCCAGTTCCCCACTTTCAGGCTCTTCTGGCAGGACATGCCCAGAAGCCCCACCGTCAGTCCTAGACTCTACCTCTTCAGCCACGTTCTGCATCCCATCTGGGCTCCCGTGTGTCTGCAGCGGCAACGGAGTGACACATCGCTTTTCCCATTTGTTGGGACGTGGCTCCGATGTAGCCTCCCTGAAAGTGCGCTTGAGCTCACCAATGCCAGCTACTGATCCGGACCGTAACCCGTCCACGCCGCTGTCTTCGGCAGAATCAGATTCCTGGACAGAGTCAGTCCCCATATCTTCAGTCTTGCTCCTCACAGCTTCACTTGAAACCTCAGCTTCTGATGAGGCATCTGGCTTGGTGACCACCACTTCCATGGCTTTTTCCACCTCTGCAGCATCACCTTCAGAGTCCTTGGCATGATGCAGATCCACACCACACACTGACAATTTCTCATCTTCAACAGCATCCACTTGTGCTGTGTTCAGTTTCAGAGTCCTGCCTTTAAAGCTCAGCTCTCCTCCTTTCACCTTAGTCTTCGCCAGGGAACCGGCCAACTGTAAAACATCTTCAGATGCCATCTTCTGTCTGGCTGTAAGGTCAGCATCAGCTTTCTTCTCAGGACTCTCAACCTCCTCTGCTACCATGCCTTCCTCATTTGCACTGGTTGCTTTATGGTCATCAGATAATTCACTATCACTATCTGACCCCTTTTTCTCAGCCACATCTGTCTCACTGTCAGGGCTATACACTTCATTATCATTCACATCCTGCTCACTGTCAGGGTTATACAATTCATTTTCATTCATATCCTGCTTACTGTCAGGGTTATACAATTCATTTTCATTCACATCCTGCTCACTGTCAGGGTTATACAATTCATTTTCATTCACATCTTGATCTGGAACCTTAGTTAACATGTCATCCACAACATTAACTTCACCATCTGGTCCCTCAAGTATGTGACTCTGTGACAACCCCAGCACTATACTTCTATATAGCTCAGGTACTAGGAGCTGACTCACGACCTCTCCCTGGACTTCAGTGTCCCTATACAATAGGCTATTGTTCATGGCAGCATGAGGAAACCTCTCCTCAGAGCCAGGCTCCTATGAAACCTCATTTAGAACAATCATATTTTCCTGTGCCGTTTTAAGAGAGGGGTCTCGCCACTGCTCACTCTCAAAATTGTCACAGGACACAGGTAAGTCAGGGACACTCGGTTCTCGAGAACCACCATCCTCGTCTCCCAACATCACCTGCAAAGGAATTTCATCACTATCACAGTCATCATTATTATCAATATCATTATCATGACTATGATCAGTATCATCATCACTATCATGATCATCATCATTATCATGATCATCATCATCATTATCACATAAGTTTAACGGCCCACTAGCATTGTGTTCCGCCCCTCGGGACTGCGCACCCTCAATAGGAGCTTCATCACACTGTCCATCAGAAACATTTTTCCCCCAGAGATCCTTAGACCGGGGAAAGTCATTACCCAATATAACGGGTTGCACCAGGGTCTTCACTACCCCCACTTCACATGAAACCTCCCCGAGTTTGGGGACCAAGTCCACGGCAGTCTCTGGGTAGACTTTGGTGTCTCCATGGATGCACACCACACTCAGGTGCTTATCAGGGATGAAGTCCCTATCAATCAGGCTGTCACATACGGAAGTCACTGGACTCTCTGAGTCCAAGAGGGCCTGTGCTGGGCAGTCACTTACAACCACCGGGGACCCCTGTGGTCCAGTCTCTTCGGCTGAGGTGGACACACACACAGGCTCTGCGCAGGGAGAGAGGGATCTGCCAACATCACAACACATAGGCTCCCCCTCTATTGGACAGTTGGCTGCAATTTCACGCCAGCTCCAACACTGTCCATCACACTCTCCCACCCACATGTCCCCTCGGGCCTGAACCCGCTTATCAGCATACCCCATGTCCCCAACAGCTGGAACGCTCTTACCGCGAGAGTTCAGCGTCCGGGAACTCTGAAGTGACGACCTCTCAGATGGCTGTACCTCAGGAGGACGTGCTCGGGTGTAGCGGTTCACTATCACCTTTTCAACTCCATAATCAGGTTTGCTTACTGCAGACTCCCAACTGCATCTCCAGTCATGAACTCCCCTGGCACGGGCTGTCACCGTAACACCCAGCCGGGTAAGAATCGCCGCTTTCAACTTGGCATAGTCTTCGCTGTCCTGCTTGCTCAGGTCAGCCCAGACTTTTTGGGGTTCCCCAATCAGATAGGGTACGACCGCCATGGCCCATTCAGATAGTGGCAGATTCTCCTTCTCTGCCAGTCTCTCAAACCTAGTAAGATATACCTCCACATCATCACGAGGTGTCATTTTTCTCAAGGACCGTCTTACCGCCTTCTTTACAGCGGACAACGCCGGTGCCTTCACAACATTACTTCGGGACGCGGCACCGAAATCCTTTTTTGGTGCTGTCATCTGCTCAACAAATAACCGGTTATTCTCCTGCTGCTGCTGCAGGAATTGCTGCTGGGCCTGCTGCATGCGCTGCTGGTGCTGCAGGCGCTGCTGCTCCATGCTCTGCTCCATGCTCCGCTGGGCCTGGACCAGGTACTCAATGAGCTCCTTCATACTGCCGGACTTATCTGTCTCAACCCCGGCAGTCTTATGTTGCACATTCACTTGCGCCATTTGTTCAAACAGCGCCTCCATGCTGTCATCCATGCTGTCAGACTTCTCTGTCTTAACAACGGCAGTCTTCACTCAAGACATACACACTCCACAGTTTTTTCCACAGAAAAATTCAGCTCTGCTGTGCAGACATTTTTTTTTTTTTTTCCTTTGCAAAGTCTATTAGGGCTACTGTCTCTTTAAGACTGCTCCACAGACTTTTCTTTTGCTGCTGCACATTCCACAGTCATTTTCACAACAAGTTCAGCTTTGCTGTGCATACATTTTCTCTCTGCAGACCCTATCAGGGCCACTGTCTCTCCAAGACTGCTCCAAACAGACGTTTCTGCTGACACACTTTTTTTTTTTTCTGCTGCTATTTCAATAGACTTCACCTTTAATGCTGTCTCTCGCCACTGTGCTGCATACACACTCCAGCACTAACTGTATCAGGCACTGCGCTGCCCCAGCATTCTCCGCCAATTGTAACATTTCCAGGGGGTTTAGCTCTAGGATCGCTGTCTGGGTAGACAGAATGGCATGAAAACAGTTCATTCAGACAGCAGTTCTGGTGCAAAACTGGCCACAACCAGCTTTATTAAAGTCCACAGCAAACAGATTAAAACAAAGCATAAACAGAAAACCTGGGCTTGTCTAGCCTCTAATTACACTTAGATAGATGGCCCTCTCTATCCGGGACCCAGACTCTACCAGTCTGTGCCCAAAACAAACCATATCACATATGTTACCAGTATGGAGCTTCACAGATACTCCTCCTTGTGTCTGAAGGCACCTTCCATGACCAGACTTGAGAGAGATCCACTCCTATTCAGCCGCTCTTCACACGGATTCGCACTGAGACTACTCCTATGTCCGGGGTCCTTCCTGCACCCAGACTGAGATAGCTCAAACACTCTTGGAGACTGCTTCCTTGTGCCAGGACACCTCTCTGTGTCCAGGCTAAAGACAGCTCAAACACTCTTGGAGACTGCTTCCTTGTGCCAGGACACCTCTCTGTGTCCAGGCTAAAGACAGCTCAAACACTCTTGGAGACTGCTTCCTTGTGCCAGGACACCTCTCTGTGTCCAGGCTAAAGACAGCTCTAACACTCTTGGAGACTGTTTCTTGTGCCAGGACACCTTCCTGTGTCCAGGCTAAACTAGCTCTCAAATTGTGTTTGCAGACACCTACTTCTGGTCTCCTAATTAAGACCTGAGTAGTTTCAGGCTTGTGCTGCAAGTGTGTGCTGAATGTGAGGTGTAGTGACCTTTCTCTACCACTAGGTTTACAAAGCCACACATTTCCCTTATACCTAGGTGAAATGTACACCCCATTCATCACATATTCACTCACTGTCTCACACTATGTATAGTATTGTTACCCATGGTTTTGGTCTAAATATATTACCTAGAACTTGCATGTGTCTTACAAGGACGGTTCCAACCTTGTAATGCTATTTTACATTGTATCACTTGAATTTATTTACTGTCTATACAGCTGACTGTGCCATCGATGTCTATATAGGTGTTTGAACTTGCATTAATGACTGAGAGAATATGGCAATCAAGGCAATCCTTTGAGGAGAATTGTGGTGGCATCTGTTTGACAGGCTGATAATGGAAAAAGAGGTTTTTGAATGAGAACAGAATATAATGGACATCATACATTTTACATGTAGAGTCTCCATAGTGCATTTATATTTCATACATTTGTGAAATATTTCATTGATTGTATTTGCAGGTTGAAGAGGTTTATTGTTTATATCCTTTCTCTTTGAATTTATATTATTACAGAACGTATTCACGGCACTAATGGTAACACTAGTTTTTTTCACACTATCTTCTTTCCCTAGAGCAGAGGTTTCAAAAGAAAAAAAGTACACAAAAAATGCACCTTAAAATTATTTTGTTAAAAATGGATCTGTGAAAGGTATCTGTCAAAAGTATACAGTTGTATTTTATTTTCTAAATGTGTATGTTAGAATCTAACCTCTTTTTACAATAATAAGATGCTCTTCAACACGCCTCTTAGCTTTGTAACCCCTAATTATATGCGTTAGGAATTGAGGGACTTCATTGGTTGGACTTTTAACCATCACATACTGATGACATATTTCAGGTATAAGCTTTCATTTACTGTGGCTGGACAACCATTTTTGGTTGCCCACTGTGTCCTTTAAAACTTTCTTTTCTACCAACAATTAGCTATTACACTGTAAATGAAAATACAAATTACATTTATATATATTATATATATTATAAAAATATATGTTATATATAAAACTATAAAAATACACAAAATATGTCCAAGTCATTTCCATTCCACTGCTGGCCTAGACAGTAGGGAAAATCAAAGAATAGTGGATTAGGTGCTAATAAGGTGGGAAGAACATATAAAAGTGATTTGGAACATATGTTGGTAAGAGTGAATGCAAATTAAAGGGTGTCTAGGACACAGCTAATTAAAAAATAAGATTTACAAAAGTCTTGTTAAGCAAGTTTAAGCTGTCCGCTCAGACACCCCCTTCTCGGCTGGGGCTTTGGCGAAGTGTCATTCCTGCTGTTAGGCTTGGTGACCTCGTAGTCTATGATTTACTAACTGTTTTACAAACATTTCCTCACTCTACGTGCTTTGAAATATCCTCTAACTTGATCCAAAGAGGACTTTTTCTCTCAGAAGTATCTTAAACCAAAGTTGCTTTTGCTTGCAGCTTTTCCGGAAACTTTGACATAGGCTTGGAAAAAGAAGCAACCTTCTCTCCTCTTTCCTCTCCCAGTGTTTTATTTTTAAGTCGACACTGTGCAAAGTTTATTTGTACAGATATGAAATTCCGATGCAAGGTATTGCACTACATCCAAACGAAAATGGGCGCCTTGTCTAAAAATACGACGAGGGTCGTGTGAACTAGATCAGGACTGCTAAAAAGCAAAATATTTCTTGATGCCACTTTGCAAGACCTTTACATTTGGTTTGTTAGTTTTTTAGGAGTCTGGATTTTCCCAAACACTGTTTCCCACGTCAGGGCATATCATAAAGCATAGAGCAAGATGTTGCTGAGAAAATTAACTTTTTCAAGATAACGAACTGCGTCAACAAATTTATAAATAAGTGTATTTTAAAGGAAGTACTGTACAACAGCTGGGTGCAAACAACACCTACTACATGTCTGATTTGTGTGAAAGCATCTATGCATAAAACATGTTGCCATAAATATACTTTTATCTTCTGTTTTTCAAGCCTTTTTCATTCCATAAAGTTAATAAAAAGTAAGAAGTGATATAATAATGGTATTGATGTAATTTCTCTTAATGCAAGCAATAGGCGTATTGGGGCTGATTTACAAAGTGACATGCACCAGGATTTTGCCGTAATTTTTTCCTAAAAGCTGTCTTATTATTTAAGTATCCAAGACACGTTTTTTTCCATTCTTGAGAAGAGGGTATTGCCTATCAAAAGGTAGCTGGGGTATAGTCCAAATTGCGATCTACAATTTGGCGTACCTTATCGTATGATTGAAAGCCAAATAATTTGTGGGGTAATCTTAGACTAGATAGTTT
>JARQOD010000002.1:342168833-342240592 GCA_033576555.1 Oophaga sylvatica
CTGTGTGCTTAGGGTTATTGTCTTGTTGGAACCTTCTGCCAAGTCTGAGGTTTGGAAGAGGTTTTTCATCCAGGATATCTCTGTACTTGGCCGCATTCATGTTTCCTTCAATTGCAGCCAGTCTTCCTGTCCCTGCAGCTGAAAAACACCCCCATAGCATGAGCTGCCACCACCATGTTTCACTGTTGGGATTGTATTGGGCAGGTGATGAGCAGTGCCTGGTTTTCTCCACACATACCTCTTATAATTATCACCAAAAGTTCTGTCTTTGTCTCATGAGACCAGATAATCTTATTTCTCATAGTCTGGGAGTCCTTGATGTGTTTCTTAGCAAACTCTTTGCGGGCTTTCATATGTCAGGCACTGATGAAGGGCTTCCTTCGGGCCAGTCTGCCATAAAGGCTCGACTGGTGGAGGGCTGCAGTGATAGTTAACTTTGAGGAACTTTCTCTCATCTCCCTACTGCATCTGTGGAGCTCAGCCACAGTGATCTTGGGGTTCTTCTTTACCTCTCTCACCAAGGCTCTTCTCCCACGATTGCTCAGTTTGGCTGGACGGCCAGGTCTAGGAAGACTTCTGGTGGTTCCAAACTTCTTCCATTTAAGGATTATGGAGGCCACTGTGCTCTTAGGAACCTTGAGTACTGCAGAAATTCTGCCTTGCCATAATTTTGTCTCTGAGCTCCTTGGCCAGTTCCTTTGACCTCATGATTCTCATTTGGTCTAACATGCACTTGAGCTGTGAGGTCTTATATAGACAGGTGTGTGCCTTTACAAATCTAGTCCTATCAGTTTAATTAAACACAGCTGGACTCCAATGAAGAAGTAGAACCATCTCAAGGAGGATCACAAGTAAATGGACAGCATGTGACTTAAATATGAGTGTCTGAATACTTATGACCATGTGATATTTCAGTTTTTCTTTTTTAATAAATTTGCAAACTTTTCTATATTCTGTTTTTTTTTCAGTCAAGATGGGGTGCAGAGTGAACATTAATGAGAAAAAAATGAACTTTTTTGAACTTACCAAATGGCTGCAATGAAACAAAGAGTGAAAAATTTAAAGGAGTCTGAATACTTTCCTTACTCACTGTACATATATACACACAGACATGCAATACATACATACACTCACACACACACACACACACACATACATACATACACACATACATACACACTCTCTACCTCTTGTTCTCTTGATTAGGCAATGGCGATAGTGTGTCCATAGTGTTATTATGTCATGTGGCTGTAGGCCATAGAAAAGAAAAAAAAAGGCCCTGGGAGTATTTTTATGTGTCTTTTAAAGTGGTTGGTAAACTTTTCATAGTAAGTAAATATAGCATATTCTGAAATGAATCTTATATTATTTATAACATGAGGCTTAGTTGTAAGATACTAAATAATTCTAAATATCTTTACGGAACGATTTTTGTTGTATAGCTTGTTAGTGCAAGTTAAAGGAAAGGTGGATTATGGACTGATGTTGGTAACCTGGGAGGTGGGACAATATCTCTGGCTCCTTCCCAGGCAATTAATATCAACCCACAGCTGCCTGTTTAGCCTTTGCTGGTTTGAATTTATAAGGGACTCTACGTAATTTTTTTCCTGGGGTCCTTGTAAACTTACCAGTAAAGGCTAAGTAAACAGCTGTGAGCTGTTATTAATGATCTGGGAACCTCTTGGGATATTGTCCCTTTTCCCAGATTATTAACATCAGCCCTCAGCCGCCGCCTTTCCCTCTGGTTATGAAAATTGCGCGGGAGCCCACGACATTTTTTTATTTAATGCTTAATTTTACACAGACTGTACACAGGTGGTGCTGAATACAACTCTCATCATTGTTGCCTGGTCGCACTAATCACAGGGAGACCAAGGGACAATAATGATAGCGGTCTTCAGCAGCCGGTGCCTGAGAACAGGGCTAACTGAACTGTTTCTTCCCAGGCGCCGGTACGAGTCACATTGTTGACACACGTATGTCATCTGTGTGTCATCAGTGTGCAAGTGTGCAGAGCACATTTTGTCCATGCAAAAAAACTAACATGTCTGCATGTCTTTCACATGGACATACGGTCCGTTTGAAAAAACCTGACGTGTGCACCACATTGAATACAATGGCCGTGCGTGTGTCCGTATTTGCAGTCCTTAAAAAAGGGCCACATATGGACAAAAAAGTGGATGTGTAAATGAGGCCTAAGAGGTAGCTTGTATCCTTGTGGAGAGTTGGCATAAGGAGACTTATAGGTTATGCAATGTTTCTCTGGGAATTTGACCATAGAAATAGGCTCGTCAGAGAGGGAAAAGACTAGAACTCTAGTGACACCTTTTGGATGTAGCATATTTAAATTCCCAGAGGAGCTTTGCATCTCCTAACACTTGGCACTCTCAACTATCGCAACTTGGCACTCTCCAGCTGCTGGTTTACTACAGCTCATCAATATTCTGTCAGTGTGTACATCTTCTCTGTTGAAATAGGAAAGGCTGCAGCTTATCGGCAGTAGCTGATTGGGTGCTGCGATCACGTGATACAACAATGTCATGTGACCTGGCAGGAATATCAACCCTGACATATTTGAAATGGCATCACTGCGGGAGGAGAGTATAGATTTGATTTTTTCCTCTGTGAGGTCCTGTAGTTATTAAACCAGGGCTGATCAGTAGGGAAAAACTCTTAATTAATCATGGATTGTACAATACTTCCATGATGCTAGGGGATTGGATATCCTCATCATCAAGGTGACATTTTGCCTGTTCACCCTGTCCTTACTCTTTCCTTCCCTTTAATACATTCATTAACTGTCAGTACACTACAGGTCTCAGCCCATGTTGCAGAACTAACAGAAGACATGGTCTTTGCCCTGGCTTTCGCCCAAACTGTCCTTTTAATCGGAGTCTGTGGGAACTGAGGATCACTCGCGTTACTGCCTCCTATTCTGGGCAGTGATTAGAGTTAGGTGATTCCTCTTGTGTTCATATAACATCTTACTAACAAGTCATTATCTGTATCTGTTTGTATAAATAATGTCAATGTCATAAGCCCACTGCCTCGTAGCTCTGGGGTCATGACTTAGATTCTGACCACAGTACCATTCGCACAGTCCTCATTTGTCTGGCGTCCTGTGAGAGCTGCACTAACTAAATTGCTATGGAATATGACTATATGGTTGGAGAAAAATTCTTGACAGCCGTAGTGTTCCTGTCTGATGGAGGGATAAATTGTATTCCACAAAGCATGTTACAAGATAGCATCTCCCCTCCCTTATTCTGTTAACAATATGCCCTATTCATGAAATGTGGCCTGCTAGCGGCTAATGCTCCCAACAGAATCCCGAGCTTTGTGTGTCTGTCGCTTGTCCTTGTTTTTGCCCCTATTATGTACTGTTGCTGACAGATAGCACAGACAGTAAATGCAGCCAGTAATTTTCTCAACAATGAATTATATTAAGAAATGAACTTATTTTCATTTGTCTTTTATTATTTATTATACTTAGTATAAGAGTTTATGTTGAATATTAGTATTAATATAAAGAATATCAAGTTTGGTGTTTGGGCTGGGCAGGAAAGGCATTTGGCTAAACCCCCAGCCCATTACATTTATCAGGAATGTGGATATGATCTGTCATTTTAAATTACATTGGAATGTGAACGAAACCTCATAGTATCTGCCTGTTGACTCCTCATTTCTCCTCTGGTTCCATTTGCCCAGCAGGGGGCATGATGTCGACCAATATACAGTATGCTCTGCATGTACAGAAAGTAGTTTTATAACATGATCGAGAAGTTAGGATTGTTACAGTGGAATTTTTTTGAGTGTAATAAATATGCCTCTTTATGCTCATTGTACAATGGAGCAGATTAAACTTTGTAAAACTTTTTTTTTGCCCCTTAATCTGTTAGCAGCATGATGTAAAGACCAAGAACCCGATTTCAGCAATGTGTCACTTACTGGGCTTCTTTCTGTAGTTTTAGTAAAGCACTGTGTAATGTATGTAGTACAGTTCATATAGCGTCTTGTGCTTGGGTGCGATGAAAACACAGGAGTCACAGGTTTGATATAGAAAAGTCCTGTATTACTTCATACAAGTTGGCAGAAATAGTCACACAGTTTGCAGACACAGAAACAGGAGACACAGCAGGCCAGAGTAATCCAAGCTCAGCAATCACTCTCCAATACAGATTCAGGATCTTCTTCTCTGTTACCGTAAGTCCATGCAAACGTGGGTCTTTCAAAGAGCAGGGTTCAGAGTCCACAAGTGCTTCAGAGTTCCTCAGTAGGAATAGCTGGAGTACAAGGTCCAAGGCTTACAGGAGTCAAGTCACAGGTTCACTGCAGGCTAGATTCTGAAGCACTGATTGCTCAGCTGTGGCTGCTTAAGAAGCAAAGGAGAGAATCAGGGCGGGAACATGCAAGCTGGAAACTCCATTTTGACTGAGGGCAAGATAGCTGCAGCAAGACAGAAAGTAAAATGGCTGACGAACAAACTGAGTTTCAGGAATATATACATAGAACCTTACATTACTCCCCCCTTAAGGACAACCTCCGGATGACCTCAGACCAGGCTTGTGTGGGTACCTCTGATGAAACTGACGGAGCAAGCGAGGAGCATTAACGTTATTGACCGGTTCCCATGAGTTGTCCTCCACTGGGTAGCCCTGCCATTTAATCAGATATTGTAACTGATTTCTATACAACCTGGAATCTAAAATCCTTTCCACCACAAATTCTTCCTGACCATCGACTAGCACTGGGTCAGGGCAAGGAGAGGAACGTCCAGGAAACGTATTGGGTGTCGCAGCCTTTAGTAGGGATACATGAAAGACAGGGTGGATTCTCATAGTTCTGGGCAGTTGAAGACGACAAGCAACGGCACTTATAATTTTACTGATTTTATAGGGTCCAATGTACTTATGTCCCAACTTAGACGATGGAATCCTTAACTTAAGATTTCTGGTTGACAGCCAGACCAAGTCTCCTACCTTGAAAGCTGGTGCAGGTTTACGAAATTTATCTGCTGCTTTCTTGTACCTTTCTTGAGCCGATTCCAGATTTTCCTTTAGAAGATCCATATTCTTCTGTAAAGACGTGATTCTTTCAGCCACTGCTGGTAAAGGCGTTTCTATGGGAAATCGTGGTAGAATGTTAGGATGATAACCTAGATTAGAGTAAAAAGGAGACTGTTTAGTGGAGGCACTCTGAGAGTTGTTATACGAGAACTCAGCTAATGGAAGTAGATCCACCCAATCATCCTGTAGGTGGCAGATAAAGCAGCGGAGATACTGCTCCAGGGTTTGATTGGTTCGTTCGGTCTGTCCATTAGTCTGGGGATGAAAAGCAGAAGAAAGGTTTACTTTAATGTCCAATGCTGCACAGAAATTTTGCCAAAACCTAGAAGTGAATTGCACCCCTCGATCCGAAATAACCTCATCCGGTACTCCATGTAAGCGAAACACATCTTTAATCATCAAATCTGATGTCTGTTTTGCAGTGGGTAAGCCGACACAAGGGATAAAATGAGCTGCCTTTGTTAGACGGTCAACCACCACTAGAATGGTGTTCTTCCCTGAGAGGTTGGTAACTCCACAATGAAGTCCATAGAAATGGATCCCCACGGGCGGGACGGGGTGGGAAGAGGCTGTAACAGACCAGTTGGTGAGGAGCGAGGTGTTTTGCATCTTGCACAGACCTCACATGAAGTGACATAATTCAAAACATCCTTCCTGCAAGTGGGCCACCAAAAGAAACGAGAAAGAAATTCCTGTGTCTTTAGAATTCCTCTATGCCCACAGCTATCTTGGAATCGTGAATGAGTTGCAATACTCTTAATCTGACTGTTTCAGGAATATACAGACGTTGTCCCTGAATCCACACACCATTCTTAAAGACAAGACTTACGTCCCTTGGGGGTTGTGCCAAAAAGGAATCCGCATGGTATGCTTCCTTGATGTCCTTAAGTAGGTCTTGATTATGAATTACTCCTAGGAATCTAGAGTCAGGAAGAATAGTCTTAGGAGAAGTAATTGGACGTGTCTCTGCTGAGTAAATCCTAGAGAGTGCATCAGCCTTTCCATTGCGCGATCCTGGTCTATAAGAGATGATAAAATTAAATTGGTTTAAGAAAAGATTCCAGCGAGCCTGGCGAGGAGTCAGGCACTTAGCCGACCTGATAAACTCAAGGTTACGATGGTCTGTCAGGACGACTATTTGCTGTGCAGCTCCCTGAAGAAGGTGTCTCCATTCTTTGAAGGCGGCAATAATGGCCAACAACTCTCTATTGCCCACATCGTAGTTCCTCTCAGCCGAAGACAACTGCTGGGAAAAGAAGGCACAGGGATGCAAGACATTCTTCTCACCTGTTCTCTGAGAGAGTATAGCTCCAACGGCACAGTCTGAAGCATCCACCTCTATTATGAAGGCAAGCTCGGGGTTGGGATGTACTAGGATAGGTGCAGTGGTAAATTTATCTTTTAGACGGGAAAATGCTTCCTGGCCTTGGGGAGTCCAGGAAAACCTAGACTCTTTCCGTGTAAGTTGAGTGATAGGTGACACTACCTCAGAGAAATTTCTAATGAAACGTCTATAGAAGTTGGCAAACCCGATGAAGCGCTGTACCTCCTTCACATTTCTAGGACTTGGCCAATCCTTGATGGCTTGGGTTTTGCTTCCATCCATACTAATTCCTTGTGTAGACAGTACATACCCCAGAAAATGAATTTCGGTCCTATGGAATTCACACTTTTCAAGTTTGATGTAAAGATGATTTTGTCTTAGACGTTCCAAGACCATTCTCACATGTCCATGATGTTCCTCTGTGGAGTTAGAAAAAAATTAGAATATCATCCAAATAAATTACCACGAATGTATCTAGGAGATCCCTGAAGATGTCATTCACCAAGTGTTGGAAAGTGGCTGGGGCGGTACTCAGACCAAAAGGCATAACTAGATATTCAAAGTGTCCATAGCGTGACCTGAATGCAGTCTTCCATTCATCCCCAGGTCTAATACGGACTAAGTTATAGGCCCCACGAAGATCTAGTTTAGAAAAAATTTTGGCATGTCGCACTCTCTCCAATAACTCAGGGATTAAAGGCAATGGATAACGGTTTCTAATAGTAACCTTATTGAGTTCCCTATAGTCTACGCATGGTCTCAGAGATCCATCTTTCTTCTTTACAAAGAAGATGGGTGCACCTGCAGGAGATGAAGAGGGGCGTATGAAGCCCTTGGCTAGATTTTCATCTATGTAATCCTTTAAAGCCTTTAGCTCGGGCCCCGCCAGGGGGTAGATCTTACCAAAAGGTATCTCTGCTCCAGGCAATAATTCAATTGGACAATCATATGGACGGTGAGGAGGAAGCTGGTCAGCGTTCTTCTTGTCACATAAATCCACATAGTCCTGGTATACAGCTGGTAGTTCAGGGACTGACATGATTCCTTTAGGAACAGAGCAAGCTGAAACTTTTGGACTCATCTGTTTCTCTGGAAAGTGTAATTCCTTGGTCTCCCAGTTAATGGTAGGATTCTGAGCCTGCAGCCATGGTAGCCCTAGAATAATGGGAAAGTGGGGAGAAGAGATAAGCATAAAGGACAGTTTCTCTTGATGATCTTTACCCATAAGAACCCTCAAAGGCTCTGTTTCCTGATCCACTGGTCCAGAGGTCAGCAGGGAGCCATCCACAGTTTCCATCTGTACTGGAGTAGCCTTCTTCACTGAACGTATTCCCTGTTTCAGAGCAAAGGAGACATCCATAAAATTTCCACTTGCCCCTGAGTCGATCATAGCAGAGCTAGACACCCAAGCTGAGTCAACCCAGAGTTTGATGGAAAGAAAGCAATGAGAATTGTTTTTCTTACAACTCAGCTGGGACACCGCTGAGGAAACTTGAAAATGGCAGCGTTTACACAGTCAACGTCCTCAGAGGTAACGGAGTTTAAGTCCGAGAAATCAAGATCTGTTGCTGCAGATCTCTCTGGAGCCTGAGGCTCGGACCTGACAGATCCCCTCTCGCAACACTCACAATGAATGAGTGCTGCAGTAGTTTTACGAGAACGGCTGGGGCAGTTTATAATGAAGTGCCCTGACTTACCACAATAGAAACATAGATTCTCCTTAAAACGATGTTCCTTGCGTGCATCACTAACCCGTCGTTGTAAAGAGTCTACCTGCATGGGTTCAGGTTCAGGTTCCCGTGTAATCCTACTCAAAGGTTCCTTAGCTGGAGAGGAAGGTAGGAAAAGGTTAGTACGATTGCTTTCGAACCATCTCTCTTGCCTGCGTTCAGTCAGACGAGTATCAATACGGATGCAGTAGTTAATAAAGGTCACCTAACGCAGTGGGAGGGTCGGCACGAGCAAGTTCATCCTTAATCAGTGGAGATAACCCCTTTCGAAAAATAGATTTTTTGGCGGAACTGTCCCAGGTGGTATCAAGGGCCCATCTCCTGAAATCCAAGGCATATTCAGCTACCGAGTGCTTACCTTGGCGCAAAGCTAACATGGCTGCTTCAGCTGTTGCACCTCGATTGGGGTCATCAAACACCTGCCCCATGGCTGAAATAAATCATCAAGGTGATTCAAACAATCATCCTCAGTCTCAATCAGAGGGTTTGCCCACATTAAAGCCTTGTTGGTAAGCAACATAATTATAGTAAGCACCTTAGATCGTTCAGTGGGAAATTGTGAAGCATGTGCAGAAAAAAAAAGATTGCATTGATTAATAAATCCCCTGAATTTCTCACGTTCACCGCCAAAACGAAAAGGGGGCAACTTGGGAATCCCAGCACTCGGGGCTACGGCAGGAGCCTGGACTCGCCCCTCTAGAACCTCAATCCTGGCTCGCAAATCCTGGGTAGTCTGTCCAACCACTTGCAAATTGTGATTATTGAGGTCCTGTAGATTTGTAAAACGGGTCTTTATATTCTGCAAATCTGCAAGGATATTATCAGTCACTCCGCAAAGTTCCTTTATGCGGGCCTCCATTTTCCAGATCTTTTAAGACAGGATTACTGGAAGAAGAGGAGAGAAAAAAAAAAAACAATAGTGTTCACCTGTGGCAACACTGCAGAGAGAAAAAAAAATTAAGGGAACTGCTCACCTGGAATGGTTGTGAGGAGTCACAACCACTATCATAACAGAAAGTTTCAACCAGACATCTGATATCCAGAGTTACAGCAGACAAAAAAGAGGAAAGAAAGGAAAAAAAAAAAAAAACAATAGTGTTTACCTGTGGTAACACTGCAAAAAGGAAAAACTTAAGGGAATTGCTCACCTGGAATGGTTGTGAGAAGTCACAACCACTGTCATCACAGAAAGTACAACCGGACGTCTGATATCCACAGTACAGCAGACACAGCCTTCCAGACCCAGCAGACACTAACGTTTTGGCTTCAGAATCTTGTAATGTATGTAGTACAGTTCATATAGCGTCTTGTGCTTGGGTGCGATGAAAACACAGGAGTCACAGGTTTGATATAGAAAAGTCCTGTATTACTTCATACAAGTTGGCAGAAATAGTCACACAGTTTGCAGACACAGAAACAGGAGACACAGCAGGCCAGAGTAATCCAAGCTCAGCAATCACTCTCCAATACAGATTCAGGATCTTCTTCTCTGTTACCGTAAGTCCATGCAAACGTGGGTCTTTCAAAGAGCAGGGTTCAGAGTCCACAAGTGCTTCAGAGTTCCTCAGTAGGAATAGCTGGAGTACAAGGTCCAAGGCTTACAGGAGTCAAGTCACAGGTTCACTGCAGGCTAGATTCTGAAGCACTGATTGCTCAGCTGTGGCTGATTAAGAAGCAAAGGAGAGAATCAGGGCGGGAACATGCAAGCTGGAAACTCCATTTTGACTGAGGGCAAGATAGCTGCAGCAAGACAGAAAGTAAAATGGCTGACGAACAAACTGAGTTTCAGGAATATATACATAGAACCTTACACACTGTTTTATGAGTAGTAGATTTTCACTAGAGGACTAATAAACTGCTGCCAGGTAGTCCTGTTTATTCATGAGCTTGGTATAACCCCGCCTCCTCAACTGATGTCATATGCACAGTGGGAACAGAAAGCTGCCAATCAGTGGTGGAGATGGGGTTATACAGAGCTCAGCCGTCAGAGTACTGGCAGATCTGCAGATCTGCCAGTACTCTGACGGCTGAGCTCTGTATAACTCCACCCCCACCACTGATTGGCAGCTTTCTGTTCCCACTGTGCATAGGCTGAAAGCTGCCAATCAGTGGTGGGGCGGGGTTATACAGAGCTCAGCAGTGAGAGTACTGGTAGATCTGCAGCCGATACAATATGTGATTTTATCAAAACTGTAACAAGCAGCCCAGTAAGTGATACATCACTGAAATCAGGATCTCTGACCTTTCATTATGCAGCTCTCAGATTGATTAGCAAAAATCTGGTGACAGCTTCCCTATGAAACAGGATGAGGCAGTCAAAAGATATTCCAAACTTATCACAATAGCGGCTCATGCTGCATTATCGGTTTGGCACATTTTGCTAGACAGATTAGACACTTTTCTGTTCCTTACCCCTACTGTTTGTTGACTTACGTTTGACCAAAGCTTTAATGTGTTTCTGGTGCAATTTTGCCTTTTAAGCCCTGCGCTTATGTCTCAACCACACACCTTTTTATAGACTCTTTTTAAAAGAGGCACAAAAAGTGATCCAGCACAAAACATTGGATCTGATACAGACCAATGTTATTCTTTGGGACTGTGCACATGTCCTCGGATAGAGTCTGTCTGAGGAAAAAAAATTGAAGCATACCCAAGTTTGATCCAATTTTCGGATCGCACTTGGCCATGTAAATCGATAAGTCTGTGGAAAGCATCGGACTGCACTTGAATGTCAACTGAGTGCAGTCTCATTTACATGGACAAATCAGAATGGAGAAGATGTAGAAATTATTTTCTCCATCTTCTCCTCATCGTAGAGAATCTGACCACAATCTAATTGTCTTGGATGAAAAAATATATAGGTCATCTGCATCTGCCCATTCCTTATTAAATTGGTTAAGTGACTGAGTTAAAAAAAAATGCTAATTTAAAGGCATACCTTGTACTATGCCTAGTGTTTAGGCCTGCAGACAGTATATAACACAGGGATTTAAAAACCTGCACCACCCAAAGCGCAGTGTGTCAGTTTATCCACTAGTGTTCCCTTTAGTAAAGGGTTTCCAGATTTTTTTTAACAAGCCCATAGAATATAATGGGTGTGTGTTCTGTCCATGAAAACTAGATATACCACATACAGGATTGTCTGAATGAGAGCTAACACAATTAATTAATGTCACATAAAAGCCAGCTATGCAATAGCCATATAACCACCATATACCTATTTACTGCATGTTAAAAAAGTTCAGCATTATCGTACAAGTTAAAGTACTGTATGGCAGAGGAAAAATAATCTGTCAGACAATTTTCTCTCTGTGCTATCAAGTAATATATCTTAGCACAACTATGTTCTCACAGTCTGATCTAGATCACCCAGTATAGCCAACCTTCATGCCTTTGGCAGTGCAGTAACTGTATCCTTCAATCTGATTCCTATCATATATTCCTCATACTTCACAGCTCCAGCACTAATCAGATCAGAATTCCTAAGCCGATCACTGTCTGTATGGGCAACACCACAAAAGTGCTTAAAGAATTTATTATGCGTAGGGCCTGACGGCATCTGTTATGTAGACAGTGAATGTGTAGACCTTATTATGTGGAATAAAAAATAGCAGTGTTAATACCTTGTCATTTTCTTACAGCCTGAAGGACATACTATCACAACATATCAAAGCAATACAATAGCACAACACCTTGGTAACGTGCATATGTCACTGTCTCTTATTGCTTACTATTTAAAAGCTTTTTGTCTAGACATATACTAAAAAAAACCCTGAAAGAATAATCTGACTTTATAACCTCATAAACACAATGTATTTTGGATAATAAACTGGAGTATAAGTTGGTATGCATACTGCATATAGGAGTATGTTCACACTGGGCATTAAACAGGCAAAACCTAAAATAGAAACAAAATTAACATATACCCTGCTGTAAGCAAGTAAAAAGCAGTAGTGCAAATAAATAACATTGGGTACTTAGTAAACACTGTTTTTGATCAAAAAAAGCATAAAAGCTATCCAACCAGCGCCAAGGTGTACCCAGTCGGGATGGTCCTAACTTCTACTATTAAAACCTTACCATGTGTCAAAAATCACCTGTATGTGAATAAAGGCTTAGCTGGACCGGGGCCCAACTATTTACACTGTTATACCAGCTGTACACTGACTACTTTACTTTGTATCAAAGTATCATATCTTCAGTGTTGTCCCATGAAAAGATATAATAAAATATTTACAAAAATGTGAGGGGTGTACTCACTTTTGTGATATACTGTATACAAATTTAATGTTCAGCTCAAATAAAGGAGCCTTGTGTGGACTGAGTGCAAGAACATAAAGCAAACCCAAAAGAAATGAGCTGGAATATAAGTTGGTATGCATGCCGCGTATAGGAGCATGTTCACACTGGCCACTAAACAGAAAAAACTAAGAAATAAAATGAACATATACTCTGCTGTAAGTAAGAATCTATAGTGCGTATAAATAACATAGGATACTTAGTAAACATTATTTTTGATAAAAAAGAGGTAGGGACTGTCCCAGCTGGGTACACCTGGCTCTGGTGGGATGGCTTTTACTTTTTTTTAATTAAAAACTGTGTTTATTAAGCACACTATTTCATTTTACTTACTTATAGCAAGTTTTTTTTACTTAGGTTTTACTATTTATTTTGCTGCTGTCGGATTCCATCTTAAAAAGATATTGTGTGCACATACCCTAACGAGTGGGAAAAGCTTGGAGATTTGTATTTATTTTTCCATGAGAAAAACAGACACCACAGTGAAGGTAAAAACTGACCCGAAAATAGATGAAAATGAGATTATAAGCGGCCCATTTTTTCTTGTATGCAGAAAGCCCAGGTGTTTGAAGAAGGCCTTACACCGTGCTGTCTATGCAAGGAAAAAGAGCTCCTGCTTTTTGTACCAGGAGTCATTATTTTGGGCAAACATGTCGTAACACAATGTATTAATTCTTAGTATGTAACAATGTAAATAATGTTAGAAATCAGTAAACCTTTAATTGTAATCTTGGTCAAAGTTCATGCAGTTGCCTATGACAGTTCCCATCTCCCGAGTCTGCCCACACTGCTCTTTTCCAGGCAGCTCAGGGAGGTTATGAAATTTTGATGAAGAAATTAGGTTGTTGCTCGTCTTGCACCTCTTTGCTCATAGTATTGACAGTAGCACTGAACTGCTTGAGGCAGATAGCATCTCAGTGATCACTATGCTATCTCAGCTCTCCACTGCTGACAACATCAGAAGTGTTTTAACAGGGTTTTAATGGGCTGGCTCTGCGACTCCTTAGAGGTTTGCAAATAGCTGCCATGAAAAGGCCTTTTCTGCCGCTTTGAGCTGACGTGCCCTCCTTTTTGCTTCCAGCTGCTGGATGTTTGCAAGGCGCCGTGCTAGTGACAAGCACCTCCAAACTGACCTGAGTCAGGTAGATCAGGCAAGGAAAGGGTCGCACAAAGAGCACCTCTGTGATATGTCTAGTATTATGCATTTCCCATGTAACATCTCCATTTAAGTTGAATAAATAACCTGCTCTTATATTTACAAGGATAGCACTGTTCTTTTCACTGTGTTTTCCAGGAATAGAATATAGTTATTTTTATTTCATTTTTTTAACATTTCAAAATGAACTGCTTTTATGAAATGTAATCATATAAACAACATAACTAATGAAACGTAAGCATATGATCAATGTAGGTCCTGAAATAGCATATAAACAATGTAGCTACCGGGTGACCTGTTGTTCAAAGAGATGTCATATCCAGCAGTCCCTTGACATATGATGCCTTTAGACCTGCGGATTTTGGCCCATTAGTGCACCAATTACAAGCGTCTATACACAAGCCGTTCTGTGCTTGTTTACCGGCCTGTTTACAAAGGCTGACAGATGATCACTAATACGATCATTCTATCCCTATACAGTAAGGGTCCCGTTACACATAACGACTCACCAGCGATCCCGACAACGATATGCACTTGTCAGGATCGCTGGTGTGTCGCTACATGATCTCTGCTGAGCTGCCAAACAGGCAGCTCAGGCAGCAATCAGGACAGCGACTATGCCGGTAACAAGCGACGCACGTCGCTTAGTTACCGGCAGTGTACCTTAGATACCAGCGCGCTGGTGCAGGGAGCTGATAACCAAGGTACACATCGGGTTTCTAGGCACCGCTCGGCGCTTAGAAACCCGCTGTGTACCTTGGTTACCAGCTCCCCTGCATCAGCGTGCTGCTATCTAAGGTACACATCGGGTTTCCAGGCGCCGCCCGGCGCCTGTAAACCCAATGTTTACCTTGGTTACCAGCTCCGGCTGGCTGATTGCTGGTCTCCTGCCTGTCACATGCAGCGATGCACGCTGGCCAGCGGGAGACCAGCGATCAGAAAATGGTCCAGGACATTCAGCGATGATCAGCAACACCCAGCATGGGGGGCTGATGATTCACTGAGTGTCACACTAAGCGAGATCGCTGGCTAGGTCGCTGTTACATCACAAAATCGGTGACTTTTCAGCGATCTCGCTAGCGATCTCGCTTAGTGTAAAGGGGCCTTAACATTACACAGGGTGATGTGTTGTTGGTATCAATGATTTTGTTGGCAGCATCAATGACCTGACCACATGACAAATGAGTGCTTTGCTTGTTTGTCGGGTAGGAGACAAAAATTGGTTATAAGCCCACATAAGAAAATTATAACTTTTATTAGTAAACAATAAAAACATGAGTACATCCGTAGAAAAAGCGCTCCAGACAATTGGAGATGACATTAAGGCCTTGGATGGAATTAATAGTTTATCCAAAGGGAAACCATGCAAAGTACAAAATTATAGCAAATCTGTAATGAAGGTAAGTGCCAAGGTAAACCTTAAAGGGTTTGCCCACTACTGGGACAACCCCTTCTCAATCAGCATGTTTGCACCAGTAAAATAACACTTATACTCACCTCCGGCGCTGGCGCCATTCCTGTGGTGTCGGCACTTCCTTTCCCGGGGCTCATGTGAGATTATATCATGTGATCCCTGTGCCCAATGAGCACTGGCTTCACTATCCCTTACAATGGACGAATCAGACATCAAGAAGAATTCAGAGCTGTGGCTGGCTGCTTAATTCCTCTTGATATATAATGCGTAAGAAGACGGAGCCAGTGATGCCAGCACTGGATGGGGCGCCAGGTCAAGTGGCATAACAATCTCATGAGCCCTAGGAGAACAAGTGCCGACACCTCTGGAATGGTGCCGGCACCATAGATGAATTGGAGTGATTTAAGTATTGATATTGTGCAAACATGCTGATTGAGACGAGGTTGTCCGAGTAATGGACAAACCCTTTAATATACATACTGATAAGAGTTCTCCCTGCTAGAATGACGCCAAATCCAACACGCATTTCGGTGCACTGCCTTCATTTTTGTTTACACAGGCGGATTGTCTGTATAGAGCATTCCTTTGAATGCTCGTTTGTCCATTATCTAGTGGTATAAATGAGCCATAAGTCACGTGACCACATTGTATAATGTGAAGCAAAGACATTAGAAAAAAAATAGTCATAATGATGATTGAGATGACGTCTTGGAGTTTGCCAGAGCGGTTTATGTCCTTGGCTGTTCGTGAAAACAGTGTAGCTCTGTAGTAGAAGAATTTTATAGGTTCTATGCCAGTGTGCATGAGCCCTAAAAAGTGCAAAACTGCAGCAGGAGTGAAGTCTGGTTGACATTTCGGCCTTATTCAGGCATCTGCCTTTTTCATCTATGTTAGGAAAACAAGTTACTTCCATCAGTGTTCTTGCTTAGAGTTGAGCGAATATGTTCGGAATCGGTCACAGAATCTGAATTTGCCATTTTCATGCCATATTGGTATCCTATTCTTGCTGAATTTATGTTTGATCAGTTTCGAACATGTTCATTAATTTCTACTCCCACTGACTCCAATGACGTTCGGCTGTGTTCGGTGAATATTGAAAAAACAATATTTGCCGCCGATCATAATCAGAACCGAAATTTGAAAAATTTGCTCAACTCTTCTTGATCAGATTTTCAGCAATTTTGGGTCAGTGTATACATTTCTGCTATCAATGTTTCTTTGGTGATTTTCTTGTATGTAAAGTATTTCTTACCAATTGCAATGTTAAAAACCAACAGCACATGGTTGATATACTGATGGCAATTGGTTGTTAGTGATTTTCACCGACCGGCTGTTGATCTGTGACTCTAATCAGAAATGGCCAGAATTAAACCAGGCACTCAACATTAATTAATTCTTGCTATATATGGTTTGGGAACCTACCACGGCACCCACATACCCTGTTGTGCACACGTTTTATTATTGATTGTCTAATCAGAAATGGACATGTCTCCGAGATTTTTTTTGCAGTCATTCAATCCACTAAAAGCACAGACAGGTGAACAGCACCATAGACTGTAATGGGTACATGTTCTGTACATGAGATCAGGTAGAACATTTACATGAAAACCTCATGTTTAAATGAGTCCTCAAATACTGCTATGTTTGCATTTTACCTAGATCAATGTTGTATGCTTCCTTGATTAAATATCTAATTATTCACATGTTGAAATGTGATTAAAACCACATCAAAACTCATTGAAGAACTGCATGCGGAAAGTAGTGTGAATATTGAGGCTAAAGTGAACCAACTTATGGTCTAGGTGCTTCTTTAGCTTCTTGTTGCCTTTTACATGATTAGCTTGACTTGTATGAGGAATGGGCAAGATTTAGCTATGTATTACAGTTACTTGATACAATTTACACCCTTTCCCATACATGTGTGTATATATTGACAGATCCCTGCCCTTCCACAGGGTGGCATGTTTATTGGGTCTTTGTGTTTTATACCATCCATTGTCTAGTAAAAGTTGTGTGCGACATATTTTTTATCTTTACGTATCAATAAAATTTGATTTCATCTTATAATTATAGATGCTAGTCTATGGTTTTTCTTTCTTGCTTGTGCATTGTGGCTTGAAACCATGGATGAGTCACTGGTAGTGACTTACACTTTAATAAAGGTGCATTATATGTCATGTGAAGTACTCAGCTCTGTGAAGGATTATGTGCCTGGGTTTTTTTTTTGGTTGGTTGTTTTTTTTTATTACAGTAATGCAGTTTTGCAATGTAATAATTGAATGCATGTTTTTTTATAGGATAAATACATTTATTTTACATATTTTATCTGAAAAAATGTGTGGTCAGTAACCGAAGCAAATTTGTAGAAAAATTGCATGTAACTTTTCCAATGCACTTTTGATACTGTATTTCAGCTGCTGTGTGTGAATCAGTAGCGTAGCTACCGGGGGGGGCAGAGGGGGCGGCGGCCCCGGGCACCGCGCTCTGAGGGCGCCCACCTGGAGCTACGCTACTGTAACTGTATCGGCGTGCACAGCGCGCCCATACAGTTACACTGCGGCAGAGCAGGGAGAATCAATCTCCCTGCTCTGCTGCCTGGCCGCTATGGGGCCTTGAGCAGTTGGTGGGGGGCCCTGTGCCAGCAGTGGGCCCCCCGTCATCGGAGGGTCAGCTGTATCGGCATCTAGCCGATACAGCTGACCACATTGATGAGAGAAGGAGCAAGCGCTCCTTCTCCCATCATCCCCCTCTCAGCGTCTGACAGCGGGTGCGATGACGTCACTGCCCAGCGCCCGCTGTCAGGAGATGAGAGGGAGAGCAGTGAGCAGGAGCTGGGAGCAAGAGAGTTGAGTACTGGATTTATTATTTTTGTAATGGTGGTGGCGCATTACACTACAGAGGATCCATATGGGGGGTGCATTATACTACAGAGGCTCCCTATGGGGGGTGCATTATACTGCAGAGGCTCCCTATGGGGGGTGCATTATACTGCAGAGGCTCCATATGGGGGTGCATTATACTGCAGAGGCTCCATATGGGGGTGCATTACACTACAGAGGCTCCCTATGGGGGTGCATTATACTACAGAGACTCCCTATGGGAGTGCATTATACTACAGAGGCTCCCTATGGGGAGTGCATTATACTACAGAGGCTCCCTATGGGGGGTGCATTATACTACAGAGGCTGCCTATGGGGGGTGCATTATACTGCAGAGGCTCCCTATGGGGGTGCATTATGCTACAGAGGTCCCTATGGGGGTGCATTACACTACAGAGGCTCCATATGGGGGTGCATTACACTACAGAGGCTCCATATGGGGAGTGCATTATACTACAGAGGCTCCCTATGGGAGTGCATTATACTACAGAGGCTCCCTATGGGGGTGCATTACACTACAGAGGCTCCATATGGGGAGTGCATTATAATACAGAGACTCCATATGGGGGTGCATTACATTACAGAGGCTCCAAATGGGGGTGCATTACACTACAGAGGCTCCATATGGGGGTGCATTACACTACAGAGGCTCCATATGGGGGTGCATTATACTACAGAAACTCCCTATGGGGAGTGCATTATACTACAGAGACTCCCTTGGGTGAGGGCATTATACTACAGAGACTCCCTATGGGAGGGCATTATACTACAGAGGCTCCTTATGGGGAGGGCATTATACTACAGAGGCTCTATATGGGGGTGCAATATACTACAGAGACTCACTATGGGGAGTGCATTGTACTACAGAGACTCCCTATGGGGGGCATTATACTACAGAGACTCCTTATGGGGAGTGCATTATACTACAGAGACTCTCTATGCGGAGGGCATTATACTACAGAGACTTCTTATGGGGGTGCATTATACTACAGAGACTTTATATGGGGGTGCATTATACTACAGAGGCTCCCTATGGGGGGTGCATTATACTGCAGAGGCTCCCTATGGGGGGTGCATTATACTGCAGAGGCTCCATATGGGGGTGCATTATACTGCAGAGGCTCCATATGGGGGTGCATTACACTACAGAGGCTCCCTATGGGGGTGCATTATACTACAGAGACTCCCTATGGGGAGTGCATTATACTACAGAGGCTCCTATGGGGAGTGCATTATACTACAGAGGCTCCCTATGGGGGGTGCATTATACTACAGAGGCTGCCTATGGGGGTGCATTATACTGCAGAGGCTCCCTATGGGGGTGCATTATGCTACAGAGGCTCCCTATGGGGGTGCATTACACTACAGAGGCTCCATATGGGGGTGCATTACACTACAGAGGCTCCATATGGGGAGTGCATTATACTACAGAGGCTCCCTATGGGAGTGCATTATACTACAGAGGCTCCCTATGGGGGTGCATTACACTACAGAGGCTCCATATGGGGAGTGCATTATAATACAGAGACTCCATATGGGGGTGCATTACATTACAGAGGCTCCAAATGGGGGTGCATTACACTACAGAGGCTCCATATGGGGGTGCATTACACTACAGAGGCTCCATATGGGGGTGCATTATACTACAGAAACTCCCTATGGGGAGTGCATTATACTACAGAGACTCCCTTGGGTGAGGGCATTATACTACAGAGACTCCCTATGGGAGGGCATTATACTACAGAGGCTCCTTATGGGGAGGGCATTATACTACAGAGGCTCTATATGGGGGTGCAATATACTACAGAGACTCACTATGGGGAGTGCATTGTACTACAGAGACTCCCTATGGGGGGCATTATACTACAGAGACTCCTTATGGGGAGTGCATTATACTACAGAGACTCTCTATGCGGAGGGCATTATACTACAGAGACTTCTTATGGGGGTGCATTATACTACAGAGACTTTATATGGGGGTGCATTATACTACAGAGGCTCCCTATGGGGAGTGCATTATACTACAGAGGCTGCCTATGGGGAGTGCATTATACTACAGAGGCTCCCCATGGGGGTGCATTATACTATAGAGGCTGCCTATGGGGTGCATTATAATATAGAGGCTGCCTATGGGGAGTACATTGCAATATAGACTCTGCCTATGGGAAGTGCATTATACTATATTGAGGACTATCTGGTGTATTATGCTATATGGATGCTATCTAGGGGGCATCATACAGTGTGGGGATTATAGTGGCGGGGCCATCATACAGTGTTGGATCCATTAAATAGTTTGGGAATATTAAGGGGTCAGTATATATCCAGTGAGGGGGCATTATACGGTGTATAGGGGAGCTGTACAGGGGGAGACTTGGGACATTATTAAATGTAAAGTGGGTACTTATTGTTATAGGGGAACTCGGGTTACTGTGACTGTCAAAGGGGCACACACAGGGCATTATTACATTCTAGGGGACAAAATGTGGGCGCTGTGTTCTAGGGCACTTGCACACGGCATTACTATATTATAGAGGGGTGCTTTAGAATTTAGAGGGCACACAGAATCACACAATAGGTGCAGTAATAGGGACACATACGGCAGCAGCGGCTCAGTATTGGGGTATCAGCAGGATGAGGAGTTTGTGCAGGTTGAGAATAGTCAATTGGTGACCGTGACGTGCTGAAAAATATGAGAAGTGAAACGTGTCTTTGTTGTATTCTCTGTAGTCGAGTCCTGGCTGGAGGAGTTGTCATGTCGGTCTGGGCCAGACGTAAAAGACATGAAAAGTGAACAATTCCATCAGAAAGAATGTCAGCGGTAAGTCATTATCTGTAACTCTGCTGTAATCTATTATATGTTCTGTAGGACTGGTATTATTTACCACTGACCATATGGTGGTGATATCAATATTGGTCTTTTTATATATAGATTATTTTTGGCAACAGCGCGGTCATTTTCTGAGATTCTCTGTTTAGGGGCCCACTCAGAAGTTTGGACCCCCCAAACCAAAACCCTAGCTACGCCTCTGGTGTGAATGCATACTTTTATGTGGTGCATTGATTAAGTTTTCCGTACTGAATAGATAGTTGTAGGCTGATCGATGGTTGGCTGCTTGATGACCGTTACCGGACCCGTGAGGGAGGGAGGCCTGCCGATTCCAACGCCTGAAATGTCCTCGGACGTACAGTGAGCTGAAATTTATTGCGTCACAGAGACCCACTAACTCCTTGCGCTGCGATACACGTCGCCAGCCAGTCAGAGGCTGGCAGTTGACTTAGATGTGCCAGGAGCCCAGGATGGTGGAAATTACTATAGGATCGGGGACAGTATACTAGGAAGGGGCCCATGATTGGGGTCATTATGCCAGTATGAGGGACATTGTTACTGAAAGGGGCCAGGGTGGGGGACATTTTTACAGTAAGCGAACATTATACCAGGATGGGGACATTTTTACTGGAAGGGGCTCAGGATACGGGTCATCATATCAGGAAGGGGCCCATGAGGGGGAAAATTTTACCAAGAAGGGGCCCAGTACAGGGGATATTATAATAGGAAGTGCCTATGTTGAGGGACATTATTACAGAATGGAGTCCAGGACGGGGGACACTATTACTGAAAAGGGCCCAGGATGGGGACATTATTACAGAAGGGGGCCCAGGATGGGATATTTTATTACAGAAAGGGGCCATAACAAGGGACATTTTTACAGGAAGGTGCCATACTGAGGACACTGACACGTACCTCTTTATAGGATCTAGAAAGATACAAAGGTGCTTACATCTGACCAACATGGAGGTGGGGGCCCCCTTCCAAATTTTGCATCCAGGCCCATGGACTCTAAATACGCCACTGGCTGTGTGCCTTTAATCACTTGTGACTGTCTATAGATATAGGTGAAGTTTATTAGGCCACATGCACTGGGATTCAAATTTTTAACAGGTTCTCTGTTTGCTTGAGGGAAACCATGCCCCCATTTTGTAGTTGATGCTTTGTACAGTCCTATGTAACACCACAAAAAAACACACAGTGATGCCTATTTGAGTGCTTATAATGTAGTAGAAATTATACATGTATGTAACAGAATTACAGATTCTAAACAGAATACGCAGAACACCAAGGTAGGACCTCCCATCTTTCTTCCTTCCTCCAAATAAATTGGTTAAAAGAAACCTGTCACCATATTTGGCCAATACGAGATGTGGCCACCACCTTTCAGGACTGATATACGGCATTCTATGGTGCTGTATATCAGCCCCTAACCCGACCTGCAAGAGAAGAAAAATAACTTTTATTATACTCACCTTTGGGGCGAGGTGGTATGGTCCGAGGGGGTGTCACTCTTCTTGGTCCGGTACCACCCATCTTCTTATGATCGCCATCCTCCTTCTTGCTTTGTGTGGATGACTATCCTTGAGTTATCCGCACAGTCTCCTCAGCATCGTACTACTACGCAGTTGTTTTTTCTGACCTGTTGAGGGCAAAGCAATGTACTGCAGTGCGCAGGTGTCGGGGTTCTTTGACCTTTCTCGGCGCCTGCTCACTGCAGTACTTTGCTCTGGTAATGGTCCCCATATATGGCTCCATACAGAATAATGGACCCCATATATTGCTCCATACAGAATAAGTAGCCCCATATATTGCTTCATACAGATAAATGGACCCCATATATTGCTCCATACAGAATAATGTAGCTCCATAATAATTGCTTCATACAGAATAATGGACCCCATATATTGCTCTATACAGTATAATGAGACCCATATAATGATCTAAACAGTATAATGAGCCCCATGTAGTGCTCCATACAGTATAATGGACCCATATATTGCTCCATACAGAATAAGTAGCCCCATATATTGCTTCATACAGAATAATGGACCCCATATATTGCTCTATACAGTATAATGAGACCCATATAATGATCTAAACAGTATAATGAGCCCCATATATTGCTCCATACAGTATAATGGACCCCATATATTGCTCCATACAGAATAAGTAGCCCCATATATTGCTTCATACAGAATAATGGACCCCATATATTGTTCTATACAGTGTAATGAGACCCATATAATGATCTAAACAGTATAATGAGCCCCATATAGTGTTCCATACAGTATAATGGACCCCATATAATGCTCCATCCAGAATATTGGATCCCATATATTGCTTCATACATAATGAGCCCGATATAAGGCTCCATACATAATAAGCACAATCTAATGCTCCATACACAATGAGATCCATATATTGCTCCATACACAATGAGCCCCATATATTGCTCCATACATAATGTTCCCCATATAATGCTCCATATAGTATGGGCACCGTATAATGCTCCATATATAATGAGCTCCATATATTGCTCCATATATAATGGGCCCCATATGATGCTCCAGTATATGATCGGCCCCATATGATGCACCAGTAATTGATGAGCTCCATATGATGCTCCAATATGTGATGGGCCCATTAAGATGCTCCAGTATATGATGGGCCTCATATGATTCTCCTTTATATGATGGGTCCCATATATTGCTCCATATATAATGGGCCCCATACGATCCTCCAATATATGATGTGCTCCATATGATGCTCCATATATAATGGGCTCCATATGATGCTCCAGTATATGATGGGCCCCATATAATGCTTCATATATAATGGACCCATATGATGCTCCAATATGTGATGTGCTCCATATGATGCTCCAGTATATGATGAGCCCCATATAATGGGCCCCATATGATACTCCATATATTTTGTACCCCTTATGCTTGAAACATAAATATTTAAAAAAATAAATAAATACTCTCCTTGCTGGCAGCTGCTCTGCTTCGGACTCCTCAAAATCGCCGTCTTCCATCTCTCTGCACTGTGACTGCTCAGGCAGAGGGTGCAAAGACATGACATCATTGCGCCCTCTGAACTGAAATGTCACAGTCAGAAGACGCTGCAGCGCAGGAATGGGGATAGGTAATTTTTTGCAAGAGTCGGGGCTCTGAACAAGTGGGGGGACCACTCAAGGCGCTGGCACCTGGCCTCCATAGAGCGCCGGTGTCCCAGATGGTGAGTGGGTTCCCCTACCTGCTCAGGGCCCCAGCACTTGCCTGGGTGCTGACGCCAGCCCTGGTGACATGCATAGCTACGATACTCTTGGGCGCTTACTTGACCTGCATTAATTTTGCCAATAAGTTACTGTAGTAGACTCTTATTTTGTATTATGCTATTTTTGATGTGATGCGAAAAAAAAACTTATTGCAATATTCATTTTCAGCCTGTGAAATTGCTGTTTGAAACCTCTGAAGATTTCACATTCACCCTTTTCTTACCACATGGAGCCTACAGGGCCTCGTTTTGGAAACCATTTGCAGCTGTATATTCTTACTATGGTTCACTGGGAGCACAGGAAAAAATGAGCTTTCACACACTTTGCTCCTAATACAAATACCACAAGAAAGTCCATTCCCACAGTAGTACGGTTTCCACAGGAATAGCTCCGAAAAGCATTTTCTCTCAGTGTCAATTTTTTCCTGGGAGAATGACTGAAAAACAGTGTAAACAAGGCAGATGATAAAAAATACGTTCCTTCTGTATATGCGTAGCTGAGATACCATGTCCTGAGCAGTTTTTAGTGTCACTGTGGCCTTTCACATGAGATCCTCAAGCAGAAATGTCTTCAGTCATGGCATGAGCTGGGATTCTCTGTGACTTGAAGCTCAATTTACCAGTTGCCCTTTAATTAGTTTAGCCTGCATAGCCTTGAATAGTCTCATAACTATGACATCCTTCTGTACACTGGATTATCTTGCTAATTAGAGCCTCTGGCTAGTTTTAAACAGTGAACATTTTACTACAGGCAGATTTGTCATTTTGTGGTATTTTCCACGATGATATATCTGACTGCTCAAATGATGCTAAGGACCTTCATAATGCAGAGAAGACAAATTGAATCTTAATTGAAAAAATTGTAGCATTGGAAATTTTGCTACCATCTGCCGTTTCTTCATATGCAAGCGAGTTCAGGAGGTAATTCTACATTCCATTAGCTGGCTTAGATTGGGCAGTGTGAATAACGGCTCATTCTGATGAGGATATCATACAGACGTGTGCTGTCCTTGTGCGCTGTGGACCACACATGCACCCATTATAGCCCATGTTCCAGTGTACATGGACAATTTTTACACATGGACCTATGGCCTGCGTTGAAGAAACCGCAGCATGTAATACTTTGGTCCGATAGTGCACATGAACAGAAGACAGCTCCTGTACTGATTCACTATGCAGACGAGCACATGGAACAATTTGCGTATGTGACTGGCCCAAGTTCAGTACCACTTTCTAAATCCGGCCTTTAAAGGTTGTCCCAAGAACCAAGTACATTTTAATCAAGAAATCTTGCAATAAAAATAAATTCAATTAGATGTATTAAAAAATGTTCCTGTGCTAAGATAATCTTATAAATGTGCCCTTGCTGTGTACTGTGTAAGATCTGTGTCTAACTGCAAGAACACTGTCTGATCATACCACAACTTCTGGGCAGGGGAGGAAGCAAAATAAAGTATTCAGACATTACAGCATGTGATTTCTGTGAGGTAAAACATTTCCTTGCCTATTTAAAAACATGTTTAGCCTCACAAAAATAATGAGCTGTGTTCCCATGCTGTCCTGTCAATATACTCTCTTTTGCTTCCTCCCCTGCCCAGGAGTTGTTGTATGATCAGATCATGTTCCTTCATGGTCAGGCACAGCCATTACACAGTAAATATCATGGGCAAATTTACAAGATTCTCAGCACAGGAAAACCCCTTTAAACGTATCTTTATCTTTCAAAAGCTCATGCACATACCTGTAAGATATATATAAGAAATATAACAGGGCTCCTACAGAAGTGCAAGGGGATCCTCCTGTACCTCCGTATGTCTTCATTTTCATAGAGTCTTTTTTCTGTTTTATTCCTTATAATTCGGACTAAAATCTTCTAGGGCTTGTTCCAGATTCTTACCATCCTGCAGGCATTGCAGGAGTGTTTCTAAGGGCTCATACTCATTTGCAAGAAAAATCTGATTGCACTCTGACCAATGTTAATCTATGAGTCCTTGCTCGTCTGCGATTTTTTTTCTCAGCTGAGATCGGAACATGCTGCAACTGTCCTCATATCTCGGACAAGACTCGCCAATGCAAGTCAAAGGGTGTGATAAAAAATTAGAATCATACACAGGCCATGGGAGTGCCTTCTGATTTTTACACACCCATGGCATTTCATCTGCCGCGTACAATAAAATCACAGCGTGACAAGTTAGAATAGAACAGATAGAATATACAGTTGTGCTCAAAAGTTTAGATGCCCCGGCCGAATTTTTGCTTTCTTGGCCTTTTTTCAGAGAATACAGTTAGGTCCATAAATATTTGGACAGAGACAACATTTATCTAATTTTGGTTCTAGACATTACCACAATGAATTTGAAACAAAACAAATCAGATGCAGTTGAAGTTCAGACTTTCAGCTTTCATTTGAGGGTATCCACATTAAAATTGGATGAAGGGTTTAGGAGTTTCAGCTCCTTAATATGTGCCACCCTGTTTTTAAAGGGACCAAAAGTAATTGGACAGATTAAATAATTGTAAATAAAATGTTCATTTCTAGTACTTGGTTGAAAACCCTTTGTTGGCAATGACTGCCTGAAGTCTTGAACTCATGGACATCACCAGACACTGTGTTTCCTTCTTTTTGATGCTCTGCCAGCCTTCACCGCGGTGGTTTTCAGTTGTTGTTTGTTTGTGGGCCTTTCTGTCTGAAGTTTAGTCTTTAACAAGTGAAATGCATGTTCAATTGGGTTGAGATCAGGTGACTGACTTGGCCATTCAAGAATATTCCACTTCTTTGCTTTAATAAACTCCTGAGTTGCTTTGGTTTTGGGTCATTGTCCATCTGTAGTATGAAACGACAACCAATCAGTTTGGCTGCATTTGGCTGGATCTGAGCACACAGTATGGCTCTGAATACCTCAGAATTCATTCGGCTGTTTCTGTCCTGTGTCACATCATCAATAAACACTAGTGACCCAGTGCCACTGGCAGCCATGCATGCCCAAGCCTTCACACTGCTTCCGCCATGTTTTACAGATGATGTGGTATGCTTTGGATCATGAGCTGTACCACGCCTTCGCCATACTTTTCTCTTTCCATCATTCTAGTAGAGGTTGATCTTGGTTTCATCTGTCTAAAGAATGTTCTTCCAGAACTGTGCTGACTTTTTTAGATGTTTTTTAGCAAAGTCCAGCCTAGCCTTTTTATTCTTGATTCTTATGAGTGGCTTGCACCGTGCAGTGAACCCTCTGTATTTAATTTCATGCAGTCTTCTCTTTATGGTAGATTTGGATATTGATACGCCTACCTCCTGGGGAGTGTTGTTCACTTGGTTGGCTGTTGTGAAGGGGTTTCTCTTCACCATGGAGAGTATTCTAAATCATCCACCACTGTTGTCTTGCGTGGGCGCCCAGGTCTTTTGCATTGATGAGTTCACCAGTGCTTTCTTTCTTTCTCAGAATGTACCAAACTGTAGATTTTGCCACTCCTAAAGTTGTAGCAATTTCTCGGATGGGTTTTTTCTGTTTTTTGCAGCTTAAGGATAGCTTGTTTCACCTGCTTGGAGAGCTCCTTTGACCGCATGTTTCCTTCACAGCAAAACCTTCCAAATGCAAAAACCACACCTCAAATCAACACCAGCCCTTTTATCTGCTTAATTGAGAATGATATAATGAAGGGATTGCCCACACCTGTCCATGAAATAGCCTTGGAGTCAATTGTCCAATTACTTTTGGTCCCTTTAAAAACAGGGTGGCACATGGTAAGGAGCTGAAACTCCTAAACCCTTCATCCAATTTTAATGTGGATACCCTCAAATGAAAGCTGAAAGTCTGAACTTCAACTGCATCTGATTTGTTTTGTTTCAAATTCATTGTGGTAATGTCTAGAACCAAAATTAGATAAATGTTGTCTCTGTCCAAATATTTATGGACCTAACTGTATGAATGATAACACCAAAACTTTTTCTCCACTCATGGTTATTGGCTGGGTGAAAACTACTGTGTTTTCTTTTATTAAATCATAATGACAACCGAAACATCCAAATGACCCTGATTAAAAGTTCACCTACCCTGGTGATTTTGTCCTGATAACATGCACAGAAGTTGACACAAATGGGTTTGAATGGCTACTAAAGGTAATATCCTCACCTGTGACCTGTTTGCTTGTAATCAGTGTGTGTACATAAAAGCTGAGTGAGTTTCTGGGATCCAGACAGACTCTTGCATCTTTCATCCAGCGACTGACGTTTCTGGATTGTGAGTCATGGGGAAAGCAAAAGAATTGTCAACGGATATATGGGAAAAGGTACTTGAACTGTATAAAACAGATTAGGGATACAATTGATAATGCCAGTCAGCAGCGTTCAAACTGTGGTTAACAAATGAAAAATCAGGGCTCTGTAAAAACAAAACCACGGCTAGGTAGACCAATAAAAATGTCCACAACTGCTAGGAAAATTGTTTGGGTTGCAAACAAAAACCCACTATTAGCATCAGCTGAAATACTGGACTCTCTGAAAACTAGTGGTGTGGCTGTTTCCAGATGCACAATAAGAAGGCACTTGGAGAAAAATGGGCTGCATGGTCGAGTCATCAGAAGAAAATAAAGAGCCTCATCCACAACTACCACAAAATACTTCAACCTGTCATTGATTTTGGAGGGGGCAATACACAGTATTAAGAAATGGGGCATGTGAACTTTTAATCAGGGTCATTTGAATGTTTTGGGTGGTCATAATGATTTAAAAAGAGAATACACAGTTTGACAATAAATGGCTGCATCCTACCACTAACCATGAGTGGAGAAAAAGTTTTGGTGTTATCATTCATATTCTCTGAAACAAGTCCAAGAAAGCAAAAATTCTGCTGGGGTATGTAAACATTTGAGCACAATTATATATATATATATATATATATATATATATATATATATACTGCTCAAAAAATAAAGGGAACACTCAACACATCCTAGATCTGAATGAATGCAACATTCTCATTGAATACTTTGTTCTATACAAAGTTGTATGTGCTGACAACAAAATCACACAAAAATCATCAATGGCAATCAAATTTATTAACCAATGGAGGCTTTGATTTGGAGTCACACACAAAATTAAAGTGGAATGTAATGTCCTTAAAACAAGTCAAAATGATGCTCAGTAGTGTGTGTGGCCTCCATGTGCCTGTATGACCTCCCTGTGCCTGTATGACGTCCCTATAATGCCTGGGCATGCTCCGGATGGTCTCCTGAGGGATCTCCTCCCAGACCTGGACTAAAGCATCCGCCAACTCCTGGACAGTCTGTGGTGCAACGTGACGTTGGTGGATGGAGCGAGACATGATGTCCCAGATGTGCTCAATCGGATTCAGGTCTGGGGAATGGGAGGGCCAGGCCATAGCTCCAATGCCTTCATCTTGCAGGAACTGCTGACACACCCCAGCCACATGAGGTCTTGGCATTGTCCTGCATTAGGAGGAACCCAGGTCCATCCGCACCAGCATATGGTCTCACAAGGGGTCTGAGGATCTCATCTCGGTACCTAATGGCAGTCAGGCTACCTCTGGCAAGCACATGGAGGGCTATGCGGCCCTCCAAAGAAATGCCACCCCACACCATTACTGACCCACTGCCAAACCGGTCATGCTGAAGGATGTTGCAGGCTGCAGATCGCTCTCCACGGCGTCTTCAGACTCTGTCATTTCTGTCACATGTGCTCAGTGTGAACCTGCTTTCATCTGTGAAGAGCACAGGGTGTCAGTGGCGAATTTGTCAATCTGGGTGTTCTGTGGCAAATGCCAAGCATCCTGCACGGTGTTGGGCTGTGAGCACAACCCCCATCTGTGGACGTCGGGCCCTCAGACCATCCTCATGGAGTCGGTTTCTAACCATTTGTGCAGACACATGCACATTTGTGGCATGCTGGCGTTTATTTTGCAGGGCTCTGGCAGTACTCCTGTTCCTCCTTGCACAAAGGCGGAGGTAGCAGTCCTGCTGCTGGGTTGCTGTCCTCCTACGGCCCCCTCAATGTCTCCTGGTGTACTGGCCTATCTCCTGGTAGCGCCTCCAGCTTCTGGACACTACGCTGACAAACACAGCAAACCTTCTTGCCACAGCTCGCATTGATGTGCCATCCTGGATGAGCTGCACTACCTGAGCCACTTGTGAGGGTTGTAGAGTCCATCTCATGCTACCACAAGTGTGAAAGCACAACCAACATTCAAAAGTGACCAAAACATCAGATAGAAAGCATTGGTACCGAGATGTGGTCTGTGGTTCCACCTGCGGAACCACTCCTTTATTGAGTGTGTCTTGATAATTGCCAATAATTTCCATCTGTTGTCTATTCCATTTGCACAACAGCATGTGAAATTGATTGCCAATCAGTGTTGTTTCCTAAGTGGACAGTTTAATTTCACAGAAGTTTGATTTACTTGGAGTTATATTCTGTTTTTTAAGTGTTCCCTTTATTTTTTTGAGCAGTGTATATATGTAGAATAGATAGATATAAAGATGTCAGTGATATGTATAATTATTACAGTGCTTGTGTAGTTTACTGTACATGTACTTTAATATTAAATAATTTTTTCCTAAAAAAATGTAGTGGAATCCGCTGAAATGTTGTTAACTAGTAGAGGGAAAGCAGAAAGCTGGGGGCTGATGTTTATAGCCTGTGAAGGGGTAATATCCAATGGATCTTTCCAGGCTATTAATATCAGCTCACAGCTGTTTACCAAGTCTTTACTGGTTATTAAAATGGGTGACCCTCCTAAAAAAATGACGTAGAGTCCCCCTATAATTAATAACCTGCAAAGGCTAGGCGGACAGCTGTGGGCTAATATCAATAGGTTAGTAAGGGCTATGGATATTGGTCCCCTCCCAGACTAAAAACATCAGCTCTCAGCCGCCCCAGAAAAAGCGCATCCATACGATAAGATATTTTTAGCTATCTATTATCTTCTATTTATCTATCTATGTAGAAGAATATGTCCTTGGAAAACTATGCTTAACCCCTCTCTGCCATCAGACGTACTATTCCGTCCATGTGACCCTGGACCTAATTCCCATGGACGGAATAGTACGTCATGGGCGATCAGCTGCGCTCCCGGGGGGAGCGCAGCTGATCGCCGCCGGGTGTCAGCTGATTATCACAGCTGACACCCGTGACTGTGTGTCAGGAGCGGTCACGGACCGCTCCCGGCACATTAACCCTTGGCACACCGCGATCAAACATGATCGCAGTGTACCCGGGGCACAGGGGAGGATCGCGCAGGCAGGGGGCTCCCTGCGCGCTCCCCTGAGACCCTCAGAGCAGCGCGATGTGTCGCGCTGTTCCGAGGGTCCGTCCTTCCTCCAGGTCCCCGGATCCAAGATGGCGCCGGGGTCCTGCAGGGAGGCGGCTTCCTCAGTGCCTGCTGAGAGCAGGCGCTGGGGAAGCCTGCACTGATGCCAGAGCGATCGCTGGTGTGACAGTGTGCTGTGCACACTGTCACACCAGCGATCTGATAAAATACTGTGATGTCCCACCCTGGGACAGTAAAAGTAAAAAAAAGTAAAAATAAAAAGTGTAAAAAAAAAATCATAAAAAAAAAAAATATTCCCCAATAAATTTATTTTTTCCTGTAAATAAAAAAAACAAAACAATAAAAGTACACATTTTTGGTATCGCCGCGTCCGTAACGACCCCCCCTATAAAACTGTCCCACTAGTTAACCCCTTTAGTGAACCCCTTAAAAAAAAAAAAAAAAAAAACGAACCAAAAAATCAATGCTTTATCATCATACCGCCGAACAAAAAGTGAAATAACACGCGATCAAAAAGACCGATATAAATAAACATGGTACCACTGAAAACGTCATCTTGTCCCGCAAAAAACAAGCCTCACGCAGCATCATGAGCGAAAAAATAAAAAAGTTATAGCTCGCAGAATAAAGCGATGCAAAAATAATGATTTTTTATATAAAATTGTTTTCATTCTATAAAAGCGCCAAAACCTAAAAAAATGATACAAATGAGGTATCCCATAATCGTACTGACCCGAAGAATAAAACTGCTTTATCAATTTTACCACACGCGGAACGGTATAAACGCCTCCCCCAAAAGAAATTCATGAATTGCTGATTTTTGTTCATTCTAACCACCCAAAAATCGAAATAAAAAGCGATCAAAAAATGTCACATGCTCAAAAATGGTACAAATAAAAACGTCAACTCGTCCCGCAAAAAATAAGACCTCACATGACTCTGTGGGCCAAAATATGCAAAAATTATAGCTCTCAAAATGTGGTGATGCAAAAAACTATTTTTTGCAATAAAAAGCGTCTTTTAGCGTGACAGCTGCCAATCACAAAAACCCGCTATAAATAGTAAATCAAACCCCCCTTTATCACCCCCTTAGTTAGGGAAAAATAATAAAATTAAAAAAATGTATTTATTTCCATTTTCCCGTTAGGGTTAGGGTTGCGGCTAAAGTTAGGGTTAGGGTTGGCGCTAACGTTAGTATTAGGGTTAGGGTTGGCGCTAACGTTAGGATTAGGGTTGGGATTAGGGTTATGGGTGTGTTAGGGTTAGGTTTGTAGTTAGGGTTGGGACTAGGGTTATTGGTGTTTGGGGTTAGGGTTGGAGTTAGAATTGGGGGTTTCTGCTGTTTAGGCACATCAGGAGCTCTCGAAATGTGACATGGCGTCTGATCTCAATTCCAGCCAATTCTGCGTTGAAAAAGTCAAATGGTGCTCCTTCACTTCTGAGCTCTGCCATGCGCCCAAACAGTAGTTTACCCCACATATGGGGTATCAGCATACTCTGGACCCCAAGAGTTATTGTGCAATTTGGCCTATTTCTCCTGTTACCCTTGGGAAAATAAAAAACTGGGGGCGACAAAATCATTTTTGTAAAAAAAAAAATGATTTTTTTGTTTTTACGGCTGTATGTTATAAAACTTCTGTGAAGTACTTGGGGCTTCATAGCGCTCACCACACTTCTAGATAAGTTCCTTGTGGGGTCTATTTTCCAAAATGGGGTCACTTGTGGGGGGTTTCCACTGTTTAGGCGCATCAGGGGCTCTCCAAATGCGACATGACGCCCCCAGACCATTCCATCAAAGTCTGCAATCCAAAACGTCACTACTTCCCTTCCGAGCCCCGACGTGTGCCCATACAGTAGTTTACTCCCACATATTGGGTATCAGCGTACTCAGACAAATTGGACAACAACTTTTGGGGTCCAATTTCTCCTGTTACCCTTGAGAAAATAAAATATTGGGGGCGAAAAAAATCATTTTTGTAAAAAAAAAAAAAGGATTTTTTATTTTTACGGCTGTACGTTATAAACTTCTGTGAAGCACTTCGGGGTTCAAAGTGCTCACCACACATCTAGATAAGTTCCTTGTGGGGTCTATTTTCCAAAATGGGGTCACTTGTGGGGGGTTTCCACTGTTTAGGCGCATCAGGGCTCTCCAAATGCGACATGACTCCCCCAGACCATTCCATCAAAGTCTGCAATCCAAAACGTCACTATTTCCCTTCCGAGCCCCGACGTGCGCCCATACAGTAGTTTACTCCCACATATTGGGTATCAGCGTACTCAAGACAAATTGGACAACAACTTTTGGGGTCCAATTTCTCCTGTTACCCTTGTGAAAATAAAATATTGGGGGCGAAAAAATCATTTTTGTAAAAAAAAAAAGGATTTTTTATTTTTACGGCTGTACGTTATAAACTTCTGTGAAGCACTTCGGGTTCAAAGTGCTCACCACACATCTAGATAAGTTCCTTGTGGGGTCTATTTTCCAAAATGGGGTCACTTGTGGGGGGTTTCCACTGTTTAGGCGCATCAGGGGCTCTCCAAATGCGACATGACTCCCCCAGACCATTCCATCAAAGTCTGCAATCCAAAACGTCACTACTTCCCTTCCGAGCCCCGACGTGCGCCCATACAGTAGTTTACTCCCACATATTGGGTATCAGCATACTCAGGACAAATTGGACAACAACTTTTGGGGTCCAATTTCTCCTGCTACCCTTGTGAAAATAAAATATTGGGGGCTAAAAAATCATTTTTGTAAAAAAAAAAAGAATTTTTTTATTTTACGGCTGTACGTTATAAACTTCTGTGAAGCACTTTGGGGTTCAAAGTGCTCACCACACATCTAGATAAGTTCCTTGAGGGGTCTAGTTTCCAAAATGGTGTTATTTGTGGGGGGTTTCCACTGTTTAGGCAGATCAGGAGCTCTCCAAACACGACATGGCATCCAGCCAATTCTGCGTTGAAAAAGTCAAACGACGCTCCTTCCCTTCCAAACTCTGCCATGCACCCAGACAGTGGTTTACCCCCACATATGGGGTATCAGCGCACTCAGGACAAATTGCACAATAACTTTTGGAGTCTTGTTTCCCTTGGGAAAATAAAAATTGGGGTGAAAAGATCAATTTTGTGGAAAAAATATAATTATTTAATTTTACGGCTCTACGTTATAAACTTGTGTGAAGCACTTGGGGGTTCAAATTGCTCACCAAAGATCTAGATAAGTTCCTTAGGGGTCTAGTTTCCCAAATGGGGTCACTTGTGGGGGTTTCCACTGTTTAGGCACATCAGGGGCTCTCCAAATGCAACATGGCGTCCAATCTCAATTCCAGCCAATTTTGGTTGGAAAAAGTCAAATAGTGCTCCTTCCATTCCGAGCTCTGCCATGCGCCCAAACAGTGGTTCCCCCCCACATATGGGGTATCAGCGTACTCAGGACAAATTGGACAACAAATTTTGTGGTCCAATTTCTCCTGTTACCTATGGGAAAATAAAAAATTAGTGACTAAGAGATAATTTTTGTGGGAAAAAAATAGGATTTTTTATTTTCATGCCCGGGCATTATAAACTTGTGTGAAGCACTTGGGGGTTCAAAGTGCTCACCAAAGATCTAGATAAGTTCCTTAGGGGGTCTAGCTTCCAAAATGGGGTCACTTGTGGGGGGTTTCCACTATTTAGGCTCATCTGGGGCACTACAAACGGAACATGACCCCCATCAATGTTTGCATTCCAAAACGTTACTGCTTCTTTTCCAAGCCCTGCCGTGCGCCCAAACAGTTTCCCCCCCCCCACATATGGGGTATCAGCGTACTCAGGACAAATTGGACAACAAGTTTTGGGGTCCAATTTCCTTGGGGAAAAATCAAAAATTTGGGACTAAAAAATCATTTTTTGGAAAATTGTTTTTTTTTTTTTTCACACCCAGGCATTATAAACTTTTGTGAAACACTTTGGGGTTCAAAGTGCTCACAACAGATCTAGATAAGTTCCTTAGGGGGTCTAGTTTCCAAAATGGTGTCACTTGTGGGGGGTTTCCACTGTTTAGGCGTATCAGGGGCTCTCCAAACACGACATGGCGTCCAATCTCAATTCCAGGTAATTTTAGTTTGAAAAAGTCAAACGGCGCTCCTTCCCTTACGAGCTCTGCCGTGTGCCCAAACAGTGGTTTTCCCCCACATATGGGGTATTGGCGTACTCAGGAGAAATTGCACAACAACTTTATCTGTCCATTTTCTCCTTTTACCCTTGTGAAAATAAAAAAAAGTTTGTAAAAGATCATTTTTGTGGCTAAAAAGTTAAATATCAATTTTTTCCATCCACGTTGCTTCAGCTCCTGTGAAGCACCTGAAGGGTTAATAAACTTCTTGAATGTAGTTTTGAGTACCTTGAGGGGTGCAGTTTTTATAATGGTGTCACTTTTGGGTATTTTCTGCCATATAGACCCGTCAAAGTGACTTCAAATGTGAGGTGGTCCCTAAAAAAATGGCTTTGTAAATTTGTTGTAAAAATGAGAAATCACTGGTCAACTTTTAACCCTTCTAATTTCCTAACAAAGAAAAATTTTGGTTCCAAAATTGTGCTGATGTAAAGTAGACATGTGGGAAATGTTATTTCTTAACTATTTTGTGTGACATATTTCTCTGTTTTAAGGGAAAAAAAATTCAAAGTTTGAAAATTGCAAAATTTTTAAAATTTTCACCATATTTGCGTTTTTTTCAAAAATAAACGCAAGTTATATCGAAGAAATTTTACCACTAACATGAAGTACAATATGTCACGAGAAAACAATCTCAGAATCGCGAAGATCCGTTGAAGCGTTCCAGAGTTATAACCTCATAAAGAGACAGTGGTCAGAATTGTAAAAATTGGCCCGGTCATTAACGTGCAAACCACCCTTGGGGGTGAAGGGGTTAAATGACATAGAAAATTACTGTATGCAAAAGCTCATGTTAAAATCGTTTTGCAATTGGATTGCATTCACAATTAAATTGGATGTCATTCGGGTGCTGGGTGATAAAAATCGCATGAAAATCGCATGACACTTGCATGAAAGTCGTCTTACTTTGTGGATCGATATTGGACCGATTTTTATTTTATGGTGCTGGGTATGAGCCATAAGAGAAAAAAATCTTCATCCATAAAGTACTAACCCTTGAAGCTTGTGCAATAGCACATGGAGAATGTGTGGTTCTGTTCTAAACCCCAATGGTAGCACAAGTCCCACTTTAGATATAAATGTAGATAGATATACTTAAGGACTCATGCATATGACTGCATTATGGATCCATAATATGACGAACAAAATACTTGTACATTCAAAATCCTAAAATTATTTAGCATTACAATTAAGTTTTTCCTGTTTTTTTCAGCAAAAAAAGTCTTTTTCAAACAACCAATCAAACAAAAAGTGCAATATTACTCCAGATTTCCCCAATAGGAAGATGACAAGTTGGAGAAAACAACCTTCTAACATCCATAAAGATCTTCTAGTTGAATTGCACTTGCTTTGCCTCTCAGAAATTGCAGCCAAAAACCAGTTAGCCATATGGAAAACAGAGTATCGACTCTTCTGTAAGGGTCATCTGAATGTTGTGATAAATGAGTTAGGAAATAACTTTGTTAACCAACCACAAGACCTCAACTCAATTATATAAGTATGTTAAAGTAATGTCGTACTTTCCTGTGAGAGAACAGTTTAGTTTTGAACATAGCACAGCTTGGAAAAAGAGTGCAGTTATTTTAGATTTCACTGAATGATACATCTTGTTAATTCTTTGTCATTTACAAAAATCTTTCTGCTTCTATTTGATTGAACTGGAACAAAACTAATAAAAAATATTTGTATGTATTTATTATAATATTATACAGACAAATCTTTGAAAAAAGTTGTTCAGTATATATAATATGTCCTTTACTCCCTCTTATTTCTAGAACAAAGCTACCATCGCCTATATCACTCATATTACAACTAACATTAAAGCACCACTCCAGCTTTTGTTTTTTCAGCATTAGAGTGGTGCTTCTAATATAAAGTCCCTGACCTTACTCTTATACTCACCCGCCGCCGTGTTCACCTTCAATCGGCACTGCTCCGGTCTCGCTGCACCACCTTGTGATTCCAACTTCTGACTGGCCGGAGAGCCAGAATGAGGCTCTCATAGACTTGTTGTGAATTATGACCTCTGGCTTGCTCCAGCAAACCATGGAGCGATCCGGCAGGTCACAAACTGCTGAAGACCAATGGGAGCGTCGATGATAAAGGGGAAGACAGCGGCAAGTTAGTATGAGACTAGGATTAGGGACCCTAGATTACAGACACCACTCCAGTGCTGCAGTAAAAAAAATGCTGGAGTGGTGCTTTAAAAATAGATTTTTAACTTTGCCTACAAAAAAAAAACAAACAGATTCTCTCCACCGCAATAATTGTAACTCGCTCCATTTATAAGGTCGACCATTGGTTCCTATGACAAACATGCACCTCACCACCCAGCCTGGCATCGCTATTATGTCGGAAGGATCACGCGGTACTGTCTCAGCACTTGCACCAACATGATATTCCGCACCCTAAGCGGATAGATAAGGTCTGCTTGGCACAGTTTTACACAGACACCACCTGTCCACATGGGCCCAGGGAGGCATGGAAAGTGAGAGGATGTGGCCCACGCAGTCGCTGACTTGGCACCATACTCACCCAGAACCCTGACAGGCTGAGAGGCCCCTTTCACTAGCACCAGTGAAACAGAGCACTGCCAGCCCAGTAGGACTGCCAACGGTTCCTCGTTAGATATAAGCCCAGTCCATTAAGGGAATTACATCAGGACAGAAACCAGCCCTGATAGCATGAAAAGTTAAAACCGAGAACATGGACATGTGGATTTGTGGATCGAGGTAAAATAGCAGCTCAAGGTTAAATTATATATTTAATCACCTTGAGGGCACACTAGACAATACACTATATATACAGTGGTTATACATATACAGTGGACAGATATGCAAATACAGGCGGTAGTGCAAAAGTATAAGCAGATGATGCAAAAGTCAGTTACCGGCTTGATGTTCGGCTGTTGGATGCTGGCAACCACAAGAGAGGTGTGGGGTGTTATGTTACGGTAGCTGAGGAGTGCAGGCAAAAAAGGAAATACACCAGAGCAGTTGGAATCTATGAGATTGCAGTACCCTGACTAACCACCGCAACTAGAGGCAGCCGTGGAGCGTTCCTACGTTGGTCCTAGACGCCTCGTCACAGCCTGAGAAACTAACTACACCTAAAGATAGAAATAGGAAAGCTATCTGCCCCGGAGCAGAACCCCAAAGATAATAGAAAGCCCCCAAACATGTAATGGCGGTTAGACAAGAGGAAATACTGACACAGAAAGAAAATAGTATGAGCAAACGCTGGGGCCCAAACTATCTAAATAGAAAAGGACAGGAAGGGTACTTACTGCAATCCCAGAAAACCCTGAAAAACACCAACTCTACTAATTTCAAAATCACCTGAGATCACACGACCTCTACCACCTAAATTAGTTCTCTGGTGTAACAAAAACAAAACAGCAGCCACTGAAAAAACTGGAAAAAGCAAAAGTACAAAACACAGTGGCTGGACTAAACTGAGAGGGCAAAAGCCCCCGGAGGGGACCCTGAAGGCCCCCACAGAAGTGCAGGACAAAATGCAAAAATATAGCAAAAACACAAAATAAGAAATTGTCTTATCTGATAGCAGGAGATGCAGACACGACACAGCAGGCTACAAGGGAAACTGGAAAGAAGGATTCAGACCAGAACAATTGATCACCGGCAACCCTGATGGGAAAATGATTCCCTTAAATAAGACCAATCAGTAACACCTGATTCCCAGTCTTCACAATCCTCACTAGTACCGCTTGTAACCACCAGAGGGAGGCTCTGCTCAGAACTCATCTCAAACCCATTCACAACAGTACCCCCCCCTTGAGGAGGGGTCACCGAACCCTCATTTGAGCAACCAGGTCGGTCAGGATGAGTTCTATGATACGCACGGATAAGTCTCCTAGCATGGATGTCCGAAGCAAACACCCAAGAATTATCTTCCTGACCATAACCTCTCCATTTAACCAAATACTGGAGTCTTCGTCTAGAAAAACGAGAATCCAATATTTTCTCAACCACATACTCCAGATTGCCCTCAACCAAAACAGGGTCAGGAGGCACAGCAGCAGGAACCACTGGCTCAACAAACCTCTTCAACAAGGACTTGTGGAACACGTTATGGATCTTAAATGTCCCTGGAAGAAGCAAACGAAAAGAAACAGGATTAATAATCTCCATGATCTTATAAGGTCCAATGAACCTAGGCTTAAATTTAGGAGATGCTACTCTCATAGGAATATTCTTTGAGGACAACCAGACCAAGTCCCCCACTTTAAACCGAGGACCATCAGTCCTATGCCGGTTAGCAAACCGCTGGGCCTTCTCCTGAGAGAAGGACAACCTCTCCACTACCTGGTCCCAAATCTGCTGCATACGCTCAACAACAGAGTCAACACCTGGACAGACAGAAGCCTCCGTCTGTCCTGAAGAAAATCGAGGGTGAAACCCAGAATTACAGAAAAACGGAGACATCAAAGTGGCAGAGCTAGCCCTATTATTAAGAGCAAACTCAGCCAAAGGCAAAAAAGAGACCCAGTCATCCTGATCAGCAGACACAAAGCATCTTAGATAAGTCTCCAATGTCTGGTTTGTTCTCTCAGTTTGACCATTGGTCTGAGGATGAAATGCCGAGGAGAAAGACAATTGAACACCCAGTTTAGAACAAAAAGTCCTCCAAAATCTGGAAACAAACTGGACTCCTCTGTCAGACACAATGTTCTCAGGAATGCCGTGTAAACGAACCACGTGCTGAAGGAACAACGGCACCAATTCAGAGGAGGAAGGCAACTTAGGTAATGGCACAAGATGTATCATTTTGGAAAACCTATCACAAATTACCCAGATGGTGGTCATTCTCTGAGAAACAGGAAGATTGGAAATGAAATCCATAGAGATATGGGTCCATGGTCTCTTGGGCACAGGCAATGGCATCAACAAACCACTAGAGCGAGAGCAAGGCTTGGAGCGAGAGCAAGTCCCGCAGGACTGCACAAATTCCCTGACATCGCGAGACAAGGTAGGCCACCAAAAGGACCGACTAACCAAGTCTCTGGTACCAAAAATTCCGGGATGCCCAGCCAATGCGGAACAATGAATCTCAGACATCACACTCTTTTTCCATTGGTCCGGGACAAACAATTTTCCAACAGGTCAGCGCTCGGGCCTATCCTCCTGACACCCCTCCAGAGCAAGTCTCAAATTGGGCGAGATGGCGGAAAGAACTACACCCTCCTTCAAAATAACAGAGGGATCAGATAGCTCAGGAGAGTCCGCAAGGAAACTCCTCGAGAGGGCATCCGCCTTAACATTCTTAGTGCCAGGAAGAAAGGAAACCACAAAATTAAAACGTGTGAAAAACAAGGCCCACCTGGCCTGTCTAGGATTGAGTCGCTTGGCAGATTCCAGATAGACCAGATTCTTATGGTCCGTAAGGACCACCACCTGATGTTTGGCTCCCTCCAGCCAATGTCTCCACTCTTCAAAAGCCCACTTCATGGCCAATAACTCCCGATTACCCACGTAATAATTACGTTCAGTAGGAGAAAATTTTCGAGAGAAAAAGGCACAAGGGTTACTTTTAGAGGTCTCTGGATCTTTTTGGGACAAAACGGCACCTGCCCCAATTTCAGAGGCATCAACCTCCACCTGAAATGGCAGAGAAACATCAGGCTGCCGTAGAACAGGAGCAGAAGTGAATCTCTGCTTAAGTTCCTGAAACGCAGAGACTGCCTCAGGAGGCCAATTCACCACATCAGAACCCTTTCTGGTCAAATCAGTTAATGGTTTAACAATAACAGAGAAATTACCAATAAATTTACGATAAAAATTGGCAAAACCCAAAAATCTCTGAAGAGCCTTTAATGAAGTAGGTTGGACCCAATCACAGATGGCCTGAACCTTGACCGGGTCCATTTCAATAACAGATGGGGACAAAATGAATCCCAGAAATGAGATCTTCTGTACGCCAAAAAGACACTTTGATCCCTTCACATACAGAGCATTCTCTCTCAAAATCTGGAATACAGTTCGAACATGTTTCACATGAGAGTCCCAGTCATTAGAAAAAAATCAAGATATCATCCAAATAAACAATCAGAAACTTGTCCACAAAATCCCTGAAAATGTCATTCATGAAGGACTGGAAGACGGAAGGAGCATTAGTGAGCCCAAAGGGCATCACAAGGTACTCAAAATGCCCTTCAGGGGTGTTAAATGCCGTCTTCCATTCATCCCCATGCTTAATGCGAATAAGGTTATACGCCCCCCTGAGGTCAAGCTTAGTAAACCAAGTAGCGTTTTTCACCCTGGAAAACAGGTCAGAAATCAAGGGTAACGGGTATTGATATTTCACAGTAATATTGTTCAAGAGACGATAATCAATACATGGCCTTAATGAACCATCTTTTTTGGCCACAAAGAAAAAACCGGCACCTAAGGGTGAAGAGGATGGTCTGATATGACCCTTCTCCAATGATTCCTTGATATAAGACCGCATAGCGTCATGTTCAGGTACAGACAAGTTAAAAAGGCGACCCTTAGGGAATTTACTACCCGGCACTAATTCAATAGCGCAGTCATAGCTCCTATGGGGAGGTAAGGATGCAGATTTACTTTCGCTAAACACATCAGAAAAATCAAACAAAAAGTCAGGAACATCCTCAGCCTGGGGGAGGCAGAAAAAACAGGAGTGTTGGCACTAACACATTGGCAGCCCCAACTGGTTACAGACACAGATTTCCAATCCAAAACAGGATTATGAGACTGTAACCAAGGGAAACCCAGCACTATAATGTCATGCAGATTATATAGAACCAAAAATTTGCAGCACTCCTGGTGATCAGGTTCAACCCTCATTATCACCTGAGTAGAAAACTGGGGTTTATTCTCAGCCAAAGGGGTAGAATCGATCCCCAGTAAAGGAATAGACTTCTGTAGGGGTATCAAGGAAAACCCACAACGCTTAGCAAAATCATAATCCATCAGATTAATAGCTGCTCCAGAATCAACGAAAGCCTGAGCAGAAAATGAGGACAGAGAGGATATCAGAGTGACAGTTAATAAAAATTTAGTCTGAACACTACCCAAGACAACTGAGCGTGCAAAATGTCTTCCCCGCTTAGGGCAGACTGAAATAGCATGAGAGGCATCACCACAGTAGAAACATAACCCATTGCGCTTTCGAAACTCATGACGCTGTGCCCCAGACACCACTCCATCACACTGCATGGGCTCAGCAGCTGGCTCACAAGGCAACACCACTCCACGCATACTTCTCCGCTCACGCAAACGTCTGTCAATTTGAATCGCCAATGACATAGAATCATTGAGACCAGAGGGGACAGGGAATCCCACCATAACATCCTTTACATTATCCGACAGACCCTTCCGGAAAAGGGCCGCCAAAGCGTCGTCATTCCATTTGGTCAGGACTGCCCACCTACGGAATCTCTGACAGTATAACTCAGCGTCATCAAGCCCCTGATTTAATGCCAACAAGGCTTTTTCAGCTTGATCAGTGACATTAGGCTCATCGTACAATAACCCCAAAGCCTGAAAAAATGCATCAACATCACTCAAAACAGGATCCCCAGGTATCAGGGAAAAAGCCCAATCCTGAGGATCGCCGCGCAGGAGAGAGATGATAATTTGAACCTGCTGCGCTGCGTTTCCTGAGGACTTAGATTTTAAGGCAAAAAACAATTTACAATTATTTTTGAAATTCTGAAACTTAGCTCGATCCCCTAAAAACAAATCTGGCATGGGGATCCTAGGTTCCACAACAGGCAACCTAGCAAGATATGCAGCAATACTCTGAACCTCAGTGGCAAGCTGATCCACACGGCCAGACAACTGTGCAAACTCCATTGGGAGAAAAGATCCTCCCCAGCACCCAGAGATACAGAGGGAAAAAAAAAAAAAAAAAATGCAACAAACAGAAAAATATCTCTGACAACTTTTCTTCCTTCAAAATATTTTTTCCCTTCTGTGAGTACCGTACAATTTTTAAGGCCGGTGATACTGTTATGTTACGGTAGCTGAGGAGTGCAGGCAAAAAAGGAAATACACCAGAGCAGTTGGAATCTATGAGATTGCAGTACCCTGACTAACCACCGCAACTAGAGGCAGCCGTGGAGCGTTCCTACGTTGGTCCTAGACGCCTCGTCACAGCCTGAGAAACTAACTACACCTAAAGATAGAAATAGGAAAGCTATCTGCCCCGGAGCAGAACCCCAAAGATAATAGAAAGCCCCCAAACATGTAATGGCGGTTAGACAAGAGGAAATACTGACACAGAAAGAAAATAGTATGAGCAAACGCTGGGGCCCAAACTATCTAAATAGAAAAGGACAGGAAGGGTACTTACTGCAATCCCAGAAAACACTGAAAAACACCAACTCTACTAATTTCAAAATCACCTGAGATCACACGACCTCTACCACCTAAATTAGTTCTCTGGTGTAACAAAAACAAAACAGCAGCCACTGAAAAAACTGGAAAAAGCAAAAGTACAAAACACAGTGGCTGGACTAAACTGAGAGGGCAAAAGCCCCCGAGGGGACCCTGAAGGCCCCCACAGAAGTGCAGGACAAAATGCAAAAATATAGCAAAAACACAAAATAAGAAATTGTCTTATCTGATAGCAGGAGATGCAGACACGACACAGCAGGCTACAAGGGAAACTGGAAAGAAGGATTCAGACCAGAACAATTGATCACCGGCAACCCTGATGGGAAAATGATTCCCTTAAATAAGACCAATCAGTAACACCTGATTCCCAGTCTTCACAATCCTCACTAGTACCGCTTGTAACCACCAGAGGGAGGCTCTGCTCAGAACTCATCTCAAACCCATTCACAACAGTGGGGGTCATCTGTTTCTTCCTCCACACTGCAGATCATGATCTCCCTTGGCAGAGAACCAAGGCCCACATCATCACACATGCACTTAACCCCTTGGTCAGTCACTCTCTTCCCCTTCCCCCGGAATGGACCTACTCTCCCTATCACTTGCTTTGACAGCTGAAACTCCAAAACGTTTGATGGAGCATAACTTCTTTATGGAAGGTCATAGGGCGGCGGTTTTGGTCCATTGGATCTGACGGGGCCCCGTTACATGTTAAGACCAAACGCCGCTTCGCTGCCTGGCTGCTACCTAGCTATTCTACTCAACTTCCTACCCCTGGGTGCTAGAACATGTCAAGACCCTGGCGGGCCTTTGGCTCGTTCTTGTGATCTTGAAAATGTAACTGGTATGCAGCTAGGACGTATGATAAGTCCATATCTCCTTATGAAATTACGGCTCTTGTCCGGCTGGGGGAATTCCTTCATCGGCGAATTAGCTTTACACTCTCAATAGGGATCCATGCTGCCAGGAATAGCTTGATCTCAGCTATCTGCTGGAGGCTTGAGTTTAGCTCAGCCATTTACAGAGAATAGTTTCCTGTCTCAGCTTCACACTTTGTAAGAGGACTATAATCTTGAACAGTATGTGATAGTTGATTGACAAGAAATTATAGCACCCATTTTCTTCACAGTTACCTTACCCATCATCTCTTGAGGAAAGCTTTGTCATTTATTGCCCTGTGTACTTTTCATTATGCACACTATGAAGGGTCGTTACATTATGCTTTTTTTCATGAATAGAGCTGCCAGATGAAGTACGACATATGGGGTTTGTGGGTTGCCTATTAGAGATGAATGGGTCGTTTCTTGCAACTCGGTCCATGGTCCAGGTCAGCAGGGCTGCCACTAGGTATTTCTGGGCCCCATACTGGCAAAATTTTCAGGCCCCCTTGAGACTCTGCCAGGCTCCACCCCAGCTCCACCTCCACTGTCACACCACTCACTCTTGTAAAAACTCAACTTTTCCACCACATCCTCACCAATCAGATATTAACAGTTCCAATCTAACACCAGATCACATTCATAACCAGCAGCTTTTGTTCTGGCCTATAGAATTTTTAAGCTGCCACCATGACACGGTAGACTCTTTTGGCCGGGCCCTACTCTACGCTAAACTATTAAAAATAAATATATTTTTAAGTATTTTTCTTTAAAGCAATGAGTCACATACATTTTTTTAAAATGACCATTAATACCATATACAATGGACAAATATTGTCACACCATGACTAGACCATATACTACCACCACATACTGACCAAATAATACCACATATAAGGAACAAATACCGCCACACCATGACCAGATCACCATGACCAGATCACATAGCGACTGAATAATGCCACATACAAGGAACAAATATCGCCACACCATTACCAGACCACATATTACCACCACAAAGTGATTGAATATCTCCGGTGATATTATACACAGAAGCTCTGTATGTATTGTCAGTGTCCAGGTAATACAGTGATCACCAGTGACATTATACACAGGAGCTATGTATATAGTATACAGTGTATAGTGTCAGTGTACAGGTAACACTGACTCTCCAGTGACGTCTCTAGCTGAAGTCCTTCATCTTTGCTTTTCGTTTTCTTCCAGTACAGACCGCTGTCACTTCTTCCAGCCAGGACTGGTCTCTGCATAAAATAACAGTTACCTAGAGCACCGCTTCCAGAGCACATTCCAGACTTTTTCCATTTCTTCTACACTACACATCTGAATACAGACGTGCACCCACCTTAAATATATGATTGGTTATTATGCAACCCACCATTCGAAATATAAATTATAATCCACCACTGTGCACCCACTAACTATAAATAGCCACTCTCCCCATTTAATCTTTTTAAATTAATTAGCACCTGTACTCTTTCCCCTAATTCATTACCAGTCACTTCATCATCAATGCCCTCCTACTATGTACCTCACGCTCTAACCCTAACCCCTATTCATTATATTTACATGCCCCTCCTGCCTCAGTTCATTGTCATGTCTTTCTCTCCCACCCTCTATTCATTATCAACTGCTCTACTCCACATTCAATACATCATTTACTCCCCAACCGTCAAAATACATTATTTGTTCTACCCGTAGATCATCATTTGCTCTCCCCACCCCCACTTTCAATTCATCATTTTCACTCCCCATCTTCAATTAAATTGCTGTCCCCTGTCCCTCACACTGAATTCATCATTTGCAGTCGCCCATCCCCTCACCCACTTCATAATTTGCAGTCCCCCATTTTAATTTGAATTCCCCCTTACTTCATCAATTGCAGTGCCTTATCACCCCTCACTTCATCTGCAGTTCCCCTTCTTCATTTGCGGCCCCCTGTCCCACTTTTTCATTTTATCATGTGCAGTCCCCCCTCAGACACACTTCATCATGTGCAGACCTCCTTCCCCCTACTTCAGGTGCAACTCCACTCCCCCACTTCATCATGTGCAGTCCCCCTTACCCCCATTTCATTTTGTACAGCCCCACTCCCCCCACTTCATCATGTGCAGTCCCCCTTACCTCCCACTTCATCATGTGCAGTCCCCCTTACACCCCACTTAATCATGTGCAGCCCCACTCCCACTTCATCATGTGCAGTCACACTTACACTCCCCACTTCATCATGTGCAGTTACTCTCACCCCCTCACCCACTGAATTAATTTTATAAAGAAAACAAAAATATTTTACATACCTCACAGTAGCTTCCCAGCAGCGCAGCTCTGCTTCCAGTGTTCGGTACATGTCGGCGCATATGCGATGACGTCATCGCATACTCTCCGTTACCTGACCGGAAGTATAGAGAAAATGGAGGGATAGGGAGATGCTCAGCTGTCAAGGTTAGATGGCTGTGCACAGTTCCGAGAAAGCTCCAGGCCCCGGCGCCGATATGTGCCCTGATGTGTGCGCCGCAGGCCCGCTGCACACAGCACTTGGGCCCGATGCCGCATAGCTTTTGGGGCCCAATAAGTAAAGCACAAGAACGGGGCCCCAGACCTGTGGGCCCCCCTCTGTACTGTTGCTCACTGGGCCCCATACAGCAATAAGGGCAGTACTGCCCTGATGGCGGCCCTGCAGTTCAATGCTCTCTGGCTGTGGATAGGAGCTGCGTAAATTTCATGACCTTCCAGTTTCTGCAGCTTGATAATTGATTTGTTGGACTAGTGTGACAGTCGAGCCTGGGATCCTGGAGGAGAAGGAATTTCACGCAGCTCCTGCCCATGGCCAGAGATCACTGACCCCCAACCATGGACAAGGCTGCATGATGTGATCAGCTCATCCCTAGTGCCTATAGCTAAAGAGTAAGTGTCATTTAAATTTTTATTTCATAAGTCAATAGTGCACATGAAAATAAGCCACTTTGAAATATATTTTATCAGAGAAATCTGCTTTTTCTCCTCCTGGATTGATCTTTCACTCTCAATTCACGAGTAAAATCTATTTGATGAAGCCCCTCTACCTTTGGATCGGAGACCCCGAGGCATGACGCTGGGTCCCTATCGCTGCCATGGAGACCCGATATCGTCATGATGACATCCGGGTCTCCATGCCTGAGAGGCTTCCTGTCATGCGCAGTGATGACCAGGAAGTCAGTGTATTGAAGCTGCAGCGCTGACAGCTTCTATAGAATGCAGATCTGCATGCTATAGAAGCGATCAGCCTGCAGAAAATGAGGGTCCCATAGTGGGACAGAGTGTAAAAGTAAGAATTAAATTTAAAAAAAAAATTTAAATAGTTGTAAAAATATTTAAAAAATAAAAATAAAAAATCTATATTTATTCCAGCAATAAATATTTGAATAAAAAAATCTAAACAATAACAGTACACATATTTGGTATTGCTGCGTCTGTGCTGACCCGACCTATAAAACTGTCCCACTAGTTAACCCCTTTAGTGAAAACCATTAAAAAAAACAAGCCAAAAAAAATGCTGTATCATCATATATATATATAAACGTGGTACCGCTGAAACCGTCATCTTGTTCTGCAAAAAATAAGCCCCATACAGCTCCATCTCCGGAAAGATAAAAAAGTTATAGCACTCAGAATAAAGCGATGCAAAAATAATTATTTTTTATATAAAATAGTTTTTATTGTATAAAAGCGCCAAAACATAAACAAGATATAAATGAGGTATCGCTGTAATCATACTGACCCGAAGAATAAAACTGCCTCATCAATTTTAGCACAAGCGGAATGGTGTAAACGCCCCCCCAAAAGAAATTCATAAATTGCTGGTTTGTGTTTATTCTGCCTCCCAAAAATTGGAATAAAAAGTGATCAAAACATTTCATGTGCCCAAAAATAGTGCCAATAAAAACGTCGACTTGTCCCGCAAAAAACATGACCTCACATGATTCTGTGGGCCAAAATATGGAGTTAGGGTTGGAGTTAGAGTTGGGGGGTTTCCACTGTTTAGGCACATCAGGGGCTCTCCAAACGCGACATGGTGTCTGACCTCAGTTCTAGCCAATTCTGCGTTGAAACGGTGCTCCTTCCCTTCCGAGGTCTGCCTTGCGCACAAACAGTGGTTTACCCCCACATATGAGGTATCAGCCTACTCAGGACAAATTGCACAACAACTTTTGGGGTCCAATTTCTGTTACCCTTGGGAAAATAAAAAATTTGGGGCTCACCACACATCTAGATAAGTTCCTTAGTGAGTCTACTTTCCAAAATGGTGTCACTTGTGGGGGGTTTCCACTGTTTAGGCACATCAGGGGCTCTCCAAATGCGACATGGCGTCCAATCTCTATTCCAGCCAATTTTGCATTGAAAAGTCAAACCCTTTACCTTGGTAAAATTAAACAAATTGGATCTGAAAAAAAGATAAATGTTCATTTTTTTAGACATTCCAAAAATTTCTGTGAAGCATCTGAAGGGTTAATAAACTTCTTGAATGTGGTTTGGAGCACCTTGAGGCAGGACCGTATTTAGAGTTTCTGCTGCCCTAGGCACTTTTCGTTCTGCCTCCCCCATTGGTGAGTATGACTAATGCAGACACTGTCGGCAGTGACTTAGGCTACTTGCACGTCAGCGATTTTTGCCATTCGCAGCAGATCCGGAAGTTTTTCCGTATCTGCCACGTAACGGATCACTTATGGCAACACTGCATTCGGACCTCATTCATTCCCTATGCGACTTGCAGACATGTGCGACACTTGCGGTTTTGACGCGATCCTGCAAATCTGATACTTGCAGCAACAGAAAAAAAACGCTACTAGCAGTGTTTTTTTGTCTCACCGCAAGTGCCACACATGTTTGCAAGTCCCATAGGGAATGAATGAGGCCGAATCTTTGTGTATGCCCATGTAGCTCTTTCAAAGACAGTGGTTTCCTACCACACTCAAGAGACATACAAATAGGATGTTTAGATTGTGAGCCCCAATGGGGACAATGTGTATGATGTCTGTAAAGTGCTGTGGAGTTAATAGCGCAATATCAATGAATAAATATTATTCTTAATATTAAGTTACAATACCAGGATCTGAGGATTTTCTGTTTCGAGGTCAGGAGCTCTCTGATGTGATGTTGCTGCCTGTCTCTCTGTCTTCCTCTTTTGACACTGCAGTGTGGTGGACAAGAAAACATTGACTGGTTAACAGCAAGAAGTCTGGTGTCTGTGTACTAAATGAACTAGAAACTCTCCCCACACCATGTCCAGCAGACACTGGAGGATTACTGATGGATTTTATTATTCTATTACTGCCCAGTCTCTGACTAAGGCCTTATTCATATGTCTGGGTGTAAACAGATACTTACATATAAATCTGGACAATTTATCTTATGGATCTCCCGGTATATTATTTATTATAGATCTATAATATATAATGTACAAGGAGACCTATAGTATAAAATGTTCAGAAATATATGATGTACAATCTATTATATATAATGTCCAGGGTGATCTATAATATATAATGCTCAGGTAGTAGATTTATAATAATGTACAGTCCAGGCAAATCTATACTATATAATGTCCAGAGGCAGAGATATATGTAGGGTACGTTTCCACGTCCAGGAAACGCTGCGGGTTGGAAGCTGAGAACAGCCGCAGAGTCCAATCCGCAGCGTCCAGATGTTACAGCATAGTGGAGGGGATTTTATGAAATCCCATATCCACTATGCGTACAAAGATGCAGGTGGCAGACCTGCGTATATGCACATGTGGAGCGTCTTTCTAGACCGCAGCATGTCTATTTATCTCGCGGAGACGCTCAGTCTACGCAAGATAAATAGCACCATCCTATGTATAGGATGCGGTGATTCCACACGGTTCAATGAACACATGTGGAATCACCGCGCTTACAAAAACCGGCAAAGCTTTGGACGGAGCTGTGTCCTCTCTGCAGCGTTTCCTGAACGTGGAAACATGCCTTAGGGTATGTGCACACATTACAGATTTGTCTGCAGAAGTTTCCGTACATAATCCGCATCTCTTGGCAGAAAACGCAGGTGCGTATTTGATGCGTTTTTTACATGCGGATTTGTATGCCTTTTTGTAAGCTAAATAAAGAGGTTATTTAACATAAAAAAAGATTTGTGATGTCATTTCTGTCCAACCTCCTCTTTTACATTAGTCCAGCGCTCATTCCCCAGCGCTCATTCCCCACTCAGCGCTCATCTTTCCCCACCTCAGCGCTCATTCCCCCACCTCCACCGCGCTCATTCCCCACCTCAGCGCTCATTCCCCACTCAGCGCTCATCCCCACCCAGCGCTCATTTCCCCACCTCAGCGCTCATTCCCCACCTCAGCGCTCATTCCCCACCTCAGGGCTTCATTCCCACCCAGCCTCATTCCCCACCCAGCGCTCATTCCCCACCCAGCGCGCTCATTCCCCACCCCAGCGCTCATTCCCCACCTCAGCGCTCATTCCCCACCCCAGGGCTCATTCCCCCCCAGGGCTCATTCCTCCCCAGCGCTCATTCCCACCTCAGCGCTCATTCCCCCAGCGCTCATTTCTCCCCCTAGTGCTCATTCCCCACAGCGCTCACTGCCCCCCCAGCGCTCACTGCCCCACAGCGCTCACTGCCTGCCAGCGCTCACTCCCCCCAGCGCTCACTCTCCCCACCACGCTCACTGCCCCACAGCGCTCACTGCCCCCACAGCGCTCACTGCCCCACAGCGTTCACTGCCCCCACAGCGCTCACTGCTCCCACAGCACTCACTGCCCCACAGCGCTCACTGCCCCACAGCTCTCACTGCCCCCACAGCATTCACTGCCCCACAGCGCTCATTGCCCCACAATGCTCACTGCCCCCACAGCGCTCACTGCCCCCACAGAGCTCACTGCCCCACAGCGCTCACTGCCTCCACAGCGCTCATTCCCCCACAGCGCTCACTACCCCCCCAGCGCTCACTGCCCACAGCGCTCACTGCCCCCACAGCGCTCACTGCCTGCCAGCACTCACTCCCACCAGCGCTCACTCCCCCCACCACGCTCACTGCCCCACAGCGCTCACTGCCCCCACAGCGCTCACTGCCCCACAGCGCTCACTGCCCCCACAGCGCTCACTGCATGCCAGCGCTCACTCCCCCCAGCGCTCACTCCCCCCACCTTGCTCACTGCCCCACAGCGCTCACTGCCCCACAGCGCTCACTGCCCCCACAGCGCTCACTGCCCCACAGCGCTCACTGCCCCCACAGCGCTCACTGTCTGGCAGCGCTCACTCCCCCAGCTCTCACTCCCCCACCACGCTCACTGCCCCACAGCGCACACTGCCCCCACAGCGCTCACTGCCCCACAGCGCTCACTGCTCCCACAGTGCTCACTGCCCCCACAGCGCTCACTGCCCCCACAGCACTCACTGCCCCACAGCGCTCACTGCCCCCACAGCGCTCACTGCCCCACAGCGCTCACTGCCCCCACAGCGCTCACTGCCCCACAGCGCTCACTGCCCCACAGTGCTCACTGCCCCCACAGCGCTCATTCCCCCACAGCGCTCGCTGCCCCCCCAGCGCTCACTGCCCCACAGCGCTCCCTGCCCCCACAGTGCTCACTGTGTGTCGACCCGCCACCACAATTGTGGGTTACCAGGGCAATGGGGTACTCAGAGCCGAGCCCGTAGAAGTCTATGGGGATTGTCACAGGTAGCTGTGGCTCGGTCTGTGGCCCTGGCGGTCTGGCGTATGTTGGGGATATATTTACAGGGGATTGATTTATGTACAGTTCGTGACGCCACCTGTAGTCTTCTGGTAATTTGTACCAGCGCTGCTGTAGATCTCTGAGGGGATGGTGAGGCAGCTAGATGTCAGGTCCCCTACAGGTGGGACTCTTCCCTCAGGTCGGTAGTTAAAGCAGGGTTGTGCAGGCATGCAAATAATAACTCAGTCTCACACAGTCAGCGTCTTTCCATACCTTTACTTGCAAGATGGTAAGGCAGTTCCCAGGGAGGATGATGGGGTTGATGGAGGATGAGCTTTGAGGCAACGGTTAAGCAAGTTAGGGGCCTCCTTTACTGTCCAATGATGATGAGTCCAACCAGCCTGAAGCGTAGTTCCCTCTATAATTCCAGCTTATCCAAAGCTGTGCTTCCCAGTCAGTTTAGTGTTAGGAGCCTTTCTATGAGGGAGCTGAATTCTTATTTTGTCCTGCAGAGACTCAAAGTCTTCACTTCCCTGACCCCAGTTACGTACTGACTATAAGGGGGTGTTTGCCGCGACCTAGGGTCCGGTAAATCTCTGGTTTTCTCTTCACTATGCTTGTAGCTAATAGTGATCCTTCGGTCCCCAGTAACCGGTAGCAATGTGCAGGACTCTTCCAAGCCAAACGCACTTTTCCAATAATCTTCCTTCCACTTTGCCCTTCGATTTGCTCGACTCTTAATAGATAGTTCAGTCTTTCTTCCAGTGGGGCACAGCTCTGACTAGACTAAGGTGAATTAGACCACCTGTACCAGCCTCCACGTTCTGAACTGAAGACAGGCTCAAACTGGACACGTCTACTCTGTCCAAGGACAGGAAACTGACTGACTAAAAATCACTCCCTTCCACACCCCTGCTGGGTGTGTCAGAAGTGTACATGATGTCATGAAGAGACCTTAACTGTTACCTCTCCACTCATCCTCCTGGTATTGTGTACCAGGGCTACACAACTGCCTGCCAGCGCTCACTCCCCCCAGCGCTCACTCCCCCCACCACGCTCACTGCCCCACAGCGCTCACTGCCCCCACAGCGTTCACTGCCCCCACAGCGCTCACTGCCACACAGCGCTCACTGCTCCCACAGCGCTCACTGCCCCCACAGCGCTCACTGCCCCCACAGCTCTCACTGCCTCCACAGCGCTCACTGCCCCACTGCGCTCACTGCTACCACAGCGCTCACTGCCCCACAGCGCTCACTGCCCCACAGCGCTCACTGCCCCACAGCGCTCACTGCCCCCACAGCGCTCACTGCCCCACAGCGCTCACTGCCCCCACAGCGCTCACTGCCCCACAGCGCTCACTGCCCCCACAGCGCTCACTGCCCCACAGCGCTCACTGCCCCCACAGCGCTCATTCCCCCACAGCGCTCACTGCTCCCACAGCGCTCACTGCCCCACAGCGCTCACTGCTACCACAGCGCTCACTGCTACCACAGCGCTCACTGCCCCACAGCGCTCACTGCCCCACAGCGCTCACTGCTCCACAGCGCTCACTGCCCCCACAGCGCTCACTGCCCCCACAGCGCTCACTGCCCCACAGCGCTCACTGCCCCCACAGCGCTCACTGCCCCACAGCGCTCACTGCCCCCACAGCGCTCATTCCCCCACAGCGCCCGCTGCCCCCAGCGCTCACTGCCCCACAGCGCTCACTGCCCCCACAGTGCTCACTGCCTGCCAGCGCTCACTCCCCCAGCGCTCACTCCCCCCACCACGCTCACTGCCCCACAGCGCTCACTGCCCCCACAGCGCTCACTGCCCCACAGCTCTCACTGCTCCCACAGCGCTCACTGCCCCCACAGCGCTCACTGCCCCCACAGCTCTCATTGCCTCCACAGCGCTCACTGCCCCACAGCGCTCACTGCTCCCACAGCGCTCACTGCTCCCACAGCGCTTACTGCCCCACAGCGCTCACTGCCCCACAGCGCTCACTGCCCCACAGCGCTCACTGCCCCACAGCGCTCACTGCCCCCACAGCGCTCACTGCCCCCACAGCGCTCACTGCCCCACAGAGCTCACTGCCCCACAGCGCTTACTGTCCCCCCCAGAATTCACTGTCCCCCCCAGCCCTAGCGTTTACTGTCCCCCCCAGCCCCAGCACTCACTGTCCCCCCCAGCGATCACTGTCCCCTCCCAGCATTCACTGTCCCCCCAGCCCCAGCGTTCACTGTCCCCCCTCAGCGTTCACTGTCCCCCCCAGCCCCAGCGTTCACTGCCCTCCCTGCTCATTCCTCCCCTGTTATCATACTCACCTCTTCCTCCTGCTGCCTGCAGCTCCGATGGTCCAGCGCCGACATCCTGTTCCTGTATGAGCGCGGACCACTGGTGGTCCCGCACATTAAGGTCATGAATATGGACGCCACGCCTATGAGAGTGGAGTGGCACCCATATTCATGAGCTTAATGAGCGGTACCACCTGTGGTCCGCGCGCTCGTACAGGAAGATGTCGGCGCTGGACCATCGGAGCTGCAGGCAGCAGGAGGAGGAGGTGAGTATGATTAAGCAAGTGGAGGGCTGACCCCCGGACTTTAAAAAAAAAAAAATCAAAATCATGCTCAGGTGCCACCCCGCAGAGTCCCGCCCTAGGCACGTGCCCTCCAGTGCCTAGTGGCAAATACGGCCCTGCCTTGAGCGGTGCAGTTTTTAGAATGGTGTCACTTTTGGGTATTTTATATCATATAGTCCTCTCAAAGTGACTTCAAATGTGATGTGGTCCCTAAAAAAAAATGGTGTTGTAAAAAGGAGAAATCACTAGTCAACTTTTAACCCTTATAACTTCCTAACAAAGAAAATATTGTGCTAATGTAAAGTAGACATGTGGGAAATGTTACTTAGTAAGTATTTTGTGTGACATATCTGTGATTTAAGGGCATGAAAATTCAAAGTTGGAAAATTGTGAAATTTTCGCCAAATTTCTGGATTTTGAACAAATAAATGCAAGTAATATCAAAAAAATTTTACCACTATCATGAAGTACAATATGTCACGAGAAAACAGTGTCAGAATCACCAGGATCCATGGAAGCTTTCCAGAGTTATTACCTCTTAAAGGGACAGTGGTCAGAATTGTAATAATTGACCTGGTCATTAACATGCAAACCTCCCTTGAGGGTAAAGGGGTTAAATGACAGTTACATTTTTTATCATATATCAAAAGACAGTACATCTTTCATTTCAGGAGAAGTTGCAGTAGAACATGTATGTCTGCCTCCAGCACCTCCTTCCTCCTCCCCTCTCCATAGAATTTGATAAGTACCTTCTCAGTATTGAGAAAATTTGTTTTCAATGAATAGAGATTTTATAGCTTTTATTCATAAGCTAAGATTAAAAGGTCAGTTGGAGCAGAGAAAGAAGAAAGTTGCTTATTTTCATGTGTACTATTGATTTATGAAATAAAAATTAAAATGACTGTTAGTCTTTAAGGAAAACTTAGATTTTACATTTCATCCAGAATAAAAAAAGAAATGGTTGCAGCAGTTATTGTATCTAAACGCTTCTAGAGTTTTATGAGTCATGAGGCATTGAAGGGTTACCAGATCTTGGGGAGTGATTAGGTATCGAATGTAAATAGGGTTACACTTCTTTATTTTGTATCATAACAAGCCCTAAAATAATATGGATTATTTCAGTTTAAAAAAGCTGATTTTTCAGTATACTAAAAATGTCTCCTTTTTCTCTTGTGTAACTTCACGTGTGGTGCTTTTTCTGGAAGGAGAAAGCCATGTTACTTAATTGTTTGACAGTGCTTTTATAACACTAAAATTTACACCTGGTTACATATATATGGAAAAGAAAATCCCACTCCTCATGTATTCCAAATTCTAATCATAAGTCTCCTGTAAGTGAAGCAATGGAAAGCTGTATTGAAAGATCCAAGCTGTTTTAGCTGGTCTTGTAGGGCAATGTTCCCAAAATGTTGCTCTATGGATGTCATGGTCTTACTGCCAACAAACACTAATTTAAGAGCATATCTCCAGTAAATTTTCTTCAAACATTTAGGGTGACTCAACACCACATGTCATTTTAGTAAATTGGGTGAGGGCCTCTTCTTTAGAATACATTATGGTAAATACTTGGTTTGCGTAATCTTTTTTTTTTCAGGCAATTGATATCATTAAGCTTCATTTTCCTTTTTCTCCATAAACTTTTTGAAAAATTGTGACACACATGATTTAAACTATTTTCATTAATGCTATTGAACTTTAATTATTGTATGATATTGTTATATAGCTGAAAACTCACACTAAAGGCGATAAAATCTACAGTACATAGCGATGTCAACTAATAACTATTGCTGAATGGCAGAATTTATTACCTAGGAAATGTAATTCTTAATTTTCTAATAGATAAATGGTGCTATTGCTTATGTATTTATACTGGAAAATAATGGAAACTGGGCAAGTTCAACGTACACTAAGCCGTCTATTGTTGAAGAGTGCATGTCATTCTAGCATTATTTGGAGAATGGATGGTTTGGGAGAGTGAGGTTTTTTTCTTTCCCAGGATCCTGTAGATGACTAGACTTCTACTACTAATAGGAATTACTGTTCTTGTCACATACATTTTTTAGATTTAAAGAACTCATGCTGCTCAGTATCATGTTCTCAGCTAGACTTGTGTGGCTACATCTTTGAAAAATATTTCTGTAACTGCAGGAGTTTTCACTCTAACTTGATTTAGAGCTTTCCTGGTTTTCAACTGCTATTAAATATGATGGCAAATTTACAGTGGTTTCCAAATATCTTATTTTGAAGTGTTTAGGCTTTATGTTAAGTTACATCTCCTACTGATTTACTCATTTTTATTCTAAACATTTAAATTGAAATTTGTGCAGTGTCGGTTTCAACCTTCTTCACTAGAAGCCAAGAATACTTGATGTATTGCAATATTATTGTTATATTTTGATATCTAATTTATCTTTATAAGGTGTGTACATCAAACTGCATACAGCATAGGGAAATGTAATAAAACATTCTTCAATTTTAAAAATAAATCAAGCCTTACAAAAAAGAATAAATGTATGTTTGTAATATGTGTAACTCTGTAAAATTTGTAAAATTGTCAATAAATACCTTCTTATGGTTAAAGCATTAAGGGGTTTTCCCTAAATAAAAAGGTATAACATCCACACCTTAGGTGTTAAATATATGACCTCTGAGGTCCTACCACTGAGACCCTTACCGACCATGAGAACGGAGATCTAGAGTTCCCCAATAAAATGGATGCATGCTACTGCTCATTCCATATATATGTGACTGATGGAGATAGCTGAGCACAGTATTGGAATATAGCAGTTGCCATGCATGCGTCACGCTGTGATGGTCTTAGGTAGGAAAGGAGGGCCTCAAACTGACCCTGGAACTGGTACCATAACTATCCCTGTCTCGGGGGTACTCTTGATGGTAGAGAGGTCCGAGTCTCTGACCTCACTATGCTCCTGTTAAAACCTGGTCTGTCCCCTCCCACACTCCATGGAGCGTGGGACTTCACATTACATGAAATTACAAATGTAATGTAATGTGAACAAAACACAATAGACAAAACAGAGATAACGGAAAACCTTTATCATACAAAATCACCAACCAACAATAGGGGGAGGATAGGGACAGGGAGGAATAAACTAAGCGGGAACAGGGACCAGGAGATAAATAAACACGTACTACAAAACACCTCCACAGCAACTTCTCTCCAAACACTTAGCTTAAGCACACAGCACAGGAAGACAAATCGCCAAAAGCAACAAGCTCCTATTCAGCACAGCTTCTCCAAAGAGCAAAGAAGCAGAGCTTTCACTCGCAAGACAGAGAGGGTCTGGCCAGGTTTTATAGGAAGAGTTAACGACCAGATCATAAGCAGCTGAAATGGATGTGCATGTTTCTGTTAACCTCTAAAACACCAAAGGCAACCACACTCATTTAATGGTTAAATGGAAGATCTGTGATCTTCTACCTGCAGATCTTCTAGGTTGGCATAACACACTTGTGACAGCATGTTCAATAATAATAGTCATATAGTTCATAATAGTCACAGAAAAAATTAATAATGAATAATAATCTCTGGTCCTCCCAAGACCTTAAATTGTTCTCCACACTAGTATGTTCCTCACCAAATCGCCTCCAAGACATCTCCAGGGTATCCTCCATCCTCTGGAACTCTGCCTCAACACGTCCGATTATCTAATCTCATTTAGAACATTCAAACGGAACATGAAAACCCATCTATTCAAGAAAGCTTACAGTCTGTAATGACCCAGCTGTTACGTCACCCACACCCAAACTGCTACAAACACCCTAACTCTACTGTCTCCTTCCCCGTTATTCTATAGACTGTAAGCCATAGATATTTGTATTTTGTATGTAAACATTTTTTCACATATACAGCAGCATGGAATAAATGGTGATCTAAAAGAAATAATAGTAATTAATGGGTGGCTATGAGTCTAAAAAAAAATGGAACATGAAACATTCAGTCTTGTAACCACTGAGGAATCTGAGTGGGTGGACCCCAGTTAACATGTTTTTATTCCTTCTCCTGTGGATATAGGCCAAATTTTGAGTATGGTCCACTTCAAAAGTTCTTTGAGGTTTGTCATATCAGAAGGAAGATAATAGAGTGAGATTGCCTTTGTGTAAACCAGGCTTTGACTTCCAGAGAATTTTCACTTCTGCAATAGATTAGAGGGCATTTCTTAAGCAAATGATATTCACAAAAAATGTAAAAGTTGAATTTTTTTTTTAGTTTTATCTATCAAAAAAGATAAATTAATACATATTCTGAGTACAAGAACCTCTGCTGCAGTCATAGTTGCTTGTTGCATATGTGCTGTATGTTGCTGAGACAAGTTTAGGATATGGCCAGATTTGGTGGACTCGCCCTCAGGTTTTGTTCGGGGTTCTTTGAAGCAGCATCTTCACAGTTTTAAAGTTCTAATAGTTTTGCAAATAATTTATAACATTGATCATTTTATCCCAAACTGAGTCCCATATCCTGTCCAGACACAATCTATTTGTCTTACTGTTCTCAAGTTCCTTTAATGTATCACAATGAAAGTTTAATTATACCAAGTATTTTCAGTTCCCTTGGACCAGGCAAAGGTGTCCCAAAAATGAAACGGCTTATTATGAATAACGTCTTGGGTTACATTTACATTTATTTATTTGGATGGATAAAATCTTTTTTTTCTAGGATCTGTAAAACATATGTAACAACTTACTGCATCAAAAATATATTTAGGAGCAGAGGTGTCAAGAAATGCTGCCAAAGCTGAAATAGCCATCCATTGGGAATTATTAATCACAGTTGAATATAATATCCTATAATTGTTTCTTTTGTTTAGCTCAGGAAAAAAAATACAAAGAAATGCTGGTAAAAGCTATATTTGCTGGCTGTTTTATTGAGTTCAGTGAATGTTATTCTATATGACCACTGGATGATTCCACACTGTAACTTGTGGTCTGGACACTGAAGACAAAAGGATTTTGGCCTTTGCAAGTGAAACAGCTGCTTTGAAAATTGTCAGTTTCCATTAGCCAGCTTAGTGTTGAAAACATTATCTATTTATTCTGCATTGAGGTCTTGATGGCAACAAAAGGGTTAACATCAGCAGTTTTGTAAACTGTGGTGTTTGTGAAATTTATCTGACTATCCAGATTTTCCATTGAGGTCATCTGTAGTCATACATCTCACAATCATTTTTGTTATTCTTTTCTAGGGTTGGTTGTTCTGTAGTTCAGATATTAAGCAATCTGAATGTCATTTGAGGGTTGCTCTTATAATTTGCTTCTTCATATGAATCAATATAATTAGGATATCCATCATGGAGTGGTACTGAAATCTTTATACTTTACAGAGCTGCCAAATTTTGGATTGTATTTACTGAGGCCCTTATGACCCAACAACATTCTGTGCTTCTATCTACATTACTGAAAACTGATGTGTCAGCATCTAAGAACTTATTTGAGTTTATGTCTTCTGGGACTTCTATCAAGATTACTGTACAAAGGAACGTCACAGGCATGGCTAGAATTGAGTGTGCAACTGTTTTGGACTGATTTATTGTGGGCATGGTAAAAGGAAAACTGCATCGATATTGTAATCTGCCATCAAAATAGCAGTGCAAAAACGTTAATTGGTCTCCAATTTTAGTAGATTTTGTTCACATTATGTCTGATGTATTTGTCAGAAGTACTCAATGTAAACCACAAATGGAAGGCTCTACAGTGCTATACATTGGCTATTGAATCTCATAGTAACAGTCATATATGGTATGTCCTTTTTTGTGCATAGTCTGCTCCCTTAATAAAATATAAAGATATACCAATGTATGCCAATCTGATAAAGGCCATAGGAATACTCGTTTTTCCTCAGTCGGGCTAATGGATTCCAATGGATATATGTGACATATGTTGGGATCTTTCCAGGTTTGTATGGCAAACATTAGCCTAAATGTAATGTAAGCAGTGTAATAATTCATAATTAAACAGTAGTCTTCTATGTGCTGATAGTTGACTGTCCAGTCATGTCACTTCACTTAAAGGGAATCTGTCACCCCAAAAATGCCATATCAAGTAAAGATATGGCTGAATAGAGCGTCCCATAACTAAGCTAACGGTGGGTATCATATATCATGATACCCCCGTTTTCATAGCAAAATACCGTCATCTGTTGCGTATCGCCGTCTGTGAATATCACAGACGGCGTTAAGTTCCCGCAAAATGACTATCTAGTCTTTCCTTGCCCCGGAAGTCGTCCAAGGCAAGCAGGATTTTCCGGGGCAAGGAAAGACTAGCGCATGCGCTGTAGTCATTTTATGCTTTGCCACTGCTGGGCAAAGCATACTGCGCATTCGCCGGGCAGAATTTTGAATTGCGCAATTACGGGAACCTAACGCCGTCTGTGGTATTCACAGATGGCGATACGCAACAGATGACGAGGAGCGGGGGATGGGGAGGACATGAAAACCGCCGCCCTCCTGACCTGACTGCAGTGATTGACACGTTCAATCACCAACTTTAAAAAGGTATTTTGCTATGAAAACGGGGGTATCATGATATATGATACCCACCGTTAGCTTAGTTATGGGACGCACTATTCAGCCATATCTTTACTTGATATGGCATTTTTGGGGTGACAGATTCCCTTTAATGCTTCATGATAGCAGTCAGTGATGGTAAGGTGGAATATGAGCCAAGTGTAAGGATGTGTTTAGAAGATACCAACCACAATTACATAGGTTGAAAACAAATATAGGTCCATCAAGTTCAACCTTTCTCAATTAGTTATGCATCATTTATCACAAGAATATTTATAAACCACAATTCTGTTGTAAGGAAATCATCCAGCCCTGTGTAATGTATGTAGTACAGTTCATATAGCGTCTTGTGCTTGGGTGCGATGAAAATACATGAGACACAGGTTTGATATAGAAGGTCTTGTATTACTTCATACAAGTGGCAAAAATAGTCACACAGTTTGCAGAAACAGAAGCAGGAGACACAGCAGGCCAGAGTAACTTAAGCTCAGCAATCACTCTCCACAACAGGTTCAGGATCTTCTTCTCTGTTACCGTAAGTCCATGCAAACGTGGATCTTTCAAAGAGCAGGGTTCCAGAGTCCACAAGTGTTCCAGAGTTCCTCAGTAGGAATAGCTGGAGTACAAAGTCCAAGGCTTCCAGGAGTCAGGTCACAGGTTCACTGCAGGCTAGATTCTGAAGCACTGATTGCTCAGCTGTGGCTGCTTAAGAAGCAAGAGGGAGAGAATCAGGGCGGGAACATGAAAGCTGGAAACTCCATATTGACTGAGGGCAAGATAGCTGCAGCAAGACAGAAAGCAAAATGGCTGACGGAAAAACTGAGTTTCAAGAACATGTACAAAGAACCTTACATTACTCCCCCCTTAGGGACAACCTCGGATGGCCTCAGACCAGGCTTGTCTGGGTACCTCTGATGAAACTGGCGGAGCAAACGAGGAGCATTAACGTTATTGACTGGTTCCCATGAGTTGTCCTCCACTGGGTAGCCCTGCCATTTAATCAAATATTGTAACTGATTTCTGTATAACCTGGAATCTAGAATTCTTTCCACCACAAATTCTTCCTGACCATCGACTAGCACTGGGTCAGGGCAAGGAGAAGAACGTCCAGGAAACGTATTGGGTGTTGCAGCCTTTAGTAGGGATACATGAAAGACAGGAGTGGATTCTCATAGTTCTGGCAGTTGAAGACGACAAGCAACGGCACTTATAATTTTACTGATTTTATAGGGTCCAATGTACTTATGTCCCAACTTAGACGATGGAATCCTTAACTTAAGATTTCTGGTTGACAGCCAGACCAGGTCTCCTACCTTGAAAGCTGGTGCAGGTTTACGAAATTTATCTGCTGCTTTCTTGTACCTTTCCTGAGCCAATTCCAGATTCTCCTTTAGAAGATCCATTTCTTCTGTAAAGACGTGATTCTTTCAGCCACTGCTGGTAAAGGCGTTTCTATGGGAAATCGTGGAAGAATGTTAGGATGATAACCTAGATTGGAGTAAAAAGGAGACTGCTTAGTGGAGGCGCTCTGAGAGTTGTTATAAGAGAACTCAGCCAATGGAAGTAGATCCACCCAATCATCCTGTAGGTGGCAGATAAAGCAGCGGAGATACTGCTCCAGAGTTTGATTGGTTCGTTCGGTCTGTCCATTAGTCTGGGGATGAAAAGCAGAAGAAAGGTTTACTTTAATGTCCAATGCTGCACAGAAATTTTGCCAAAACCTTGAAGTGAATTGCACCCCTCGATCCGAAATAACCTCATCCGGTACTCCATGTAAGCGAAACACATCTTTAATCATCAAATCTGATGTCTGTTTTGCAGTGGGTAAGCCGACACAAGGGATAAAATTAGCTGCCTTTGTTAAACGATCAACCACCACTAGAATGGTGTTTTTCCCTTGAGAGGTTGGTAACTCCACAATGAAGTCCATAGAAATGGATCCCCACGGGCGGGACGGGGTGGGAAGAGGTTGTAACAGACCAGTTGGTGAGGAGCGAGGTGTCTTGCATCTTGCACAGACTTCACATGAAGTGACATAGTTTAAAACATCCTTCCTGCAAGTGGGCCACCAAAAGAAACGAGAAAGAAATTCCTGTGTCTTTAGAATTCCTCTATGCCCAGCTATCTTGGAATCGTGAATGAGTTGCAATACTCTCAATCTGACTGTTTCAGGAATATACAGACGTTGTCCCAGAATCCACACACCATTCTTAAAGACAAGACTTACGTCCCTCGGGGGTTGTGCCAACAAGGAATCCGCATGGTATGCTTCCTTGATGTCCTTAAGTAGGTCTTGATTATGAATCACTCCCAGGAATCTAGAGTCAGGAAGAATAGTCTTAGGAGGAGCAAGTGGACGGGTCTCTGCTGAATGAATCCTAGAGAGTGCATCAGCCTTTCCATTGCGCGATCCTGGTCTATAAGAAATGACAAAATTAAATTGGTTTAAGAAAAGATTCCAGCGAGCCTGGCGAGGAGTCAGGCACTTAGCCGACCTGATAAATTCAAGGTTACGATGGTCTGTCAGGACGACTATTTGCTGTGCAGCTCCCTGAAGAAGGTGTCTCCATTCTTTGAAGGCGGCAATAATGGCCAACAACTCTCTATTGCCCACATCGTAGTTCCTCTCAGCCGAAGACAACTGCTGGGAAAAGAAGGCACAGGGATGCAAGACATTCTTCTCACCTGTTCTCTGAGAGAGTATAGCTCCAACGGCACAGTCTGAAGCATCCACCTCTATTATGAAGGCAAGTTCGGGGTTGGGATGTACCAAGATAGGTGCGGTGGTAAATTTATCTTTTAGACGGGAAAATGCTTCCTGGGCTTGGGGAGTCCAGGAGAACCTAGACTCTTTCCGGGTAAGTTGGGTGATAGGTGACACTACCTCAGAGAAATTCCTAATGAAACGTCTATAGAAATTGGCAAACCCGATGAAGCGCTGCACCTCCTTCACATTTCTAGGACTTGGCCAATCCTTGATGGCTTGGGTCTTGCTTCCATCCATACTAATTCCTTGTGTAGACAGTACATACCCCAGAAATTGAATTTCGGTCCTATGGAATTCACACTTTTCAAGTTTGATGTAAAGATGGTTTTGTCTTAGACGTTCCAAGACCATTCTCACATGTCCATGATGTTCCTCTGTGGAGTTAGAAAAAATTAGAATATCATCCAAATAAATCACCACGAATGTATCTAGGAGATCCCTGAAGATGTCATTCACCAAGTGTTGGAAAGTGGCTGGGGCGGTACTCAGACCAAAAGGCATAACTAGATATTCAAAGTGTCCATAGCGTGACCTGAATGCAGTCTTCCATTCATCCCCAGGTCTAATACGGACCAAGTTATAGGCCCCACGGAGATCCAATTTAGAGAAAATTTTGGCATGCCGCACTCTCTCCAATAACTCAGGGATTAAAGGCAATGGATAACGGTTTCTAATAGTAACCTTATTGAGTTCCCTATAGTCTACGCAGGGTCTCAGAGATCCATCTTTCTTCTTCACAAAGAAGATGGGTGCACCTGCAGGAGATGAAGAGGGGCGTATGAAGCCCTTGGCTAGATTTTTGACTATGTAATCCTTTAAAGCCTTTAGCTCAGGCCCCGCCAGGGGGTAGATCTTACCAAAAGGTATCTCTGCTCCAGGCAATAATTCAATTGGACAATCATATGGACGGTGAGGGGGAAGCTGGTCAGCGTTCTTCTTGTCACATAAATCCACATAGTCCTGGTATACAGTGGTAGTTCAGGGACTGACATGGTTCCTTTAGGAACAGAGCAAGCTGAAACTTCTGGACTCATCTGTTTCTCTGGAAAGTGTAATTCCTTGGTCTCCCAGTTAATGGTAGGGTTCTGAGCCTGCAGCCATGGTAGCCCTAGAATAATGGGAAAGTGGGGAGAAGAGATAAGCATAAAGGACAGTTTCTCTTGATGATCTTTACCCATAAGGACCCTCAAAGGCTCCGTTTCCTGATCCACTGGTCCAGAGGTCAGCAGGGAGCCATCCACAGTTTCCATCTGTACTGGAGTAGCCTTCTTCACTGAACGTATCCCCTGTTTCAGAGCAAAGGAGACATCCATAAAATTCCCACTTGCCCCTGAGTCGATCATAGCAGAGCTAGACACCCAGACTGAGTCAACCCAGAGTTTGATGGAAAGGAAGCAATGAGAATTGTTTTTCCTACAACTCAGCTGGGACACCGCTGAGGAAACTTGAAAAATTGCAGCGTTTACACAGTCATCGTCCTCAGAAGTAATGGAGTTTAAGTCCGAGAAATCAATATCTGTTGCTGCAGATCTCTCTGGAGCCTGAGGCTCGGACCTGACAGATCTCCTCTCGCAACACTCACAGTGAATGAGTGCTGCAGTAGTCTTACGAGAACGGCTGGGGCAGTTTATAATGAAGTGCCCTGACTTACCACAATAGAAACATAGATTTTCCTTAAAACGATGTTCTTTGCGTGCATCACTAACCCGTCTTTGTAAAGAGTCTACCTGCATGGGTTCAGGTTCAGGTTCCCGTGTGATCCTACTCAAAGGTTCCTTAGCTGGGGAGGAAGGTAGGAAAAGGTTAGTGCGATTGCTTTCGAACCATCTCTCTTGCCTGCGTTCAGTCAGGCGAGCATCAATACGGATGCAGTAGTTAATAAAGTCACCTAACGCAGTGGGAGGGTCGGCACGAGCAAGTTCATCCTTAATTAGTGGAGACAACCCCTTTAGAAAAATAGATTTTTTGGCGGAACTGTCCCAGGTGGTATCAAGGGCCCATCTCCTGAAATCCAAGGCATATTCGGCTACCGAGTGCTTACCTTGGCGCAAAGTTAACATGGCTGCTTCAGCTGTTGCACCTCGATTGGGGTCATCAAACACCTGCCCCATGGCTGAAATGAAAGCATCAAGATGATCCAAACATTCATCCTCAGTCTCAATCAGAGGGTTTGCCCACATCAAAGCCTTGTTGGTAAGTAACATAATTATAGTAAGCACTTTAGATCGTTCAGTGGGAAATTGTGAAGCATGTGCAGAAAAAAACAGATTGCATTGGTTAATAAATCCCCTGAATTTTTCACGTTCACCGCCAAAACGAAAAGGGGCAACTTGGGAATTCCAGAACTCGGGGCTACGGCAGGAGCCTGGACTCGCTCCTCTAGAACCTCAATCCTGGCTCGCAAATCCTGGGCAGTCTGTCCAAACACTTGCAAATTGTGATTAGTGAGGTCCTGTAGGTTTGTAAAACGGGTTTTTATAGTCTGTAAATCTGCAAGGATATTATCAGTCACTCCGCAAAGTTCCTTTATGCGGGCCTCCATTTTCCAGATCTTTTAAGACAGGAGTACTGGAAGGAGAGGAGAGAAAAAAAAACAATAGTGTTTACCTGTGGTAACACTGCAGAGAGAAAAAAAAAATTAAGGGAACTGCTCACCTGGAATGGTTGTGAGAAGTCACAACCACTATCATCACAGAAAGTTCAACCGGACATCTGATATCCACAGTTACAGCAGACACAAAAGAGGGAAAAAAAAAAAAACAATAGTGTTTACCTGTGGTAACACTGCAGAAAAAAAAAAAACTTAAGGGAATTGCTCACCTGGAATGGTTGTGAGAAGTCACAACCACTGTCATCACAGAAAGTACAACCGGACGTCTGATATCCACAGTTACAGCAGACACAGCCTTCCCAGACCCAGCAGACACTAACGTTTTGGCTTCAGAATCTTGTAATGTATGTAGTACAGTTCATATAGCGTCTTGTGCTCGGGTGCGATGAAAATACATGAGACACAGGTTTGATATAGAAGGTCTTGTATTACTTCATACAAGTGGCAAAAATAGTCACACAGTTTGCAGAAACAGAAGCAGGAGACACAGCAGGCCAGAGTAACTTAAGCTCAGCAATCACTCTCCACAACAGGTTCAGGATCTTCTTCTCTGTTACCGTAAGTCCATGCAAACGTGGATCTTTCAAAGAGCAGGGTTCCAGAGTCCACAAGTGTTCCAGAGTTCCTCAGTAGGAATAGCTGGAGTACAAAGTCCAAGGCTTCCAGGAGTCAGGTCACAGGTTCACTGCAGGCTAGATTCTGAAGCACTGATTGCTCAGCTGTGGCTGCTTAAGAAGCAAGAGGGAGAGAATCAGGGCGGGAACATGAAAGCTGGAAACTCCATATTGACTGAGGGCAAGATAGCTGCAGCAAGACAGAAAGCAAAATGGCTGACGGAAAAACTGAGTTTCAAGAACATGTACAAAGAACCTTACACCCTGTTTGTAAATGGTGTTATAGTGTTTGCCTTTACTCAGTGGCGTAGCAACTGTTTGTACGCCCGGGGCAGCAAATTTTAAGCCATGCCCCCTAGCCACACCCATTTCAATGGTCACACCCATATCCATGCCCCGACCACACCCATTTAGCACTGCTGATCACACTGTTTCATAAACAATAATTATAAACACATATCTCCCAACCGTCCCGGTTTCAGCGGACAGTCCCGATTTCGGGACCCTGTCCCGCTGTCCCGGCCAGGAGGTTTACTTTCCACATTAGAATCGTACATACGGAAACCCCCGGGACCTCCCCACATTCTGGCTGCCACACGTCACGTTCCACCAGAAGTGGCGTGCTGTAAGTCAGCTTACAGCCGGAAATGACCGCTGACCTCATTTCCCCAGTATGTGGGGATCTCATCAGCTATGCAGTTCTCCATTCAATACCTGGCTCTCACTGAGCGAGACAGGCAGGATCTGGGGATCTCATCATCTGTTGAACAGATCCCATGATGAGATCCCCAGATCTTGCCTGTCTCGCTCAGTGAGAGCCGGGTATTGTATGCAGCGCTCCATTCAATACCAGGCTCTCACTGAGCGAGACAGGCAGGGTCTGGGGATCTCATCATCTGTTGAACAGATCCCATGATGAGATCCCCAGATCCTGCCTGTCTCGCTCAGTGAGAGCTGGGTATTGTATGCAGCACTCCATACAATACCCGGCTCTCACTCCAACAGATCCCGCGGCTCAATGCGTCGCTGTTCTGAAGATTCTCCTGAGAACGAGTTACAGTACCTGCTGCTGTAAGCTGACCGCTGGAAATGAGGTCAGCGGTCATTTCCGGCGTTCAGCTGACTTACAGCACGTCACTTCCAGTGGAACGTGACGTGTGGCTGCCAGAATGTGTGGGAGGTCCCCGGGGTTTCCGCATGTACGATTCTAATGCGGGAAAGTAAACCTCCCGGCCAGGACAGCAAGACAGGGACCCAGCCCTACGTAGATAACAGCATTCGCTCCGTCCCCACGCAGACCCATGCACATAATGGCACCCCTCCTTCCCCCTGCAGCCCCCAAGCACACAGCTCCTGCAAGTATCAGGACACTTGTACACGCACAGCTCCGCTCCGTACACCTCGTACACACGCGGCTCCGCTCCGTACACCTCGTACACACGCGGCCCCGCTCCGTAAACCTCGTACACACAAGGCACGCTCCGTACACCTCGTACACACAATGCACCGTTCCGTACACCTCGTACACACACGACTTCGCTCCATACAAATCGTACACACAAGGCACCGCTCTGTACACCTCGTACACACAAGGCACCGTTCCGTACACCTCGTACACACACGGCTTCGCTCCATACAAATCGTACACACAAGGCACCGCTCCGTACACCTCGTACACACAAGGCACCGCTCCATACACCTCGTACACATGCGGCTCTGCTCCGTACACCTCGTACACACGCGGCCCCGCTCCGTATACCTCGTACACACAAGGCACCGCTCCGTACATTTCGTACACACAAGGCACTGCTCCGTACACTTCGTACACACAAGGCACTGCTCCGTACACCTCGTACACACACGGCTCTGCTCCGTGCACCTCGTACACACGCGGCTCCGCTCCGTACACCTCGTACACACACGGCTCCGATCCGTACACCTCGTACACACACGGCTTCGCTCCATACACCTTGTACACACACGGCTCCACTCCGTACACCTCGTACACACACGGCTCCCTCCGTACACCTCATACACACATGGCTCTGCTATATCCACACTGTAAACCCCTCCTGACCCCACACATAAACTTACCATCATCCAGCACCATGACGACCAGAACAGAAGAGTCCTGCACACACGAGGAGCCTGATCATGTGACACCTAACTCCTCCCCTCCTGTGACCTCATCACAGGTCCTGCTCGCACCTTTACAGAGGACAGCACAGCAATGGTAAATGCTGGCTGTGAGAAGTTGGAGAGCTGGGAGGGCGAGGAAGGGGTGCATGGGGGCGTGGCGGCTTCTCTCACTGCGTAAACAGTGTCCCGATCGTGACAGCGGGTGGGAGGGGTTAGAATCGGGACTGTCCTGCTTAATTCGGGAGGTTGGGAGGTATGGAATTGCTGCTGCCGCGCCGCCCCCACACACGTGCCGCCTGGGCAGACCGCCCCCTCACGCTACGCCACTGCCTTTACTACCTCTTGTGGTTGGGCATTCAACAGTCTGACTGCTCTGACTGTAAAGAGCCCTTTCCTGTTTAGATACTAGAATTGCCTCTCCTCCACACCTAATAGCTGTCCCTTGATCCTTTGTAAGAAGGAAGAAATAAGTCATATGCCAGTCTTTTGTATTGATCACACATGTAATTATACATATTAATCAGATCTACTCTGAGGCTTTTTTTAAAGTAAACAAGCTCAACTTTTCCAATCTCTCATCATATCAGAGGCCTTGCATCCCTTGTAATAATCTAGCTACCCACCTTTGAACTGACTCCAACTTCAGAATATAATTTTTAAAATGTGGAGCCCAAAACTGTATCATATATTCAAGATATGGCCTTTCAAGTGATTTACAGAAGGGTAACTATACATTTTACAGCGCTGCTATCTGGTGCTCCTGCATGGTGTTCCCTTCTCCCTCCATGCAGGGACACTGGCTTACTCACCGCTCCGGCCCTTGGCACGGTCCCCGGCGTTCTCCTGCTTCCTGATTACTGTGTGCGCTCGCTTCTGCGTTCCTAAAGGGGAATTTTGCTAAATGCCCTTAGCTTGTTGCTGAGAGGCACTTATCTTAAGTAGCACACTTGCAAGATGACTCCCAGCCAATGGAAGGCATTTTGTATAAAAGACTCCTCCCCTAGGGAGTCACCAAGCAATGTCTAGAATCATTAGTAAGGTGTACTACTAATGAGTTGTGATGTTCCCTGGTATCAGTGCAGCTAGTATCCAGTATCCGTAGTCCCCTGGTCCCGATGTGGACAGTTATGTATCCATAGTCCCCTGGTCCTGGAGTGTCCAGAGCCTGAACCTCATCTCTTGGTCCAGGATGGAGTGGTCAGTGCCTGAACCTCAACCCATGGTCCCAGAGTGGCCAGTACCTGGACCTTGTCCCATGTTCCCGGAGCGGCCCGTGCCTGAGCCTTGTCCCCTGGTCCCAGAGCGACCAGCGCCTGAACCTTGTCCCCTGGTCCTGGAGCAGCTAGTGCATGCCAGCCCCTATTCCAGTACCCTAGACCGGTGTGTCTGAACTGAGGCCTTATTTAATTTCAGCGTACCTTACCCCGGGGTCAGCAGCTGCAATACCGGGCTCTCAATATATGTTCAAAGTCAGATTTAAATAAAGTACAACGTACTAGGCTGTTAGTGAAATTCTAAGGACAAATGCATACCCCCAATGGAAGAAGCCTGCTTTGGCAAAATGTCGCTGTCGGGGTGGTAGCTGCAGTACTTCTAGCCAGTGTGATGATCCACCCTATGTATGGACGGGGATCACTCGCTTTGCTGGTCTTTGAGGTAAACACTGGCACGCTCAGGGTTAAAAGAACAGTCCTTTAGGTTTATTTTGCACAGCATAAACTGCACGGTAAGCCCTGTTACACATCACAGGCCTACCACTGTCCATAATATTTCATCATTTGGCTTTAATTTTCAGTAGACAGTTCCTTGACGTTCATGGAACAATACAAGCACCAACAGTCTGCGTTGTTACCTTCCAGGAGCTTCTGCTCCTCACGCTGACTCCTCGTCAGACATAAGTTCCCAGGGAAGCTGCCTAACTGGGATCACCATCTTTGCCATGCAGGCCACCCGACAGTCCAGACCCTCAGAAGGATGTTAGCTTCCCCCATGCAGTGCTATCGCAGACACTTGACCTCTTCATGTGCTCCAGGAATCCAATCCACTCTCAGGATTTTCCAACACAGGCCACAGTCTCCACATCAGAGTCTCTCCACAGTCTCAGCCAGACTTCCAGAGACTCATCAGTCTCTTAACACACTCTCCCACCATGTGCCAAACACTCCCTCA
>JARQOD010000002.1:342240692-342270505 GCA_033576555.1 Oophaga sylvatica
GGACCTTTTCCCTTTTCCCCCGGGCGCCCTGCCGACCTTGCCCCCCTGGTCCCAGGGCCAGCGCCTGAACCTGCCCCCGGTCCGGGAGCAGTTTGGGGCAGCCACCCCCTATTCCAGTACCCAACCCGGTTTTCTGAAACGGGCCTTATTTAATTCAGGTCCTTCCCCCGGGGTCACACGCAATCCGGCTCTCTTTAAATGTTCAAAATCAGTTTTTAAATAAAGTAAAAGACAGGCTTTATAAAATTTCTAAGGACAAATGCATACCCCCAATGGAAAACCTCTTTGGAAAAATGTCGCTGTCGGGGGGGGTGCTGCAGTATTCTACCCAGTGTGTATCCCCCCTATGTATGGACGGGGATCACTCGCTTTGTGGTTTTGGGGGTAAACACGGCACGCTGGGGTTAAAACAACAGTCCTTAGGTTATTTTGCACAGCAAAACTGCACGAAAGCCCTGTTTACACATCACGGCCTACCAGCCCATAATTTTTCCAAAAATTTGGTTTTTAATTTTCAGTTAAAACATTCCCTTGACGTTCATGGAAAAACAACCCACCAACATTGCGTTTTACCTTTCCAGGAGCTTCGCTCCTCACCGACCCCTCTCCAAAACCCCCGGGGAAGCTGCCTAACTGGGATCACCATCTTTGCCATGCAGGCCACCCGACAGTCCAGACCCTCAGAAGGATGTTAGCTTCCCCCATGCAGTGCTATCGCAGACACTTGACCTCTTCATGTGCTCCAGGAATCCAATCCACTCTCAGGATTTTCCAACACAGGCCACAGTCTCCACATCAGAGTCTCTCCACAGTCTCAGCCAGACTTCCAGAGACTCATCAGTCTCTTAACACACTCTCCCACCATGTGCCAAACACTCCCTCATACCTGTAGCCACTCCCCCAGCTAAGGTATGAAGCACATGGTCTGGTCACCTGTTCATGACCTCATCACAGGTCCTTCACAACACCTACAACCACCAGTATGCAACATTCATTATACCACCAGCAGTGGGCGGTGTTTGTGTGGTTAGTAAGTCCTACCCAACTCACAAGCTAACCCTGTAGGCCTCCCTAGACAATAACAAAACTCTTATGGGACTACAAGTCCCAGAACAACATTACTGGCTTACAGCGCAGAGGAGCTCTGCGACACATACCTGCCATTTATAACCATGCCAGGGACTGTTTTCCCATCCATATCACGCCTCCATGCATAACTTAAGCAGCCTATACAGCGCCCCCTAGCTGCCGCATGAGTCTCTACACCACACCGGGTATACACTAATGTAAGTATCTCAATATTTAATGATTGCTTTGCAGCGCACTGTTGGTTTATAGGCACTTGTCCCTAGAATTTTGCCAACAGTCTAGCACTTTGCACTTTATTTAAAGCTGACTTTAAACATATATTGAGACTGCTCAGACACAGCTGTCACTATTATTCAAATTAGCTAATTCCTTCCTATTGCTTGTAAGCACCCTGCTATTGCTAATATGTACCTTGCTACCTCATTGAAAATTCTTGTGTTTAAAATTTTAAATGAAAATCATTTTTAAACAATTTCAAATAAATATTTTATTTTATAATATCCTTGTCTATGCCTCACTATCCCTTTAAAACCATTGTTTGGGATCTTGTTTGAGTACTATGAAGTATAGTAAAGTATTCTTTTCCAAAACATTGAAACTAAAATGGTATACCCACACATTTTTTTGGTATGTCCGGTCCATTATGGGCTTTGGATAGGTCTGGCATACACATCATTAGACTTTTCCATGCACTGAATGAGCAGACATGGTATAAAATGAGCCTAAACCACACATGACAACTTGTGGGCTGAATGACAGTTAGTGTGTTACAGTAGTATCTGTCCTAAATGATAGATGTATCTGTTAGTGTTGTGCTCATAATGCACAAGCTGCTTGTCACATGGAGGTCCATATATCACATGCTTCCAATTTTGAAAACACATATATTTTTAAAGAACTGGCGTATGGATCTTATCAAGACTAATTAGTCTTCTCGTGAACCCATGAATACTCCTCATACATTCGGTGAACTGGAAGCATCATGTGCAACAAGCACCCTTCTCCAAGCCTTCAGATTCTGGGCTAGAGACAAAAATGAGTGACACGTCTCTTTGATTTGCTTTCATTTTTTGGTGTTTCTTTGTTTCCATGTGCTGAGGTTTGGCAGATCACGCACTACTATATTATTTATTGCATGTAATGTTTACGCTACACCCATTATTACAAGTCTGCATTTTTCACTATGGACCGGCTTCCAGTTGGCGCGGCTGCACGATAATTTTACCTTTTATGTGCATGTTTGTTCTGACAGTGTGACCATGAGCACAGAAAAAAAAAGCACTGAACTCATATCACCCATAAACTAACGACTCTCAAGCCACCCGCTTGTCATTATACTTCCAGTAAATCTGATTTAACTGTAGGAGGATTAATAAAACCAAGGAAAAAAAAACAAGCAAAACACTTTTTGGATGCAACGGGCAAGTGAGTGATTATGACAATAAGAATGAAGAACAGAGGGAAGAGGAGATTTAATAGAAGTGAAGGGGGAGGGGGCATGGATTTCATCAGCTTCGTAGGCATTTTCCACTTTAAGTTTTTCTATAAATATGTCTTTATGGATGTTGTTTTACTAGCTTAAAAACATCTAATTGAAACCAGTTGACTAAATCTCCTTGGATCAAGAAGCAGTAATAAGCAAAGAGAGTATCTTATCCTTGCAATCCAGAAATACTTAGGGGCTGGTATACTTGATGCATATGTAATCAGTTTACTTGCAGATCCTTGTTTCCTGTAATACCTTAGCCCTTCTAATGTCTTACACTAATAGATTTCACCAAAGCAAGAAATGATAAAATGGGTAAATTATGCTGGTTGTTTAAGATGGTGTATTATTACTTTTCTCATATTTGTAGTGTTAGTTTTAAGGTAAAGATTCCAAAATGACCAGAGTGGCACTCCTAACATCTGTTAGCAGAGATGATAAATTAGTACATGATCACTGACATGGACAAACCTCCCAACAGATGCTAAGGTGCATACTTGGAAATATATATAGCATATAGTATAAACATAATCACAGATTTAGCCATAATTTATTTTGGATACAGTGAAGCCATTTATCGATTTTTTTTTTGTACATTTGATGTTGCTAAACATTTGTTATTGAACATTTAACATAGAAATCAGGGCTGAGAATAGTGCTCCCTGGATTTGGCATGAACGCACAGACCTGAGAGCAGATGTTCACCTCTCGTTTCTCAGGCACTTTGGAGGTACACTATAATGCTATTTGCCGGTGCCCCTACATGGTTCACCTCCATACAGGGACGCCGGCATACTCACTGCCCCAGCTGCGTGCTGTGGTCCCCGGCATTCTCCCTATCTCCATGTGTTGTGTGCGCCGCACTTTGTGGCAGTGCGCTTGTGTATTCTCATTCTCTTCTGCTTTTAAAACCAATAGATGGGAGGCATCTTGTTTAAAAAACACCATTCCAAATAGGGAGGTGCCAAGCAACCGAGAATCATTAGGTAGCGTGGTAGTCTACTGAGTTGTGAGGTCCTGGTGTGGCTAGAGTCCTGAACCTGTAGTCCCTGGTCCTTGTGAGGCCAATCTCGAACCCAAAGTCCCTGGTCCTTGTGAGGGCAGTCCTGAACCCGAAGTCTCTGGTCCTAGTGTGCCAAGTCCTGAAACTCATCCTCCAATCTGTGTTCAGCCAGTCTCTGAATCAGTATCCGAGAGCAATGTGTCTGAACGTGTGCCTATCCAAGTATTCTGTGTATCCAAATTGTCCTAATAGTCTCCGAATGAGCCCTGTCTGAGACTCAAGTGTCATTAACCGTTCTACCCGTGGATCCTGAACCTAGTAGTCTCATTTGATCCCGAATCCGTGTCAGTAACCATTCTGCAGAGGATCCTGAACCTAGTTGTCTGAACCTAGCCCGAGTCTTATCCCTGTCTGCGTACCTGACCCCTGGGGTCAGCAGCTGCAGTACTGGGGACTGCCTAGGGGTGGTACTGTCACGGGTGTGTCAGAGGCTGCAGATTGTCACTCTGCATCTGACTGTAGAAGTTCTCAGCAGTTTGCCATGCATACTTCTTCCTGGGCCTTCTGACTTTAGTACCCAGTGGCAACCTCCTGCGGCTCTAGTGGACACACCTGGACCGGGGTGTATATAACTCCCAGCTTGCTGCTGGAAGACGCGGTTGATATTTCTATTTCCAGTTCCCTGTTGTGGTTTGGAGCTATAGCAGTCGGCTCTCTTCCTCTTGGTGTTTGAAGGACGTCCGTGTTTCTCTCTGAGTCTACTCTAGCTAATTGTTCCCCTTGTTTGTGTATCCCATCTTTCTTTAGTGGTAGTTGGGATTGACAAGCACATAGCCATTCCTTCCCGATGCAGGTCTTATCGCCAGGGTCAGGCAGGGATTAGGTATCTGGCTCGGTGATAGGTGCTGAACCTATATAGAATGATAGGGCAGACAGGGTGATGTTAGATCTGTCTAGGGTCTCGATTCCCCCCTTTCCTAGTGTTTCGTCCCTTTTCCTTTATCCCTTTGTGTTGCACTTAGCCTTTCCTACCCGTTGCGTGACATCAAGCACCTTTCACGTTTGCAAAAGAAAAAAAAACTGAAAAACTGACACTTGGTTTTTTTTGGGTGTGTTTTTTCTGTGTGGTTTTTTTTATGCTGGGTTCATGGATCCAGTTTCTGTGCTGGCAGAGTAGCTGCAGAGGTTGGCATTAGAGGTGAAGGACCTTCGTTCTGAGGTTCAGCAGCAACGGCTGTGGCTGCAGGCTCCTATTGTGGGGGACTCCACAGGTAGGCCGGTCCTGCTTGAACCCAAAATTTTCCTCCCGGACAGGTTTTCTGGGGGTAGGGACAGGTTTTTTGTGTTTAAGGAGGCATGCAAATTGTACTTTAAACTTCGCCCTTACTTCTCTGGAGATGAGGAGCAGCGAGTATGAATTATTATTTCACTGTTGCAGGGGGAACCTCCTTTCTTGTCATTTCTAGTGGCCTGGGTTGCATCGCTATGTGGTTGAACAAGTGTCTACCTGCAATGTTTGCACACATTCTAAAGTGCTGCATACCTGTCCATCTGGTCCTGTTTCGCCACTACCTGTTCCTAACCAGGTCAGGAGAGGCAGGTATAAATGTATGACTCAGTAAATGTGTGCCAGATCCGGACCTGAATGTGAATAATTCTGTGTGGTTGTCTACCAGGAATTTCATGTTGAGGGTTCCTTCCTGGAAGTCGGGATCTAGATTCATTGGTCCCCATAACATAACCGCCGTCATTGGTCCAGCAGCATTTCATCTTGAGCTACCTCAGGTTCTTAAGATCTACAACGCTTTTCACAGCTCTTTGCTCAAGAGATATGTGTAACTCCTTGAGCCCCCAACCCTACCACCTCCCCCCAATAATGTTTGATGTAAACCTAGAGTTTCAAATTTCTAGGATTGTAGAGCCAACTGTTGGCGTTACCACTTTCTCAGAGCAGTGGACAGAACCATAGACATACTATTGAGCCTGTACACTGCTGTATGTGTCTAGCTCATGTGGGAGCTGCACACTTCACAGAGTTATTTTGATCTATCAACGGGGGTCTCAGGACCTGGACTACCACCAATTCTCAGCAGTACATAGTCCCTATAATACATAAAAAAGTTTTTTTCAAAGGATAGGCACACTTTAAGAATCCATTTTTATTTGGGCAGTGAAGAAGGATAAATGATGATCTAGCATCATAGGTGTCATTGTTTGCTTGGCTAAGTTCTCATAAATGAAGTAGAAATTAGTGTGAGAGAATTCAACACTGGTCACTGCTCCTGCATGTATCAAGATCAATATAAAGCCATCAGTAAGTTAAAATGGTCTCAGTCAGCAACAAGGATAAATGTGGTGCCACTGCTTTAGATTTTATTTTACACACATGGATTATTTTATAGACATTTGCATCTTAATACCTTAATATATATTGATTCTGAAGCATTATCTGATATACTACACATAATAAAATGCTTCTTGATGTTCTTAGTGTATCTCGTTCTCTGAGTATTGATATTCTTAGCAGGCCATTAAATTGTCCATAAGATATTTCCATACAGTTGCTAATGACAGGTGGCAAATTATAATTATTTGCTATTTATATTTGAAAATTGAAATTGCTTTATTTTCCTAATACAGTTTAACTTTCATTGACAAATATAATTCAACCAGGAAACGACTACATTTTCTTGGCAGTTGTATATATAGCTTATTTCTTCTTTAAAGAACCAGTATATGCAGAAAATTACCTTTAATTCTGATTTATTGTTAGAGGCCGACTAAATATGTTCATAGCTAGCCTTTAATTTCCATCTTTTATGGTCTGAAGTTTGTGCTTTTCAAGAAATTTCTGTCTCTGCTTTTGTTTTTCTTTCAAGATGGTTATAGGTAGATCTAGTTTATTCCTTACCCTGATTCAGCTCATTATTCCTATATATGTCTATGAGTGGGCTGCCTCTTTCCGCCTACGCCCAGCACCCATCACTGGCTACACAATGGGGCATATTTATCAAGCGAAACTCCGAACTCTAGTGTAATTTGCAGTTTAAATCACTTTCATGACTTGTACCATATTTTATTATGTGTTTTAGACACTCTCTGTGCCTTGTCCAACAAGAAGGAGCAATTTTCTGGCACATATTAAGCCAACTAATAGGTGATATAAACTTAGACTAGACATTCTTAAAATATGCCCGATTTATCAAAAAGTATAAGCCACTTTGATAAATTTGTGATAAGTGTTCACTGTCTAAGATAAATATGCCCCATATTACTCGTAATTGTTGCAACAATATGGAGCTTAGTGTTTGCTGCATGGTTTTTTTTTGCCTTCCTCTGGATCAACATGTTAGGCTATGGGTTGAACGAGATGGATTTAAAGTCTCCCTTCAACCTTAAAAACTATGTTACTATGTATACCAGCTATAACCGCAGTGCCCAGTAAATGTTGCAGCTCAGTGTCCCCACAAAAAGTACCAGTGACAACTCAAAGCAGTTACATAACAGTTGCATACATAGTCTTTAATACTGATATATTTTACGTTTTATGCTCTTCTTCTTCTCTAACATTTATTATTCATGATAGTGGTTATTAGTCCTATTTTTGTACCTTTTTCATGTATGACAGAACAGAATAAGTCTTCCTAAGAGAGTACTGTGCAAATTGCCTCTTCAAAAAAAAGAGGACTTGTACTCTATAGCGCCACCTATTGGAAGTAGCGATCCTACAAGTCACAATCAACCCTTTAACGAGTCTTGTAATATGACTTAGGATAAAAGCCAAATCAGTATCTCCATTTGCAGACACGGTGTTTCGGACTATTGGTCCTCGTCAGTGCAAAGTAGGAGAGATCTGATTTGGCTAGAGAGTACCGATCACTTGATTAAGGCTCTTAGGAGCTGAAACGCGTTGGTCTGCATTCATACTAGTTGGAACCGCCTGTCACTATGTTTTACATTGATATTTTCTACAATAAACTCTGAATTTTACTTTACATACCTGCTACCACGATGGATTTCTTGTTTGATTCTATGAAATAAATAAGGCCAAAAAATTTACAAATCGCAATAACTTTAAATTTGTAATTTTTTGTTTATAGCTCATACTTACTAGTTAAATATAACCACTAGCTGCTATATGCTTTTTTCTTTCATGATCTGATGTAGCCACCAATCATTTTTTAATACATGACAAACCAAATAACCACCTAATACTAAAATAATAGGTGCGATAAAATTATGCTGAAGATCTATTTAATTAAAAAATGACTGCTTCACTCAAATCTCTTTTACAATAAAGTCATTGTATTGTCATGAGACAACATTAACAATTTTTGGGGTGCCCAGTTGAATATTTTTTCAAAGGGGCAACATATTTTTCTGAAGAGCTTCCATTTAGGCTATATTTCCACCTTAACACCCTTTACCAGACGAATGAATAGAATCCAAAGGGCATTTTAGTTCTGTGAAAACAAAATAGCGTGATTTGTTATAATATAAAATAATTTACTTTAGCTGAACCATCTTCATTGACTGAGAAAATATTCATAAGTGTATCGCCAGTTTTTGCAATAAGTCCATAGTTGTTAAAGCCTTCCAGCTATTTGTTTATGCTTAACTATTGCCTTTAGGCTTTAAGTTACTGTAGCTTTGGATATATGCCAGATGAATGCACTTATGTTTTTAGAGTTCCTATTGAGCAAAATCATTTTTTAGTTTTTGTGTGTTCTGTGTCCTACTAAAACAAAATTCTGCACTGTTCTCATCTATATGACATGTTCCCCGTTTAGTTATAGAAACATTAACCCTTTTTTGTCATTTGACGTACTATCCCGTCCATGTGACCTGGGCCTTAATGCCCATGGACTTGATAGTACGTCTTACGCGATTAGCTGTGCTCACGGCCAGGTGTCTGCTGATTCTCACAGCTGACACCCGGCACTTTAACCCCCGGAACACTGCGATCAAACATGATCGCAGCGTTCTGGAGCAGGCAGAGGGGCTGTCAGCTCTGACAGCCCCTGTGCCTTTGGATCGGAGACCCCGTAGCATGATGCGGGGTCCCGATCGCTGCCATTGAGACCCGATGTCGTCATGACGACATCCAGGTGTCCAGTTCTGAGAGACTTCCTGACATGCGCAGTGCATGGCAGGAAGACTCTCAGGTTAGTGTAATAGAAGCTTCAGCGCTGACAGCTTCTATAGCATGCAGATGCTTCATCTGCATGCTATACTGTAGAAGCGATCAGCATGCAGAAAATGAGTGTCCCATAGTGGGACAAGTGTAAAACTAAGAATTAAATAAAAAAAATTTTTAAATGATTGTTAAAAATATTTTAAAAATAATAATAAAAAAATCAATATTTATTCTATCATTAAATCAATATTTGAATAAAAAAATCTAAACAGTAAAAGTACACATATTTGGTATCACAGCGTTCGTAATGACCCCATCTATAAAACTGTCCCACTAGTTAACCCCTTTAGTGAAAACCATTAAAAAAAAACAAGCCAAAAAATAATGCTTTATCATACCACCGAACAAAAAGTGGAATAACACGCAATCAAAAAAACTGATATAAATAAACATGGTACTGCTGAAAACGCCATCTTGTCCCACATAAAACAAGTCGCCATAAAGCTCCATCACCGGAAAAATAAAAAAGTTATAGCTCTCAGAGTAAAGTGATGCAAAAGTAATTATTTTTTATCTAAAATAGTTTTTATTGTATAAAAGCTCCAAAACATAAAAAAATGATATAAATGAGGTATCGCTGTCATGGTACTGACCCGAAGAATAAAAACTGCTTTATCAATTTGATCACATGCGGAACGGTATAAACGCCCCCGCCAAAGAAATTCATGAATTGCTGTTCTTTGTTCATTCTGCCTCACAAAAATCGGAATAAAAAGCATGTCATGTGCCCGAAAATGATACCGATAAAAACGTCAACTCGTCCCGCAAAAAAACAAGACCTCACATGACTCTGTGGGCCAAAATATGGAAAAATTATAGCTCTCAAAATGTGATGATACAAAAACTTTTTTGCAATAAAAAGCGTCTTTTAGTGTGTGACAGCTGCCAAACATAAAAACCCGCCATAAATAGTAACTCAAACACCCTTTATCACCCCCTTAGTTAGTGAAAAATAATAAAATAAAAAAAAGTATTTCCATTTTCCCATTAGTGTTAGGGTTAGGGTTGGGGGCTAAAGTTAGGGTTAGGGTTGGTGTAAAGTTAGGATTAGGGTTAGGGTTGGGATTAGGGTTAGGGTTGGGATTATGGTTAGGGTTAGGGGTGTGTTGGGGTTAGGGTTGGAGTTAGAATTGAGGGAGTTTCCACTGTTTATGCACATCAGGTGCTCTCCAAACGTGACATGGCATCTGATCTCAATTCCAGCCAATTCTGCATTGAAAAAGTTAACTGTTGCTCCTTCCCTTCCGAGCTCTGTGCGCCCAAACAGTGGTTTACCCTCACATATGGGGTATCGGCATACTCAGGACAAATTGCACAACAAATTTTGGGGCCCAATTCTCCTGTAACCCTTGGGAAAATAAAAATTGGGGGCAAAAAGATCATTTTGTAGTGCCCCTCACCCTCAGAACTTCCAAACACAGAGAAAAACAGCCCTGGCTCACATCGCAAACTCAACTTCTCCAGCGATGCTTTAGGAGTGCTCAACGCCTATGGATAAAAACCCGCACACCAGAAGAATTCATCCACTTCAAATTTATGTTAAGAACCTGTAATTCTACCCTTCACCTCGCCAAACAGACCTACTTCACCACCCTGATCGCCTCACTAGCCAACAACCCCCAGAAACTTTTTGACACTTTTCACTCCCTCCTCAGGCCAAAAGCACAAGCTCCTAACACAGATATTTGTTCTGATGACCTGGCCTCCCACTTTATAGAAAAAATAGATAATATCTGTTAGGAAATCTGCTCCCAACCACCAAGTGCTGTGACTCCCATCCCTCCCTGCATTTTCCCTGGCTCACTTTCCACATTTGATCCCATCATAGAAGAAGTCTCCAGACTCCTCTCTTCCTCTTGTCCTACTACATGCACTAACGATCCCGCTCCCTCACATCTCCTCCAGTCTCTCTCTCCAGTTGTCACAACTCACCTAACTAAAATCTTTAATATCTCCCTCTCCTCGGGCATTTTCCCATCCTCCTTTAAACACTCCATCGCTACTCCATTACTAAAGAAACCCGCTCTCGACCCATCCAGCACAAACAACTACAGACCAGTTTCCAATCTCCCCTTCATCTCTAAAGTTTTGGAGTGCCTAGTCTACTCCCGCCTTACACGTTACTTCTCCACTCACTCCCTCCTAAACCCTTCACAGTCCGGCTTCCGCCCCCATTCGACTGAAACTGCACTCATCAAAGTGACCAATGACCTGACAGCAAAACTTAAGGGTGACCATTCTCTGCTCATTCTTCTCGACCTTTCTGCAGCTTTCGACACTGTTGACCACCATCTCCTACTGTCTAGGCTCCAGTCACTAGGCATTAAGGACACTGCTCTCTCCTGGTTCTCTTCCTATCTTTCTGACCACTCCTTCAGTGTTTTGTTCTCTGGCTCCACATCATCTCCTCTTCCTCTCGCTGTTGGGGTACCTCAGGGCTTAGTCCTTGGCCCCCTTCTCTTCTCTCTTGACAAAGGCCCAATTGGACAGACCATCTGCAGATTTGGCTTTTAGTATCATCTTTATGCTGATGACACACATCATCCACTGACCTTACCCCTGCTGTACTACAGAATGCCAGTGACTTTCTGTCCGCAGTCTCCAACATCATGATCGCTCTCTATCTGAAACTTAACCTCTCAAAAACTGAACTTCTTCTGCTCCCGCCGTCTACTAACCTCCCTAAATCTGACATTTCCCTCTCCATGAGCGGCACGATAATAACACCCTGGCAGCAGGCACACTGTCTAGGTGTTATGTTTGACACCAATCTCTCCTTCACATCCCATATACAATCTCTTGCCGCTTACACCTAAAGAACATCTCTAGAATCCGCCCTTTTCTCACCATGGAAACAACAAAAACACTCACTGTAGCATTGATCCACTCCTGCCTGGACTACTGCAAAGCTCTTTTAATTGGCCTCCCCGTTACTCGACTATCCCCTCTCCAGTCCATCCTTAATGCAGCAGTCAGGGTCATCCATCTGGCTAATCAGTACTCGGATGCGTCCACTCTTCGCCAGTCCATTACATTGGCTGCCCATTCATTATAGGATCCAATTCAAAGTACTTGTTTTCACCCACAAAGCTCTTGACAGTGCAGCACCCCCCTACATCTCCTTCCTCATTTCTGTCTATCAGCCTAACCGACTGCTGCGCTCTGCAAACGACTTTCGACTAACCTCGGCACTAATCCGTACTTCCCACTCCCGACTCCAAGACTTCTCCCGCGCTGTGCCAATCCTTTGGAATCCTCTACCCTAAGAAATTAGGACTATCCACAATTTGCATAGTTTCAGCCGTTCCCGCAAAACACATTTGTTCAGAGCGGCCTATCACGTTCACTAATCAAAGTCATTCTATGTGTAAGTGTGCGTGTGTAGCCCATTCACTATCTCCATTCATCCCTCACTGCCTCAAGATGGCTGGACCATCATTGTAAATACACCATTGTAAATACACACCTGTACTTTGTATCTCCCCCACCTCATTGTAGATTGTAAGCTCTCACATGCAGGGTCGTCTAATTATGCGTCTAATTATGCTTTATTGTATTGTTAATGTTGTTACTTATGACTTGTGTTTTGAAACTGTTAAACTGTAAAGCACTTCGGAATATGTTGGCGCTATATAAAGATTATTATTATTATTTTTGTGAAAAAATATGATTTTTTATTTTTACTGCTCTACATTATAAACTTCTGTGAAGCACTTGGGGGTTCAAAGTGCTCACCACACATCTAGATAAGTTCCTTAGGGGGGTCTAGTTTCCAAAATGGGTAACTTGTGGAGGGTTTGCACTGTTTAGGCACATCAGGGGCTCTCCAAACGCGACATGGCGTCCAATCTTCAGTGCTCCTTCCCTTCTGAGCTCTGCCATGCGCCCAAACAGTGGTTTACCTGCATATATGGAGTATCAGCGTACTCAGGACAAATTGTACAACAACTTTTGGGGTCTAATTTCTCCTGTTATCCTTGGTAAAATAAGAAAAATTTTATCTGAAGTACATTTTTTGTGAAAAAAAGTTAAATGTTCATTTTTTTTTATATAGGAAAGATGTGTATCTTCGTACCGTGTTAGCCAGTAGATAGAAAAATATTTAGACTTGAGAGTCCTCAGTGGTTGATACCTTTTAATGGCTAACTGAAAAGATGGTAACAAATTGCAAGCTTTCGAGACTACTCAGGTCTCTTCATCAGGCATAGACTAATACAACATCTGAAGAATCACATATTTATACACAAAATAGCACAGAAAAAATGCAATAGGTAGGACAAGTGACATGAAGCAGAACTGTCATTATGGCAGAGGGATTAACATAAATATGACTAGTTCATAGATAAGGAGTGAAGGTTTTATTACCCTCTGATTGGGGTCTGGTATTGTGTTGTGATGACCCTAAAAGGTCAGGGAGGCAGATTCCTTAATTGTTGTAGAACGACATAAAACTCTGGGATATATTCATCCCAGCACTAAGAGTGTCAAAGGTCATCATAAGTTTATATTCCCAGACTTTTCTATCCTTCTCAGATTTGAAGTTAGATTTTAATACAAGTAATTCCATATCTGTCATGCTATGACCGGGCATACAAAAGTGTTTGGCCACAGGTAAATCCATTCTTTTTTCTCTTATTGTGTGGCGATGAGAATTCATCCTTGTTCTCAGTTTTTGCCCGGTCTCCCCCACATACAGACCCCCAGTTGGACATTTAGTACATATAATTAGGTACACCACATTAGATGTGATGCAGCTGAAAGTACCTGGTATCTTGTAGTCCTGATGGGAGTTGGGGATCTTTCTCCTGTCCGTGGTCATTATAGATGTACAGGTTTTGCATTTCTTTTGTTTGCAAGGAAAGGTACCTGCAGCTGTTGGGGAGGACAGGGAGCTTCTGACAATGATGCTTCTTAGATTTGGGGGCTGCCTAAAACATAGTAGTGGGGGGTCTGGAAATATGGATTGTAATCGGGCATCTTTTTGTAGTAAAGGTTGTAGTTTCCGTGCAGCTCCCCTTAGCATCTCCAGACTTGGATTGTAGGTGACCACTAGAGGCACCCGGTTATTTTCTTCTTTAGCTTTGTAATGTAGCAGGTGATTCCTTGATATTCTGGTGGCTCTTGTAATTTGGTTTTCAATTGTTCTTGGATGGTAGCCCTGGTTCAAAAAAGTCTTTCTGAGGCGACCAAGGTGTTCATCTCTATCCATGGGGTTGGAACATATACGGTTGTATCTGATGGCTTGGCTGTAGACAATAGAGTTTTTTATGTGTTTAGGATGGAAACTGTCCCATTTAAGATATGTTGTACATCTATAATGACCACGGACAGGATAAAGATCCCCAACTCCCATCAGGACTACAAGATACCAGGTACTTTCAGCTGCATCACATCTAATGTGGTGTACCTAATTATATGTACTAAATGTCCAACTGGGGTCTGTATGTGGGGGAGACCGGGCAAAAACTGAGAACAAGGATGAATTCTCATCGCCACACAATAAGAGAAAAAAGAATGGATTTACCTGTGGCCAAACACTTTTGTATGCCCGGTCATAGCATGACAGATATGGAATTACTTGTATTAAAATCTAACTTCAAATCTGAGAAGGATAGAAAAGTCTGGGAATATAAACTTATGATGACCTTTGACACTCTTAGTGCTGGGATGAATATATCCCAGAGTTTTATGTCGTTCTACAACAATTAAGGAATCTGCCTCCCTGACCTTTTAGGGTCATCACAACACAATACCAGACCCCAATCAGAGGGTAATAAAACCTTCACTCCTTATCTATGAACTAGTCATATTTATGTTAATCCCTCTGCCATAATGACAGTTCTGCTTCATGTCACTTGTCCTACCTATTGCATTTTTTCTGTGCTATTTTGTGTATAAATATGTGATTCTTCAGATGTTGTATTAGTCTATGCCTGATGAAGAGACCTGAGTAGTCTCGAAAGCTTGCAATTTGTTACCATCTTTTCAGTTAGCCATTAAAAGGTATCAACCACTGAGGACTCTCAAGTCTAAATATTTTTCCATTTTTTTTTAAACATTCCAAAAATTCCTGTGAAGCACCTGAAGGGTTAATAAACTTCTTGAATGTGGTTTTGAGCAAATTGAGGGGTGCAGTTTTTAGAATGGTGTCACTTTTGGGTATTTCCTATCATATAGACCCCTCAAAGTGACTTCAAATGTGATGTGGTCCCAAAAAAATAAATGGTGTTAAAATGAGAAATCGCTGTTTAACTTTTAACCCTTATAACTTCCAAAATTGTGCTGATGTTAAGTAAACATGTGGGAAATGTTATTTATTAAGTATTTTTTGTGACACATCTCTGTGATTTAAGGGCATGAAAATTCAAAGTTGGAAAATTGCGAAATTTTCAAAATTTTCTCCAAATTTCCATTTTTTTCACAAATAAACACAAGTCAAATCAAAGAAATTTTACCACTATCTGAAGTACAATATGTCACAAGAAAACACTGTCAGAATCACCAGGATCCATGGAAGCGTTCCAGAGTTATTACCTCATAAAGGGACAGTGGTCAGAATTGTAAAAATTGGCCCTGTCATTAACGTGCAAACCACCCTTAGAGGTAAAGGGGTTAATGTGAAAGTCTTTGGTGTAGGCTACAGAAATATTTCTCTTCCTTTTCTGTACATGGGATGAGATAGGATTTGTTAAGCATTTAACAGAGAACAGGCAAATATAGATTTCCCATGAGCTCCTTAAATAGCCTGCATGTGTTAAATATATTGTTGTATTAAAGTGTCTGAATGTGTCTTTAAGATGGTGCGTGGGAAGAAGAATCGGGACAGTCTTATAAGTCAAAGGAATGTCTACAGGAAAGCATATCAAAGAGGAAAATTAAATAAAGAAGGAACACATATAGTGATAAATATTGGGGAAGGCAAAACTTTTTGCAGTTTTTCAGAATCCATTAAGTTTAGAGATCATAAACAGTTCAAGGAAATTAAAAGTTTTTCCAGGAATGTAAAATTTTATATTGTACTTCCTAGTTAAGTTTAAGGCATTAATGTTTTATGTACATTTTCCAGTGTACAGAATATGGTTACTGTTACCTCTAAAATAAAAGGGGATATTTATTGTTTGGAAATAAAACATGTTTTTTGGGTGAGCCTAGTAAAAAAAATATTCAGGTTAATTCACACTAACCTCTGCTTTGCAGAATCTGTAGATTTTAGGACTAGAATCATTGAAATGTCTTCTAGTATGGCAACTGCTTAGCTAAACGATGGAAACAATGATTTGAATGTATTACATTTTGGTTTCATTGACTGGATGTAAGTTTATATTTGTATTTTTACTTAATGGTTAAAGATGTCTATATTTTATTATGCACCGTAGTTTTTGGACTATAAGACGCACCGGACCATAAGACGCACCTAGGTTTTAGAAGGGAAATTAGGGAAAAAAAATTGAAGCAAAAAACATGGTAAATTCTGTACTTAATATCCCCTATCCTGGTATATATATGGTCCCCTCATCCCCTTCCCGATACACGTGGCCCGCTCATCTCTATCCTGGTATGCATGGCTCCCTCATCACTATCCTGGTGTGCATGGCCCTCATCCCCATCCTGGTATGCATGCCTCCTCATCCATAGCCTGGTATGAATGCTCCCCTTATCCCTATCCTGGTAGGAATGATCCTCCCATCCCTATCCAGGTAGGAATGGTCCCCCTCAACTCTGTCCTGGTAGGAATGGTCCCCCTCATCCCTATACTGGCAGGAATGATCGCCCTCATCCCTATCCTGGTATGCAGGGCCTCCATGTCGTCCTAGTATTCATGGCCCCATCCCTGTTCTGGTATGCATGGCCCCATCCTTAACCATGTATGATTGGCCCCCATCCCGGTCCTGGTATGCATGGTCCTATCTTTATCTGGTATTATTGGCCCCATCCCGGTCCTTTTATGCATGGTCCCATCCTTATCCTGGTATGATTGACCCGACCCTATCCTGGTATGCATTGCCCCATCAGAAAACATTTAAAAAAAAAAATTACACTTACATTCCCGGTGCTCTCTCGCAGCGTCCTGTTCCAATGCTAGCAACTTCTTTATGTAAAAGAAAGTAAAGGATATTAACCCTATGCCAGCTCACCAACCACCACCGGAGCACGAGACTGAAAGTCCGGACCAAGACATGCAGCAGCAGAGAAAATGAAGGGAGCAGTCCAGCTTCTGTAGAAAGTGCAATTCTTTATTCAATCCAAAAATAAAATAGTCACATAACGGTGTCCTCCAAATGCAAAAAGCAGAGAGTATGCACTACTAGCTGTACCAGCAACGCGTTTCGACCTTAGATGGTCTATGTCAAAGCTTTGACAAAGACCATCTAAGGTCGAAACGCGTTGCTGGTACAGCTAGTTGTGCATACTCTGCGCTTTTTGCATTTGGAGGACACCGTTATGTGACTATTTTATTTTTGGATTGAATAAAGAATTGCACTTTCTACAGAAGCTGGACTGCTCCCTTCATTTTGACACTGTGCTCACTAGAGAGCAATGAATACTTACTGCTCTCCACGCACACACTCCCGGCATGCATAGCATTGAGTATTCTGGCAGCTGCCCTTCGGCTGGCCAGCAGCGCATGATGTCCATGCCATGCGCTGATTACAAGCATAAAGAAGTTGCAGAGAAAATGAAGGGAGCAGTCCAGCTTCTGTAGAAAGTGCAATTCTTTATTCAATCCAAAAATAAAATAGTCACATAACGGTGTCCTCCAAATGCAAAAAGCGGAGAGTATGCACTACTAGCTGTACCAGCAACGCGTTTCAACCTTAGATGGTCTATGACACCGTTATGTGACTATTTTATTTTTGGATTGAATAAAGAATTGCACTTTCTACAGAAGCTGGACTGCTCCCTTCATTTTCTCTGCAACTTCTTTATGCTTGTAATCAGCGCATGGCAGGGACATCATGCGCTGCTGGCCAGCCGAAGGGCAGCTGCCAGAATACTCAATGCTATGCATGCTGGGAGTGTGTGCGTGGAGAGCAGTAAGTATTCATTGCTCTCTAGTGAGCACAGTGTCAGCCAGAAACTTCTTGCAGCTGCTGGCGGTCACATGTACCGATACTTAAGAGAAATGAATATTCATGGAATTAGGTAATATTCATTTCTCTTAAGTATCGGCACATGTGACCACCGGCAGCAGCAGGAAAGCTCCGGTTGACACTGTGCTCACTAGAGAGCAATGAATATTCACTGCTTTCCACACACACAGTCCCGGCGTGCAGAGCATGGAGTATTCTGGCAGCTGCCCTTCAACTTGAAAACAGCTCATGATGTCCCTGCCATGCTCTGCTTACAAGCATTAAGCAGCAGCTGGCATTGGAGCAGGACACTGTGAGGGAGCGCCGGGAAGTTAAGTGTAATGGTTTGTTTTTTTAATGTTTTCTGATGGGGCCAGCCATACATACCAGGATGGGGGTGGGGGCCAATCATACCAGGATGCCATTTAAGAGAAATGAATATTCATTGCCCTCCACGCCCATGTGTGTGGAATGCAGTGAATATTCATTTCTCTTTAGCAGGGGGCACAGGAGTTAGCCGCAGCAGCCAGCTCCTGCCTCTGTGACTCGCTCCACCGAAGCCTCTCCCTCATCTCCCCACCACAGCCGGTACATCTGGACTAAAAGACGCACCCCCCATTTTCCTCGACATTTTTGGAGGAAAAAAGTGTGTCTTATAGTCCGAAAAATAGGGCATTTTCTAGAGAAGTCATATTAGGTACACACCCTTCTTTCTTCTTTCCCTTTGCCTTCCTTCCTTCCTCTTTTTCTCTCCCCTTCCTCTCTTTCTCCCTCCATCCTTCCTTTATTACTTTTATTGCCAGTACAGCAGTATATGTGCATTATGGCACCTGTTAACCCCAAGAGTGTACAGAGCCAATATGTGACTAGTAACTCTGCCATCATACTGCTGCTGAAGTTTTTGTGGAAGGAACAATATTTTGTCTACTATTTTAATGATCCTTCAAAAATAGAAGCATAAACAGGAGAACTTAATGAATTAGTTTTAGATGCACTAGTACCAGTGCGGAAGCTTGATAGCAGTTTGCATCATAGTTTTTTTCATTACAGTTCCTCGCTCTCTATGGATGAGGATATTTTTTGATTTATCCATTTCAAAAAACTTAGAGTAATGTGGTGAACCTCCATTTGGATCAGCTCTTAAAAGAATTAATTCCCCCTTCGGTCTTGTTTCATTAAATTTATAACAGATCCTAGTCTGTGGAAAGAAAATGTTTGGAAGTAGTCCCCTCTTTCCTTTAGGCTGGGTTCAGTGGGCCATATTTTACAGTCCATATATGAACGGCAATACTTGGCCAGACATAGACATACATGAGGCCTTTGTAGGCTTTAAAATATGGTCTGGAAACTCGCAGTCAGTCCTTGCATTTTGGTCCATCTACGGACTATGAAATTCTGCTGTCTGAATCTGATTAATCTGATTTTATAGGGTGGAGGTTGGGTGAGAAGAGAAAACTTGACTGTGCGTTCATTATATTCCATTTAACTCATAAGGTAATGTCCATGTCTATGTCAGGGTCCTATGTTGCAGATATGTGACAGAAAATACATGTGCTGTATGCATCTCTATTTTTCCTATTAAAATAGTGGACACCTTAGCATAACCTGACTAACAATATATAAAGCTAATGGCATCTGCTGGGCAATAGATTGGGCACTGGTTTGAGTTTTCTGTTTAAAAGACAAAACCAGAACACAGATGTGGCAACTGGCAAAAAAGAGAAAAAGATGAGCAGAAGTGTTGATTTAAAAGAAGATCACATCTAAAAGTATTTAGGTAGAGGTATGTGTTTGGGGAATACAACATACGTTTTTTTCAGACACATGGTAGAAAGCTGAAGACAGAAATAACTGTTGGTCAAAAGAACACTATTTCTCATGACTCCACATGTTTTGTAATAGAGGGATTATCTGCTGCACATCTCCTTTTCCCTGGGAATCAAGGATCAACTTTTTTGTGTGTATGACCCACTTGGCCTCATTATATTTCACAGAATGATCTGTAAGGCAGCCCCTAATATATATGCAATTAACATGCAGGTTTAAGGTTTGCAATTTTGTACAATTTGTAATGTTCTTTATAGCAAACTATATTGCATTATGAGTAGAGATGGGCGAACCCCTGAGTGTTCGAGTCCGGTGGATTTGGACAAACAGTTAAAAAAACTTCGGTTCTGGTACCAGAAATGTACCTGAACCTGCACCCGGACCCCATTCACTTGAATCGGTTGTCCCGAACATCCAGTGTTTGCCATGCTGTCAAGTGCATGGAAATCTGCAAACACTGTCTCTGATCGGCGGTAAATTCTGTCAGAGAGCTGCGGTTCCCATGCTGTCAAATTACAGCGTATGATTGGAGGTAAAAAGTTTACCTCCGGTCACTGGCGTTGGCTGATGGGACTACTACTCCCATCAGCCTTTGCCTGCTCCCGCTAATAACAGCAAAAGCAGGTGTCGGCTGATAGGAGTATTCATCAGCCGGTGCCTGCGATCTAAGATAAAAAAAAGTAATGGGTTTCTCCATATTTTTGATAACAAGCCAGGCAAAACTGACAGCTACTGGCTACAACCCTCAGCTGCCAGCTTCAGCAAGGCTGGTTATCAGGAATAGAGGGGTCCCCACTCCATTTTTTTTAAATTATTTAAATAAATAGTTTAAAAAAAATGTGGGGTCCATCATTTTTGACAACCAGTTTGGCTAAAGCAGAGAGGTGGGGCTGTTATTCTCAGTTTGGTAAGGGGCCAAAGATATTGGCTGATTATCAAGAATAGAGGGGTGCCCATGCCGTATTTTTTTTTTAAAATTATTTAAATAAATAATTTAAAAAAATGACATGGGGTCCCCCCATTTTTGACAACCAGCCAGCCTAAAGCAGACAGATGATATTTTTTTAGGCTGGTATGGGGCCATGGATATTGGCCCATACCCTGAAAGCAGCCCGCAGCTGCCCAGAAATGGCGCATCTATTAGATGCGCCAATTTTAGCACTTTGTCCATCTCTTACCCTATGGCGGTAGCAAGTGGGGTTGATATTTGTGGGGTTGATGTCACCTTTGTATTTTCTGATGGCTTAGTAATGGAGAAGTGTCTATAAGGCGCCTATCCATTTCTAATCCTATAGTTGTATTGTAAATAAGTACACAGCCAAAAGAAATATAATCATCGAACACTCATTCCACTGAAGCCCTCGTCTCCTGTAAAAACAAAATAAACAACAAAAATACTCACCTAATGCCCAATTCTACTGAAACCAACATCTCCTGTAAAAAGAAAAAATAACCATATCCCTCACCTGTCCGTTGTTTTGTCTCACACCGTAATCCATGTTTGGGGATAAACAGTTTTCTACCTTGACAATGCCAAGATGCGACCGTCCAGTCTGAGAACCACTGACGAATGAACTGCTGCGAGTTCAGCCTCAGTGACTAGTGGTGACATCATCAAAGTTACCGCAGGCCAATGAATTGCGATGACCTTGATGATGGAGTAGTCATCCCATCAGCAAACTTTTTACCTCTGGTCATAGCTGCGGGCTCATGCTGTCAGCTGACAGCGTGAGAACCGTGGCTCTCTGACCATTGGTAATAATCTTACAGCAGATCAGAGTTGCCAATGTTTCTGCGTGACAAACAGAACAGTAACACAGACTTCCTGGTGAAGTCTGTGTTCGGAGTCCGTGCCCGAACAGTAAGTGTTCGGTACGGACCCCAAACTTTACTGTTTGGGTTCACCCATCTCTAATTATGAGGTGACTTGATTTTTGAGGCTCCTGTGACAACATGAAGCAGCTTTAAAGGGGTTTGTCCAACAATAAAATAATCTTTTTTCTGTGTGAATTGATTAAAAATATAAATGAAGGAATACTCTCATTCCAGCACTCTCTATCATCTAGTGCAGGCCATTCCTGAGGTCTGCGCCAGCTCCAGAAGTAATGTTTGCCCATTTAGAAGTCACAGCACCCCTGCATTCTGTAATTGCCTAGTTCTGTCAGATGACTAGAAGACCATCTGAGAAACATCTAATGTTGTGCTCTTCTGTCCACCTGACTTCTACAGCCAGTTACAGGCTGCAGTAGTGCTGTGACTTCGAAACGGGTCAGAAATAGCTTGTAGGAGCTAGCGCAGACCTCTAGAATGGCGCGCCTTGGATCCACAGGGGCACTGGAAGATGAGTATGCTTCTGTTTCTTAATTTTAATTAATCCATGCCTAAAAGAAAAAATAATTAATTTTACTGTCAGGAAACCTCTTTAATCTTGAATTACTGTTGTATGTAGAGTCATATTTTTTTTATTAGATTTCTTTTGTTAATTGTTTTTAATTGACTGACCGCAATCTTGTTTTTAATTGAAGTCATTTTTTACATTTTACTACTACTACTATTAGGTTACTACTACCTTTCTCCATCTTTCCTATGTGCACATACGAATCATTATGCATGCCTTTAGTCAGTGAGAATAACACAGCACATGTGCCGCCTTCCCAGCCCTAATTTGCCCCCAATGTTCAAGTTAAGAGATCAATAAACAAGTTCTTCACTGAATTGAATGTACTTTGTGTCTTATGGTCTGCTTTAATAAACGTGTAGAGGAACTTCTGGGAGTGCTCACAACCACGTCCCTCTCTCTAGCATGCCAATGCCGATTACAACAATTGTTACATTCACTAAAATGGCATCTGTTAAACTACTGCAGTGTTTTTCCCTTTAGCTGTGGGTGTCATACAGCTCCCTGTCATCTGCTCCAACACATTGAGTGAATGTTTCTTTAATTATCTGGCACACTGTGTTCAAATTTCCTGGTACTAAAGACTTGTGCAGCCTACCTGGGCGTCTACATTGGCGGTGAGCGTTGAGAAATCATGAAGCTTGTTACCACATCTTGGCGTCTGTGTTGTTGGCATGTCCTGTTGCCAAAAGGGGGTTACTTGCTTGGCACAAATAAACTGTGTGGAAGTGTCTGTTCAATAAGTTGAGCCCGAAAAAAAAGCCAGCCCTTCTCTTTCTTTAAAAATGACTTTTTGTTCCAAGAGCCACAGTTTGTAAGGAGAACGAGAGCTGTTAAACTTTGTCTGCAAAAGCACTTTCCTCATAACAGAAATAGGGCTACTGTAGACGTCTCATCAGTACAGTGTACCATGCTGGAAGAAGGAAGATTTACGCCTCCAACTTACAGACATGAGCTGTTGAAAAGAAGAGCATTTATATTTATATTTCAAGAAGATTGGCATCCTATAGTTTTCATAGTGCTTGTTTATGCTCTCTCATCTTGAAGCTCATACTGTAACCCATCATCGACTATGTGGCTTACTTAGTGTAGGCCTTTATTCTGCATAGATGTTATTTGGCATTCCTGCAGATTATCTTCTGCACCTGTTATTGTGATGTGATGTGGCACAGGTGCCCAGCGATAAAAAAACAAATCTGCCCCCTCGGCTCTTGTGTACAGTATATATTTGTCAAGAAAGATTTACAATTCTCTGTGTTATATATATCACAAACACATATATGGGCACTTTCCAGAATGTGCTGGATTTTCGCCACCTATCAATGAACTTGAGGAAAAAGCTTTTGACCCCCAAAAATGGGGTGCACTGAGTATACCTCAATATTTTAATGATGTTCTCCTCACATTGTCCCTGGAACCTTTAAACATAGGAGGGCCTGGATGTTGTTTAACAAGGTATTTTTGTTTTGCAGATTATAGCATGTGCAACATGTGGGTTAAAATTTTTAATTTTTATCTCATCTTGACAACTTTTGAAAGTGTCTAGAAAAGTCACATGAACGATGAATATATCATTTCCAAAATGGTGCAGAATTCACTGTAAATCAATGCTGGCTTATAGCTAATGTAGATATTATTTTCTGTCTCTAAGTCATCATCTTCAATTTTGCTCAATTTATTACAATGTACTTTGTTTTAAAACTATTATATAAAATGCCGGTCTTTGATAAAATTTCCCTTTATTGACAACAGAACTACTTGTAATGTTTATCTTAAAGGAGTTGACCAAGATTAGAAAAATATGTCTGCCTTCTTATGAGAACAGTGCCACCTCTGTCTACAGGTTGTGACTGATATTGAAGCTCAGCTCCATTGAAGTGAATGGTGCAGATTTGCAATACCACAAACAACCTGTAGACATGAGTGGCACTCTTTTCCGAAGGAGCTATTCTTTTTTTAATCTTTGCCAACTCCTATGATGTTGTTAATAGCTGAGCATATAGAATGTGCCACTGTAGTAAACTCTGTCCACATGATGTAACTGTTTCAGATACAGATATGCAACCTTGGTCCTTGAATGTGTGATATGTGAATGAAGCTTATGTGACTGCAGATATTAAATAATTGACTAGATAGACAGTATTGCAAAACACATTTTACTGGTAAACTTGGTTAAAAAAAACAAAGGAAAAAAAAAAGCTAAAGTGTAACTGTCCTTTGGATTATTATTATTTTTTTAATATATATCTTAAATGTGCTGCAGATCTTTGAGGTTCATGTGCTGGGACTTTGTATTGAGACACTCCTTCACTGTATGCATGCTTATACAAGAGCTAAGTGCTTCTGCATGATCTTTGTAACGATCAAATAGGGTCTCAGGACAGTTACACTTTTTTTTCTCCATGTTCTAGTAGGTGAGAAGATCAGTGCTATCCTTTTATGATCATTGCTATCCTTTTGTGATCATTGCTATCCTTTTGTGATCATTGCTATCCTTTTATGATCATTGCTATCCTTTTATGATCATTGCTATCCTTTTATGATCATTGCTATCCTTTTGTGATCATTGCTATCCTTTTATGATCATTGCTATCCTTTTGTGATCATTGCTATCCTTTTATGATCATTGCTATCCTTTTGTGATTATTGCTATCTTTTTATGATCATTGCTATCTTATGGGGTGATCATTGCTATCCTTTTTATGATCATTGCTATCCTTTTATGATCATTGCTATCCTTTTTATGATATTGCTATCCTTTTGTGATCATTGCTATCCTTTTATGATCATTGCTATCTTATGGGGTGATCATTGCTATCCTTTTATGATCATTGCTATCCTTTTGTGATCATTGCTATCCTTTTATGATCATTGCTATCCTTTTGTGATCATTGCTATCCTTTTATGATCATTGCTATCTTATGGGGTGATCATTGCTATCCTTTTATGATCATTGCTATCCTTTTGTGATCATTGCTATCCTTTTATGATCATTGCTATCTTATGGGGTGATCATTGCTATCCTTTTATGATCATTGCTATCCTTTTATGATCATTGCTATCCTTTTTATGATCATTGCTATCTTATGGGGTGATCATTGCTATCCTTTTTATGATCATTGCTATCCTTTTATGATCATTGCTATCCTTTTTATGATCATTGCTATCTTATGGGGTGATCATTGCTATCCTTTTTATGATCATTGCTATCCTTTTATGATCATTGCTATCCTTTTATGATCATTGCTATCTTATGGGGTGATCATTGCTATCCTTTTGTGATCATTTCTATCCTTTTATGCCAGTGATTAGTCTTCTCTAAATGAGCTTACATCATTCAGTATTTGAAGGGCTATTCCACAATATCAATCTTTGCTCAGTGTCTTCACATACTAAAACAATAAGTTGTCAAATGTAATCAATTTAAAAAATGCTTCCTGCTCAAAATATTGGCCCATGAAAGCTCACGTCAGAGGCTTTTGCCTACCCCATTACCAATGGATACTTCCTAAAGCTCTTTTATGACATGTTGCACATGCTCAGTAGATACCTGCTAGTCTCCTATATTGGGTAATCTCTTCCTTCTTAGCAGGGAGACTGCTAAGTATGACTATGCCATCCTCAATGTACTGGGTGGTCTGAGGACCCTGCGTCACTCAGCTTTCTGACAGACACAGCTGAGTAAGTGCAGAAGTAGCAGCCACTATATCACAAATGGTTGTTTTCATTAAAATGCTTGACTATTGAAATGCTTAATTGTTATAATGGCCGCCTTGTACCCGTAAATGCAATATCAAGACAACTGACCCTTATGTATATACTGTGCAAAGGACATATTTGTCGTCCATTGCAACCAGTCATAGTGCAGCTTTTAATTTTTTAATAACTCTGGTAAAATGAAAGTTGCACTGTGATTGGTTGTAATGGGCACCAAATACTGATTTTGGAGCCAAGAGAGGACTCCCCGGCAGAATATATCTAAAACGCATACAGAATTTCAGGATGGAGAATTAGAAACTGTTACATAGTCTGTTGGCAACATACAACAATTACATTGATATAATATTAGAAAGCGTGCACATTGAGCGCCATGTCTCCTCTTGTCAATTGGGTCCTGTGGTCACTAACAGATCAGTTTGGAGGAGTAGCTAAGGTCGTCTATCATTGGAGCAGACGAGGGAGCCTGGAGAAGAAACAGGGTGATTGTGGGAAATATAGTTTACAGTGGTAACATGAGACCACAGTGGTCACGTGTCGCCCACTTCACAGAAAGAAACAAATATGGAGCCAGAAAAATGTATTTTAAATTAGTCAGTGAGGGTCTGAAGGAATGGCTGGGTTACTTTAAAGAGGTTAGAAGCCTACAAAGAGACATATTCGAGGTTGTTGATTTGGGCACAGGAGACCCATGGACTTTCTGTACATCACAGTTTGGTTACAAACCATGAAACACAAATATGTGAAAATGGCCTAACAGTGGTGTAGTTGGTGTTCTTGTGTGGATGTAGTATGGTTCAGGAGAAGTTATGCACCAAGGGATCACTAACCGTTACCTATTCTTAATGGTGTGTAACTTACTGCACCATTCATGGTCGGGATCTGGATGAGTGATGCAATATCTTGAAATGATTAATTTTCTTTTATTCACATAAAAAAAACAACAATACTTAGTAGGTTACAACCAAAAATAGCTTTCTAGTTAAAAGAAAGCCGGTGTGGAGACAACACAAGGCCTGGATCAGTACTTTAGAGTGTGAATGTCTGAAGCGTACTCCAACTTCTCCGTTAATAAGGCAGCGATCACTGAACACCCAATCTCTTAAATACGTTTACTCAAATGCAAGAAATCTGCCAAGAAAAACATTGTTCTTCAGATATAGAGAAAAAGGAAATAAAAAAGTATGTTTCATATGTTTCTAATCGAGTATGATGAACTGGTGCTTTAACAATTGCCCACTAAAACATTAGAATTTCTTGTGTTATTACTATTTTACTTTTTATATAGTAATAATATAAGGTATTTATAGAGCACTTCTCATTTCCAAAACACTTTACAATTATGCTTATTATTCTCTGGAGCATTCGTTTCTGGCCTTCCGGTCTGCAAAGCAGAAAGAAACAATTAGATTATTATTACATGTTCTACCAAGTACAGATGGACAAGGTGAGGCACAGGGACATAAAGTGCTAAGCTCAAGATCCCATAAGTGGTTAGGAATGGAAATTAACCTTTTTGTTCGTAAGGCCAACACCTTAACCCCTTTGACACCACAAGAGGGGTATTATTTAGTGCAGCATTTTGCATTCTCTGAGGAAATTAAAGGGTTATTACTGTGCACATAACCTTCTGTCCTTCTTAATAAACACTTCCCTGTGGTTTCTAGAAACACCTAACAGTCTAGAAGCTGATTCAGTGGCATTTTTCAGTTCTACATACACTATATGCTGATGTTTTAATGTTACGAAGTAGCACATATTATTGTAGGGGTACACTGAATATTGTATCCATCATTTAGGACTTTTGATACTGATTTCTTTAGTGTAGCAGATAGTTATTGGTTTTCACTGGTTCTCATCAAGACATTGGGACCTTCTAAAGTTTGAGTCTAAATAACCTTCCAGTGTCTTTCCCCTAATCCCACATTGAGGTATAAAATGAGAATCAGGCAAGGTCGGAAGGGCAATTTCCCTTTCAATGCGAGTGGCCCTGGTTGCCATGTTTGTTGCCCAGGTGGAATAGTGATACTATGTTCTAAGATTATCCACAGGAGGGCAGTAGCCATGAATGGTGAGCAAAACCAGTCAGGTAGAATTATTTTCTAGGATAATAGAATTAAATGAGCCTCAAGTTTTGCTTCAGTAGAGGATAGCTTTCAGGTGAGTCAGCGTTTGTGCCTCTTGGAAAGTAAGAATGGAGATAGAATCACTATCTCCAAGTTTGGTGATCTCCATAAATACAATAAGAATGCCTGAATTGCTGTTTTTGGTGACATCACTCACCCTCCACCACCCCAAACAAAGCCTGTGTACCCCAAAAATTGTACCAATAAAACTACATCTTGCTTTCACACAAAAAGCATGCCCTCTCACTGCTCCATCAATAAAAGGGATTGTCATTGGGTCATAAAATATACCAAAAACATAAACAGTTATTTTAAGTAATCATACATACAGTAAGACACTATATAAATTTGATATGACAGTAATTGCGCAGACCTGCATAATAAAGTTTAAATGTCAACGATGTAAAAGCAAAACCCTAAAAAAGTGGAATTTCTGTTTTTGTTATTCTACCCCATAAAAATGTTTTTCAGTTTTTTTTAATGCATTATGTAGTACAGTGTTAAATGATGACACTAACATACAAATTGTCCAGCTGAAAAAACTGAGCCCCCATAAAACTACAATGATGGAAAAATAAAAAAGTTATTGCTGTTGTAAGGCAAGGATTAAAAATATCAAACTAAAACCCCTTTACACCACTTTTTTTTATTATGCCATCACATAATAAAACAAACATACACTGTAGTTAGGCTTATCATGTGATAGAAACAGCCATCCTAATATAGGGTTAGCTTTATTACATCACAGATATTCTTAAATCAATTTTGATTTGATAATAATTATTTTAATTTTTATTCTAGTAGAGCCAATATATTCCACAGCACTTTGTAATGTCTAATATTGTCATCTCTGAATTATAGAGTAACACATAATTCAGCAATTAATAAAAGGAGTGAGGGCCCTGCTTTCAAACTTACAATCTATAAGGAAATAGGGTGACACCAAAAGTAAAAAGTGGTCCATCCATCAGTATAATAAACATGGGTATTCAAATAGCACATGAACTGTTCATCAGCAAGTATCTGTATATTTTCTATATATATATATTGAGTGTATGAAGAGTGTAGAAATAGGTGAAACAAGGAACCAGATTTTCAAAGAAAATTTAGGAAAGGAACAATTATATTTGTGAAGTAATTGGCCAGGTTAAAGAAACTCATTTTTAGTGAACAGTTGAAATTGTAGAGACTAGCAGTTAACCAAATTGTCTGGGGTAGTGCATTCCGAAGCTTTGGTGCAGCTCAAGAGAAGTTTTGTAGATAGGAGTGTGAGGTTCTGATTATAGAAGATGTTAATCTCAGGTCATTAGTAGAACAGAGAGCATGGGTAGCGTTGTCATGGAGGGAGAGAGGGTGGTGCAGAACTGTGGAGAACTTTGTGGGTGGGAGAGATAGATATTGAACTCTGTAGTGTATAGGAAACCAATGCAATGACTGACAAGGTCTAGAAGCTGGACAGAAATATGACCCTGGCTGCTGCATTCAGAATAGATTGGAAAGGAAAGAGTTTAGTAAGGGGGGATTTGGAAAATTTCCAGTTTGTTATGTGCAAATTGCCTCTTAAGAGAAAAAGAGGACTTGAACTCTATAGCACCACCTATAGGAAGTAGCGATCCTACAAGTTTGTTATGGTGATATTTTTCTTTAAAATAATAATAAGAGTAGAGTCATAATCGAACCTTATTTTTCAAAGCGTATTTGTAATTGCAACATTAAATGACACTACATTTGCAGCTGGAGCCCCTTTTACCAGCTATGTGACAGGAAATCTTGAGAATAGTTCTGAACTTCACCCAATTTTATCCCAAGACAAAGACCCCAGCACCTCCTATTTGGCATTACCATTAATCACAATTAAAGAAGAACTTTTTCCCACATTCCATCTTTCCAGTTGCAGAA